>JBBPCX010000006.1:4714739-4736470 GCA_037974365.1 Hydrocynus forskahlii
TATACCTCTGATTAGAGCATACGATATTCCTTTTTCTGGATTTTTGGATTACATTTTTGCCTTGTGAACCTGTCTTTGACTGCTTTTTTATTGGATTTACTGGTTTTGTATTTAGTATTGGAATAAATCTACTCAGTGTTTTCTGCATTTGGGTCCATATTTGAATATCACTACAGCAGTACTTCATGATTGAAGTTTTGCGCATAACAATGCGATTAATCATCAAAATCATGTGATTAATTGCCATTAAAATTTTAATCATTGCCCAGAATTAATATATATAACACTGGTACTGCTACCAAAACAATTCACATTATCAAAATATTATTATAATATCATAATTCCACCACATAATACACTACACACTACTACAACATAATCTCAGTGGTATTCAGTTGAATAGAAAATAGAAGAACATTGTAATTGTGTGTGCCAGCTGTTTATTTGTATTAAAAATTCCATAATAAGAACTTTTTATATATCAAAAAAGTATTACATCAAAAGCTGGAAGATTAAGCTTAGTTCTAAACTGACAATAGCTTTCAATGGAGAATCACTAGCTGTACCGTAATTTAGTTAGTTTACAAAATTAGAATCTTATTTTGTTTTATACACTGACTGTCTCACTGTTATAAATATTAGATCCTCAAGAGCATCCCACCGTATGGCTCCCTCCTGTTGCCTTTTCTCGGGTAGGCCCACTGAACAGTAGCTTTCTAGTTTCCAGAATGGGGCAGACAGGCTGATATTTAGCACCTGATTAGCTCTGCAGAAGACAGAGGCGGCCCACCATCTGTTTTACATGGGTATCTCCTCTCCATGCCAAGGACGGGGTTTTAGCAGACTAGCCACCACTGCCTCCGCTCTCAGCGGGCACACGTCCTAATCTCACCCACCCAACCAGCAGCAATCTGGGCCCACACACAACCAATCCAATCCACCAGCACATGATTAAATTAGTGTAATGAGCTCAGCTTTTGTGCCTGCCTGTATTGAGTGTCATGGTGGTGGGAGGAAATCAGTAGGCCGGAGGCTCTGTGCTGGAATGGGTGGGAGGAACGCTTCAGTGAGGCAAGCAGCGCAGCAGGGTCTTCAGCGAGCTCCGCAAAATCAAGATACATGTGGTAAATGTTTGGGGCATCTTTATGTTGTTTATTTATCTCTTGACTATGTGTGCTCTGAAAACAAGAACATAACAAATGCAACAAGATTGCACAACAAATGCAACAAGATGTATTTAAAAGGGAAACATTTTGAGCTGAAGAGTGTTTAAATAATTTGTGGAAGGGAATCTTTATTTTTTTATGAAAAGATTTACTCTATCACCCTTGGTGTGTGTAAATAATGTGTGTAAAAACTCTTCTCTTCAAACTATTGTAAAACTGGACCTTTAACAGACACAACAAACACAATGCAAGGACTGGTTATAGTTTTTTTTTTTTTCAGAGAATGTGTTGAATGCAGTGTTTGTATATCTTTTAGCTGCTAGAAATTAATTAACTACTCCATTCATTGTTTGTCCATCTTTCTCCCAGACTGGACTTGATGTGAAGGTGTCACTGTTTTCGAAATCACATCTGTTATTTCAAATCCCCAAAGACACAATAGGTTTGAACAACCATTAAGTCTGAAAAATGCATTATTTTATGGTACTGCAGCATTGTTCAAAGTATGCTAGCCTTTGTTTTGTGATTATAAGAGCTGCTTTATAGCGCCAGTTGGTCACCATCAATAGAAAGAACCCTGTACAGAACTATAGTGAAGTTAATGCCCAAGGTGCCCATTTTTATTCCTGAAATGAAAATGTGAACTCTTTTTGCACGCACTTAACTCACAGCCCAACTTTCAGCACTCAATGAAAAGTTGAGTCACACATTCGCCACACGCCACCGAAGAGACACAAGAAACTCTTTGGCCAGATTTACCGTAAAAGCTTTTTAATGTCACGGCACTAAAGCGCAGTGCCAGGGCTAGAATAAATAAATCTGGGTGCATTAACACTTGATAGGGCCCATGTCCTTGCAGGTGGTCCTGTCTTGCCCAATCCAGGCCCTCCAGAGCTAAAGTAGTACTGACATTCAGCATACGTGCGGGGGCTAACTGCTCCGGCTCCGACCGGGCTAGGCTTTTAAAGACTGAACAGAGTGGAAGAGCGGAGCAGGGAACAGAAGAGTAGAGTTCAGATCTCCCAACACTGCCTCATGTCTCATTTTCCTTAACGAGCACATCTCCAAACAGAGCATCATTTAAAACGCTGATCGCTCGTCACTCAGGTTCACGGAGAGCGCGCAGCATTTCGCTCCAATAAATAACCCAACACGCCGTCTGTGAGGATGTGCTGTTTCCTTTCCCTGTCAGTTGAATATGCATGAGTGCCACCATCAAAGGTGCTAGCATGCTAAAATCAGCTGTGTGTCTAAGGCAGGTGTGGCTGCTATTCTAGACAACACACTTCCAGGAGAAGTCAGATGGAAGAAATAAGATAAATATATGCATGATACTGAGAGTTTTCGTTTCCTTTTGCGTTCTCCTCTTTCTGGAGTGATGGTCTAAACTGGCCCTGTGTGTTCAGGGCAAGTCCAGACTTCTTCATCTACAGGTGTCTGAGATTCATTCTCAGTGTGTCATGGGAAAGAAAATTGCTTTCCATCTTTAACGCACTAACGCAGTCCGTTACAGAGACCAGTCGATGTAGCAGACACCTTCTTCTGCTTCTGTTCATATGTACATGGATGATTTATATACAGCTCTGGAAAAAATAAGAGACCACTGCAGTTTATTTTTAAATCAGCATCTCTATGAGTGTGACAACCACAAGAACCTCATTCTGTTTTATGAGGTACTGATTAGTGATTAGTCAAATCTTATTTAATGAGGAAAATAAAAATAAAAAAACACTGCTGTAATCAACACTCTCCTCTTGCAATGTGACCAGTTGGATGATAAAACACAACTAGAACTTAAATTAATGCTATTTTATTTGTTTTGTTTTCTTAGAATTATTCAAGTTCTGTAAACACTGCATCATTTCTCTTATTTTGATGTTTTGTCATTTACTTTAAAAGTATGCTTTAAAGATCAATATTTTCAAATTGAGAGAAATATTGTCAGCGGTTCTTAAAAACTAGAAGCTGTTCAGTTCAATACTTACACCTATAAAAGATAAAACCTGAGAAATTGAACATTTTTGCAGTGGTCTCTTTTTTTCCAGAGCTGTATATAAACACATGTATATATGGATAGATTTCTATCACTCCAGGGAATGCAGTTCTACTGTCCCACAGCACAGTGCTGGGGGGCTTGATCAGTTTTAAGCCCATGCTTGGCATTGGCAGGGTCAGCTGCTCCAGAGCATCCCATTCTACCAGTAGTCCTTTTCTATGGGGATTAAACAATCTGAGTGTGTGCACCTCTGTCAGCAGAGGTGAACCTGAAAGAAGCTGAATCCACTAACTAGAAGGGATGTCTGGATACTTTTGGACATATAGTGTACGCACATACAACACTGGCCTTGGGCCACGCATGGAAATGTCCAAATTGTGAATGAGTCTTTCTACTGTACCGGTCCTTCTCAATTGAAATGTCTCAAAACACAGCTGAATTAACTAGAGGCAATGAGGTCATATTTTCACCAGTAAGACTTCCAATAACATCTTTCTAATTAAATCTTTGACAACAGATAATCATTTAATCAAAAGTCAGCTGCTCTGAGTAGAAGTAATGAATGTCAGACTCGCAGAATCGAGCGCTACTGTGTTTGGAGGTTAAGCTGACTTGTCAGTCAATAAATTGTTGAATCCGATGTTTGAAACATATTTGTCAATCAGCAAATCACTGAATCAGAATTACTGACACAAACAATTTGAAGTAATTCAAACTAGATCACACCTCCAAAAAACTTGTGGCAAGCCAATAAGTTAGAAAGAAGCCAATAAGTTAGAAAGAAGCCAATAAGTTAGAAAGAGCTGGAGGGAAGAACACATCAGAGGAGTTGTGCAAGTAGATACACCTTTCACAATTAATCCACAGGAACAGCACTACAAACAGTAAAAACAACAAGTAGTGGTCTCAGTGCAATAACTCTGTTTTTGCAGTTCAGTATTGCTTGTAGGAGCAGTGCTTAATACCGCAGGACTGAAAACATGGCGGCGAGGCTACAGACTAATGAACAGTTTCATGTCTACAACACAATGTTCAGTGTAGATTTACACAAAAAAACACAAAAGGGCTGCACAATATGGACAAAATACCAGATTGCCAGTGAATCCTTGATGTGGCTAAAGACAGGCCTGTATTCTTTTAAAACAAAACTTTTTAGGTTTTGTTTGGTGCAACACAACACCCACCATTCCTCAAAACACCCACAGGAACATCTGAGAAAATTTGCTCAGGATGTTCACAGAACACAATTAAAAGAAAATCTTGATTGGCATAGGGTTCATTTGCACACAGGAGCCTGTGAAATTAATATTGTAAATGCTAATACTGTGATAATGAGCAACAGAACATGAGAGGGAGTGTTATTCATGACACCACGGCCATTTTAAAACAGTGAATAAAAAGCAATCTGGACAATAACTGTTTAAAAAAAACATTAGAATAAACATTAGAATAAATTAAATAAACATCATATTGTGATAAGTGATGAGTGTTTGCTTAACCTTTTCCAGACATCTCGTGCAAGAAGTCAAGTATTTACAGTTACAGGGCAGTATCTATACATCTATAGGGCTGCTATACATCTATACAGTATTGCATATGTTTAGCATATTGGTCAGAAGGATGGATATTTCAAGCAAAGATTTAATTTACTAAACACAAAATTTCAGATGACATGACACATTTTGCTCTGTTTGCTGCTGTTTGTGCAGTAGTATCTATTCTTCTGCTTCTTCTGTTGTTTAATGGTGGTCGGCAAACAGCTTTTAGGTGCACTACTGACAACTTCTGGCAGTAGTAAGGTGTTACACGTGGTAGTAATTTCTTAAGACAACATGATAGTAACATAAACCATTTGATGATTTTATGACTTTGATGGCTATTCAATTATATAAAAAAAAATCATGAAATCTCTAACTGTTGATTTTTTTCATCAATAAAAGTATGTCCAGCAACTTACAGTAAAGGAAGCATTGCTGTTATTGTCACCTTTGGGCCATACCTGTTCAGGAAGGAGGCATAGGCACAAATTTCCATGCTTCTTTCTATTGATTTTAATACAAAACAAGGAAGGCACGAGGGCCAAAACTCAAACAAAGGTATAACCTGAACAGACACAAACCCAAGGTAAACGTGAGGGAGAACAGACAACTCAAACTAAAGCATTCAGACTATTTATACAGGTGCATTATCCCATAACCACACAAACAATTATTCTTTAATCCCTGGCCGGCTGAGAACCCTTACTCCTAAAGCCGACCAGGGAAACCACACCCAGTGTCCCCATAAGTCCTGTCCAATGGCCTCTAGTGGCCGCCGACGGGGGACATTACAGTTATCAGCAGAATGCTACACTGACAAAAGTGGGTTATCAGACATATCAACACAAATAGAATACTTTTTCGTCAATCAGATGGGAAATAATATGTTGCGCAGTTCGAACACAAACATTCATCTCCTCAGAATCTTCTGACCATATATCAGCTCTATCTGAGCTGCACTGTCTGCCCATCTGATCTCAGCCAACATCACTCATGGCTCTCTCCTTTCACATTTCTCTCTCTATATATGTTTCTCTGTGTGTGTGTGTGTGTGTTTGAACTCCTCATGTTGCATTCATGTCACTTGTTTCTCTTCCCGCTATCGTCTCATTCGTCTTACTCCGACTCTCTTCTTTTTCTGATGCTATTTCCATCGCTGCCACCTGTCTGTGCTCTCTGTTTTTTCATGCATCCACCTTTATCGACTTTTCTCCCTTATCCTCTGCTCCTGTCTTAGCACTGTAATAATTGTCTGCACACGCTGCCCGTCAAAAAGATTTGGGGGATTCTTTGTCTCTTTATGAAATGTGAAAATTTTTCACAGTTACTTTTCAATTAACCTGCAATGGTTTGGCAACATATTATATGCTACTTCTTTACGTATTTTTAGCTTCACGTTCACATTTAGGTTCATTATCCTCTGTGTTAAGTGTAGAAACTCTTTTAGGCCAAAAGTGGTTTAAACAGCTAAAAGCAGAGGCAGAGCCAACAGGTGGAGGTGGAGCAGAATAGGTGGGAGTCAGGGGGCATGTCTGAGGACCAAAGCATGATTCTAGTAGGTATTAATATAACAGCAATACAAATGACAGAATATTTGCTGAGCAGATTTAAACATTTGGATGTGTAACAAGGAAACCAGATTTCAATGTCATAAAAACAGAAAAGGGAAAGATGTGGTTAAGCCCAGTCCAGCAGTGACACAGAGCCTAACTGAACTTAGTTTAACTTATTTGTTTTCAACCAATAACTTCAGCCTCAAATTCCAGTGACTAAAATGAAAGAGACAATCAGAATTACAGATTGACAGATGACCACGATTATGGTAAAAATCTGAGAAGGAAGATGAAGATTGTACAGATGATTAGAAAAAAAAAATTTGTTACATATTAGTGTCTTAATTTATTGCGACTGTTGCAGAAAATATGATGATTTATTTTAACAATTCTACCCTCTTTGGATCTTTCTCCTTCTTCTCTTTCTCTGTTCTCTCTTTCTCCAGTCACTTCTTCACTTTTCCCTTCTCTTTCCCTCTTTTCTCTTCCCTTCTTTTTCTCTTTCCCTCTCTTTCCTCCCTCTTCCCGTCTCTCTTTAACTTCCTCTGTATCATATGTATTAACTTCCTCTCTTTCTTTCTTTCTTTCTTTTTCTTTCTTTCTCTCCCTCTCTCTCTCTCACTAAATTATAGAGGTCTAATTTCTTGATGTTTTACTGTCTGTTATTATGACGTGTACAATCAGACCATTCAGTTTCTCTGAAGTTTTGTTGGGACTGAAATTACCGGCCCACTGGCTCCGGCCCAGATGGGGCACGTTTTTAAATTTTTTTTTCCTCTCTCCCTCGTCTCCCGTTCCGTACCATGGCTCCCACCACATCTGTTATGCAGCGCAAAGCATCTCTGCACTAATTTGTTTGTCAGTACGTATTGAAAGGACGATCTGTCATTCCGCCATGCTTTGGTTGAGCCGTGATGTTTGTAGTCATGGCTAGTCATAAGTTTCAGCCGCCGCTCGCCTGGGACTTGCCAAGAACAGCCGTCGTCCGACTGCAGAAAATAAAAGGCAGGCGGGAAAGTGAAAGCTAGAAAAAAAAACAAACAAAAAAACGCACTGGGAGAAAGATGAAAACTACTTTATTAAGCCCCCCACCCCTCGCTTTCCACTTAGGACAAAAACAGAAAAGCAGCCGGTTCTGGACTTAATCTGTTGTGCTTGTTTGTGAAGCGTTCATTTAGACTGCAAAGGGCAAGAATGAGGACTGGAGTAAGACTGGAGGCCATTCAGGGAGCTGGTTGCAACACTGTTTAGATTAATTTCATAATAACTGTTATAAACGGCTGAGGGAAGAGGCTGCTCCTCTCATGTCATGTGACAGAACATAACTCTGCATTCAAAAACAAACTGCACTGGACTTTAGATGAGAAAATATTAATACTGTGTGGATGTGTGTGTGTGTGTGTGTGTGTGTGTGTGCTGGCTACAGATAAAGACTTTAAATGGTTCCTCACTCAGCCCTTTTCTTTCCCTCTCTCTCTCTCTCTCTCACCCAACACTGTTTTCCTCTGCTTTTCCAAATCCTGCAGCAAAATTGCGATAAATGCAAACTGACAGCTCATAATATCCCATTTCCAATTCCACGCGCTGCACTAAGTGTGATTCAGAGTCAATTAAAGAAGTATTTGATGTTGATATACTCAGACTCTCCGTTCCTGTGCCCGTCTGCATGCGCTCCCCAGCACGTGGGGGCAGCAGTGTTTGGGACTGGACAGCAGTGGACAACACAGGAATTTCGCAAACAAAGTCAAATGCGTATTAAACCACATTCTTCTGTCTGTCAGGGCTGAAATCTGTTCCAGAGATCCTGTTCTGTGAATGTGAGGTAATTATTTGCCTTTAAATATTCTATAACAGACAAAAAAAAACCCAAAATATTAAGGGTTACTTTTGACAGCAATATTATTTTTCTATTTTTTAAAAGCACATGGAAAAGTCTGACTTTTATTCCAGATCAACTTTTTACATATTAAGCCTTCACTCTTCCTGAAGAACCATTTCTGTAAATGAGATGTGAGAACATGAAGAACCTTCCACATAAAGTAAAGGTCTGACTTTTCTTCACTTTATGAAGCTCCACTTTACTCACAAACCAAAAGTGAAAGTGAGAGTAAATCCAGAGAGAGATGGAGTAATACAACTCTCTAGTGTAGTAAAGACATGCATTTGTGCAGCCAGGAACTAACGTGAAGACTGGTAGTAGTGGTGGAAGGAGCAGTGAAAACGTTATATTATTGATTAATTTAATTTTTCCTGTTCCAAGTTAAACATTATTTTAAAGTCACTGCACTTCAGCCTTTTGCCTGATTTGATTTAATGAACTGTGCTTAATATGACCAAGGATGTGAAGTAACAAGGCAAAAAAAAGATTTCAGGTTGATTTTCAGCCCCAGAAGTCTACTTAAGTGTGCATCGCCCTCCGTGCATGCTGTTTTGGCAGTGGGTGCCCCATGTGTGTAATTTTCAGGGGATCTAAAATAAAAGGGTTGAGTGGTAACTGTATCAGCATCTCAGCATCTGTCAATTTATACATGTACCAAACTATCCATGTATCAAACACGTTTCACACGAGTTGCACTCATCACACTTGGGTAAAACGTGGCCTGAGCTACAGGAGCAAAATCAACAGGCCACATCAGTCGCATTAAGCGTCCAGCATCAAAATAAATATAGATTTTCTCCTAGCTCTCATCTCACCTTTTTCCCAGAGCTGTTCTGAATAATCTTTTGAATAATGCAGTCGCGGTGATCTCAGATGGAGACATGTTAAAAGGTTTTCCCTGTATTTTTATTCCCTTGACCAATTCTTCAAGGCCACTGAGGTGCAACATGCCATTCAGGAGCGTCTGAGGAAAAACCATTCACAGTTCTCCACCGACTCCCACTCACAAAAACCCAACCCACCTGTCAGCCTTCAGATGGTGTTCAGACAGATGGCATTCAGATTTCATAAACAGATGCCATCTATTTAAAAACTAATTAAATGAAAGACGAAAAAAAGAAAAAAGCTGCTCTTCATGTATTTATTTCATGTACAAACTGTTGCTAGAGAGAATCAATTCTCATGTATTTTATGAAATTATAAACATTTCTCTGACAATATGCTTTATGTGCTTTAAGCAATAGTCAGCTTTTGGAAACAATAACAAAAGTATGCTGTAATTTACGCTGTAAAAATGATCACTCATAGAAACAGGTGGAGAAATTCTGTAGAAAGCATAAATTCAAAATTTTTAATATCCCATAATGTTTGTAAGTAGAACCGGAAGTAATTTTATTATGATTTAGAAGTTAAAGTTTTCTGTGTTCTGGCCATATTTTAGTTATCAAAATGGAAAAGGGTCAGATGTGCTGTCTCAAATCTGTCAATAAAGAAAGTAAACAGCGTGAAAATGCAATTTCTCCTGAAATTATATAATTATGTGGTAATAATATTTAAACAGCAGGGCTAGAACTGGGCAATGCTATTTGACTGTATACACCTAAATCACGGGAAAACGGTAGCTGTGTCACGTTTTTTGCACAATTTGCGAATGATAAAATAAAAATGGTTGTTGTTTACATTTTTAGCACTGAAATGCTTCATTATTTCCTGCAAGAAACGGTCCTTATATAAATAGTTGTTCATGAAAAAATGCTTTCGGATATTCTGATTTCCCCACAACCTGCTTATGAGGAAGTTTTTAATTTTGCTGTAGTACACACCGATCAACCACAACATTAAAACCACTGACAGGAGAAGTGAATAATATTGATTATCGTTTGATTATCTTGTTAGTGGCACCTATCAAGAGGTGAAATATATCAGGCAGCAAGCAAACAATCAGTTCTTGTAGCCACAGACCGGTCAGAGTGCCCATGCTGACCCCTGTTCATTACTGAAAGTGCCTACAATGAGCATGTGAGCATCAGAACTGGACTACTGAACATTGGAAGAAGGTGGTCTGGTCTGATGAATTGCATTTTCTTTTACATCATGGGGATAGCCATGAGTATGTGTGTGTGTCACTTAAATGCCACCAGTATGCACTCTGGGAAGAAGACAGGCCAGCAGAGGCAGACTATTGCTCTGGGTGGTGATCTGCTGGGAAACTTTGGGTCCTTCATTAATGTGGATGACACTTTGACACCACATGTGTAAACACTGTTTCAAACCAAGGTTCACTAATGGCAGTTTCCTGTTTCAGCTGGATAATGAGCCCTGCTACTTCAAACATTGTTCAGAAACAGTTTGAGGAACATTGGGGGAGTGACTTGGCCTCCAAATTCCCCAGATCTTAATCCAATAAAGCATCTGTGGGATGTCCTGGACAAACTACTGGGATCCGTGGAGGCCCCACCTCACAACTTACAGAACTTAAAGGGTTTACTGATAACGTATTGGTGCCAAAAACCACAACATACCTTCAGAGGTTTTGTGGAGGCCATGGCTCGACCAATCAATTATATGTAGGTAATATTATGGCTGACAAGTGGGTCAAGCAAATACCAAACACTTATAGGTCGTTCCCACAGATATTTCTGTATTACTACAGGTTTATGACCCTGCTCATTCTTTGCTGATCCTGCAGTTGGGTGTTTGCCATCCAGCGTAATTCCCTTACTGACTTATTTCAAGAGGAGGCTTCTAATACAAGTACAAGATAAAGGAGGGATTTGGATTGTAAGTTGACCACAGGATGGAAAACGTCATTAGGAGTCGAGATATCAAGACCCAATTAAAGAACAACGCAAGTCACAGGTCCCACGGGTTATGCAGCAGTAGCGCTTAGTTTTCAAGAAGTGAGGCATTTCTCTCTCTCTCTCTCTCACTCTCTCTCTCTCTCTTTCTTTCTTTCTTTCTCTCTGTTTCTCTCTAACACTCTGATTTATGGTGGTCCTGACCTCGATCCCTCTCCATAAAACTCTGATCAGGATGGAAAGGCTTTTCCACCAACAAGAACACACACACTCACAGGCACACACAGCTACTGCAAGGCATGCTTTATATTCCGAGGAGATATATTCAACAGTAGGACCCTGGAGGAAAAGGAGTCAATGTGTATCTCACTGCCACCTGTAGCAATAATAACCACATCTAATCTGAAAATAATGACACAGCATTCTCTCCAAAATATTACGAATATGGATGCTGACACAACAGCACATCGCCTTGTTAATGTTCTTTTTCTTCTATTTTGTGTTGCAGAGAATAACTGTCATGTACCTACATAAGTATCCTTGAATTGGGTAAGTGGCTCAGAAAAGGTAAAATGCTTAAATAGATGTATGCATAAAACCCTCACTGGTCAAAAGTGTATATAGTACAATATATGGTTCTCACAATTTCGAGGCCTTCGTCAATGGTCACTTTCTGACCACAAAGACACTTTAGGCTTACCTCGGCAACACGACTGTGCCTTATACACTCATACCAGTGACATATACACTACCATATCATTACCATGTCATTGTCTACCACTCAATGTCTGGTCAACAGCAGCCCTGTGGTTAGAAACTGACTAATCATGAAAAGAGGGCAATAGATGGTAGAAGGCAGCTGAAGAATTGTAGAACAAATGGTCTGCAGTATGTTATTGTACATCTATATGGAGGACCGATAAAGGTATGTAGAGCTGACCAAGGTGGCAAGTGAGTAGAAATACAAAATCAGATGTTTCTAAGGGCATTTTTCCACGACACACTCAAGAAGAAAAAACTGATCCAAACAGAAACTAATTTTCCACTTGCTTGAGGAACAACTGGGAACCATCATAATAACTAAACCCTTTGGTTATGCTACTCTAAGATTTGTCATTAGGCTAATTAGCTATGATGGTACTTAGCTTAACATACTGGCTGTCATGACAAGAAATCCTGCAATGTTTGTACACAAATGTCTACATACACACTAATGACTCAAAGCTTCATTTTTTTTCTCCTGAGAGCATTGAACAGACGCATATGACATCTTGCTTGAATTCTTAACTTAATCTTAACCTGCAACAGTAAAGAATTTATTAAACAGTCATTGGCAAGGCAGAGAAGAGCATCATTGTGTACCATTATGTCATGGTGGTGCCAAAAGCTATTAAACTACACACTTCGGTACTGGACTGATGACCAAAGGACAGTTCTAGTTGTCCTCCCCCAAATGTTCCAGCACTCTGTGTAGTGGAAAAATGTTGTTGGCTAAATGGATGTTAAGTGTGTATCTATCCTGCAAAAGCATCCTTACAGAATAATCCTTACCTGCTAAGAGAAGATAAGATAAATTAAACCTTTATTAGTCTCATAAGTAGGAAATTTGCATTGTTAAGGCAGGAAGTACAAAGGTAAGAGCAGCAAAAACAATACTATAAAATCTATACAACACAGCAGTATAATATAAAAAGTACACAATACAAATAATTAACTCTGGATTATGGCAATCGAGTGTGAGATATAAATAAATAATTCCATTAAATGAACATTGTTTACGAGTCACAACACCCAAGTCGTTGAGGGCAAGTCTAAAGTCAAGTCACAAGTCTTTGTTTGTGTGACTTAAGTGTGATTCAAGTCTGAGTCTCAGACTTGAGTCCCCATCTCTGATTCTCCCACCACTGACTGCCCGTGTTTAAAAAAGGCTGGCGTTGCAGTGTTACAGCGTACAAACATGATGTGACACTACTGGTGATTTCTGATTGGCTGTCATCTGCTAAAAACACAATCACGTTTTAGAAAAGTGAGACAATAACACCCACTTTCAGAACTGAAGGTAACGAGTAACGAGAACCTTGATAGAAATGTAGTGAAGTAAAAAGTACGGTTTTGTCTTTCAAATGTAGTGAAGTGAAAGTTATAAGTTTCCAACAAAAAAAAAGTCAAGGTACCTCGGATGGCTATATGGGATTTTTCTCAGAACCAAAGCATCCTGCAACATGAGGGTGTGAAATGACGATAAGTGATGACAGGGCGATTGAGGATAACGAAATCAGCCTTGACCTGGTCAGTCAAGGCTCGTCTCCAGAGCGGAGAGGCTGACCTCAACTCCCCCTCCCACAGAGCTTAATAATATGTGACAGGGACCAAATGACCTGAGGTCAGCTGTAGGTAAGGCTGAGGTTGTCAGACGTGCAGTGGGCAGAGAGATGGCTGTGATATCTCCAGCAACAACTGCAATGATTTCCTGCTGCTTGCGTCATCAATCAATGTCAATGCACGGATGTTACATGTTGGCAGAAGAAGTGAGAGATGTGTTGCTGAATGTGGCACTGGAGGTCTGGGCACATGTCGAGGCACAGTTTGAGACTGACCAAGCTGGATATGACTAAGCCTGAGTCACGCCCACGGGAGAGAGATCAGACCTGAAACTGTCAGACAGGTGGACAGTGTTTAGTGAGACAAAATGCATGAGATGTTTTGGGAAAAAAAAGCTAGGAAAAAAAAGAACTGAAGGGCGGCATAAATATCATAGAGCACATTTCCGACGACTGTTACATGGCTGTGCGGTTTCCAAGGGGGCTGTTTGTTAGCAGAAATTAAATTACACAAATTTCCTTGTTTGCCGCGACAATGCCATTCCACTGATTGCCACACCTGGGTAAAATATGCAAATGTGCAGTCTCCGCATAATACATGGCAATGCTAAATGAGTAATGATCATCATTCTGTGATATTGAGTCCATAATCATTGTGTGGTGTTTTATAGGCAGCCATTCAATTTCACAGTAATGATGTAGCACACAAGAGGGGGCAATTTACATCATGGCATCTGGAACTAGAGCGCATATCGGCACTTACAGAACACACAGAATGGTAGAATGGAAGGTAGCACAAACAGCTTCGGAACGATTCTGAAGCCATGTGGTAAGGAAGACACAAATGCCCAGTTTTGAGAGAGAAAGAGAGAGACTAATTCATGCTTTGTGATGAGAAAAACCCATTAAGTTCATTAATTCAAGCTGAAGGTCCAGGGGCTTTACAAGCCACAGATCAGTGTTTTAGGCCTTGACTTTGTGTTGCTACAAGTAGACTTTGAGAGAAATCCCTATATCTGCCTTCCATAAGATCATTCTCTTCTTTCCCAGAATGAGGAATCTTAAAGGCTCTATAGTGTTTTATTCAAGCTCCCGGTGATAAAGCGAGGGGTTGTTCTGAGGCTGGCGATGGCGATAAACACAGCGGGGTCATGTCTTAACAAGGCCCCTATTCCCCGTCTTATTCCCCCTCATTAATCTAAGCACAAGGCCATGGGGGGAATACCCTGTGTGGCCTCAGAACGGGGTGTTTTAACAGATGACTTCACACCAGCAAAGGAGAGAGAGAGAAGGGCGAGAGAGGAGCAAGGGAAGTGCCTTCATAGTTTGGCTCCTGAACCCAATGATTCCAATTTTGTTGTCACTGAAAGCAGCGATTTATCATCGGCCGTATTACTTAGTGTGGCGGGAGAGAGGCCATTCATCTCCTTCTCTGCCAGGTCGGGTAGAGCCGAGGAGACGCCAAGACCCAGCAAAGCCAGCCCAACCATAGCCTGTTGAAAATTCTTAAACCAACAAACTCCTGTCCAAAACTGATTGTAGCCTGACAAAAATTCTATACAAGTCTGAAGAACATCTGTCTAAACCTGACTGTAAACCGACAACATTCTGTCAACACTCAACTGCAGCCCTAAAAACTTCTGTCCAAATTTAACTGTAGTCCTAAAAAACATCTAAACTCAACTGTGGCACTACCAATGTTTGTCTAAACTCAAATGTAGCCTAAACTGCAGTCCCAAAATTGTATGTCTAAACTCAGCTGTAGCTGTAAAACTGTCTGTCCAAACTCAACTGCAGCCCTTCAAAATGTTCTTCAAGCTTGACCGTTTCCTGACCAAACTCAAATGCAGACCAACAAAATTCTGTACAAACCTGAATGCGGTATAAAACTCAGCTATTTCTGTACTAGACATTTCACAGTCTGGACTAAAGTCAAGTGCTGACTATTGTCTATCTCACCTTAATTGTTTCACACTCTTTTAAAATATGTTTCTTCTCAGGCATGAGAGTGCTTAATTAAATTAGAAAAAAAGAGAGGCAGTATTAGCTTCCCACTGCGAATGCTGGATAATGGTCTTCGCTGAGTCTCGGAGGTGAGACAGCCGAGTCTGTAGGTCAGGCACGTGACACACACTGGCTGTGAGTGTGTAAATGAGAGAGTATGTGGACAGGAGGTGTCGCTGGGACGCAAAACAATTTCACGCGCCCCAGGGGAACAGAGTTGGTGGTAGGTGGTGAGGGGTGGTGGGGGAGGGTTACACACTGCTAGCCTGACTTCAATTAGCATTCTGCTTCACCCTGCTGCCCTCTGTAACAGGCCATAGCACCCAGCATGAAAAACAACTCACATACACATTCGTGCCACGGTGGTCCGGGCCGTGTCCAACGCATGTTGGTATGATAGAACAGGAGGTGGTCCTTCAGACCTCTAGAAACAGTCCAATTCAGTTTCCCAGAGTCAGCGATTCGGCTTTTAGATTGAGCTGCACGCTTCAATTAGCCTAGAAGTGTCAGGCATTTGACTACTGCATACACTCTGAAATAGGTCACACTGGTTTCTGGAGTAGAATCGACTTCAAAGCAAGAGCCAGTACAAGGCTAGCAGTGATGTGTATATAAAACAGACCACTTTGAGGTCTAAAGTTCACTATTACCTGTGGTGCCACTTTACCATAAGACTGCCCTTACAGAGGTTTATAAATGATTCATAATCAGGTTGTTTATTAGGTTCTGAATCATTAATAAGCAGTTATAAACAAGTTATAATGGTTGTCATATGTCGCATTATTTGGCAAGATCTGGTGTTTTAACGGTAGTAGCATGTTAACATAGACCTGACAAGGCTGACAATTTAGCATTCAGCCTGAGAAAGAGGTGAGATAAACTTAGCAACTAACAAGATCTGAGTGAGCCTGCATCAATGTATGACAACTGTTATAACTTGTTTATAACTGTTTATTGATTAACTGTATACAACCTAATTAACAACCTGATTATGAATCGTTTAGAAGCCCTAAAGTAAGTACAGTGAAGTGCTACAGTGTAATAATTCTAACTGTGGAACGAGAATTTTCCGATGGCCAAACAGACCCCAAAAATGCCTGATTAACAACAAAAATCTGAAAATCACATACTTACACTTCTTCACATACTCATCATATACCAATACTATAAATAGGTTTATAGGTGCACATTTACAGTATATTTCCCACTTGTGGGACTAATGAAGGTTTATTATATCTTGAAAATCTGAATATCAATTTTGGCTTGCTTTCTACAGTTTGCCATTTTGACTGCAATAACAGTCCAGCCCTTCGTGAACTGAGCCAGGTGTTCTTGAGTAGAGAAAACACTAATCTGTGTATTGGGACAGAAATTGCTGGCAATAAGACTAACTAATGCAAACAGTACATCATTACCCAGCATTACCCACAAATCTGAACATGAAACTTTGACCTTTCCAAATCAGATTTGAGGTTTTTTCATTTGTGGTAATGCATATGATACACAATGCACACATTACAATGAGAAGCCTTTATATCTTTCTAGAGCACACGCTACTGTGGCCATCACTCAGCATCAGTGGCTTTAACTTTAAATGTGCGCTTGCCGGCCCTTTCAATGCGCAGGTCTGTCAGCCACTAACGACAGATATGGGTCACTTAAAAACACGAAAGTCCACCATCGAGACACGCCGAAGGAAGTCATGCACTGAAAGAAGTATTCCACCTTTTTTTTACATTTTTGTATAATTAAATGGTTTAGATGTGAAGAAAATCATTAAGAGTGGTTTTACGTGAAACACTCAATTCCAGAGTTAGAAGAAAAAGGTTTTACAGTGGCTGTGATAAGAAGTGATTGATTATACAATCTTATTTCCTTATTTAGTAGACATTATATCTGTAATTATAAGTGATTTACAAATGGGAAAAAAGCAGTTCAAGACAGTATTGAAATAAACCTACAGTATAAACACTATACATGACAATCAGTTTTAGTTTTCTTTACAGATAAAGGCTAGGAAGTAACCAAAAACACAATAAGTGCCACTTAAAGATAAAGAGGGACGTCCCCCCTCTGTTTGGTCTGGACTGAAAATGGCTTAAAAAAATTCCCAGATTAACTTCAGTTTTACCATCATCAGCATTATATTGCATAAACTCAGAAAAGACTGGTCACTTGTCATTCTGGATAGTAGATAAAATGGCTAAATCTGAACTGTTGCGGTCATAACACTTGGTTCCATTCACCATCAGTGGAAAAATCAAACCACTTGACTTGATTAAAAAATTAAATTATGCTGAAATTTGAACAAACTCTATTGAATTCTTTGCCTAAACTTTTGCTTTCCAGAAAGATGGAATCTGGATTGGATCTGAGAAGTAAATCTGCAGTGTAAGACTCCAAATGTTACTCAGAATGCCCTGCTTAAAGAACTGCTTGTGTTCAAACTCATAAAGTGGCATTTAAGGCCCCTGAATTCAGCCATCTCCAAACTCACACAATCATCCTGGAGTGCTCCAGCCGTACCCAAAATGGACGGCTTCCATATCATGGCTATTATCAAGCACACACACACTGAAGGAATTCCATAGCAAGGCGGGCGTGTTTGGAGCAGCAGAAAAGTAATTAAGTGAAGTGAAGATGCAGCTGGAGAGATGGAAATCATATCAGTGTTTCCCAGCATGGCTGGCGCCGCCCGTGGCTCCTCCGCCATGCATGCGGCGGCTGATAAAGCGCACGGAGTGTGTGTTATGTCCTCCTCTCTCTCCAGCACCATGCTGCTCCTCATTAACCTCTGCACAGATAAAGCCTGTTTTAACCACATGTTTTAACGGCCCCGTGCAAAGCAGCTCTTCACGGTGGAAAAAAAAAAAGAAGTCAATAAATAAAAAAAGTGAGACAAACAACACATGTTTATCCACTATTTAAAGCATACATCAATGTTTCAGTCTACCTCGCAACCACACATGCATTCTTTCATAGCAACTGTTGCTTGATGGCACATGCTTTCCAGAACACTAGCAAAAATCCATCTAAGAAAAGTGAGAAGCTGCAGAACAGAGTGAACACATGATGTTGAGTTTCAGGCTTAATACACTATGCTGAGTTTAACTGTTTTACTTTAACAAACTGACACTTCAACCCTAAAAAAGTAAATTGTGTGAGCAGTTATTGGCCGTTTTGCAGATAGGACACCTGGCATATATGGAGACCTTCACTGACTTCTTACGGTTCTCCATTAGATTTAAAACTCTTCTGAAGACCACAACACAGATGATCCAGAATGCAACAGCACATCTAGTTTTTAATACACCAAACTTCTCACACACCACATCACTACTGCAAACCCTTCACTGGGTTGCTGTTGTTCTCCGTTAGATTTAAAACTCGAACACTCACCTAGAAAGCCAAAACTCTGCACTGACTTTCCAATCAGCTCCGATCAGACCACGGGTCACAGATCGCCCTCTTCGAACATCAAGAACAGTCCGAACTGAACCACCTCTTCTCAAAGGTTAAAGTTCTGCATCATGGCTTTTTCAGCTTTGGCGCTGAAGTGGTGGAATGAACTTCTCCTGAACATCAGAACTGCTGAGATCCTCACTGTCCTCAGATAGAGACGGAAGACCCTCCTCTCCACTGAGTACTTAGGAGAACACCTACATATTCATTTCATAAACTTAACTAATACAAACCGCACAAACAACAACAACAACAAAAAACTGTCTTCTTTGGTAGAACCTTAGTCTTCTAGCAGCCTTTCATTTTAAGTCTATGTTTACTAGTATGAAGGACATGTTTTCTTGTGGGCTCCAAAGAACAGATGGATGTCGCTCAAGATAAGAGCATCTGCCAAATGCTGTAAATGTAAAATGTATATAAAGAAATTTCATTTACACACTCAATCGCCACTTTCAACTGCATATTCATTAAGGCAAACCTTGTTAGTAGATCGGCTTGCACAGGTTTTTGCCATCGTGTTTGCAAATGTTTTCACACATCCAAACAGGGACATCAGGACCTGAACGTTTTTCAGCAATGAACACCTTATGTGAGACTGTGTCTAACCCCACACATGTTTACTGTTGAATGATGCAATGCCTGTAGCTCTTAACTACGCTACCAGTCAAAAGATTTTGCACACTACAGGATTTTACCACTTATATTGCAAATGTATTTCTTGTTAAGAAAGTTGCTGAGTGAACAACTATAAGTGAAAATATGTCCAATAAAACCAGTGTCCTTTATAAGATGAAAGAATCTGTAACAGTGCATGTATGATATTAAACTCTAGACTGTCCCTTAAATGTACTCGTTCACTGTTTCAGCGTTTAAGAGCTCCTTAAATGTTTAACGGTTGTCTGGTGATCCACATTATAATTACAAATATATTACTTGGCATTTTGTATGTCAGTAGTAATATGACCTTTTCTGGCAAATAAAGGAACTCAAATGGTGAACATAATGTAAATGTATTTGCTAGCAAAGAATGCTAAGTAAATTTGAGCAAATATTAAGTGAGTAACATGCAAATGTAAAAAAATTTGACTGGTAGTGTACACAAAACTAAAATGACCTACTAAATGCTCAAGACTCCAGAGGATAGATGTGTGAATATCTTACAATTGCAAGTGGAAAGCTCTAAGTGCAAATGTGAACTCAGTGACTTATCCATTTTCAACTTGGGCTCCAGTTTGGTATCATACTTTTCTCAGTTCCCAGGTAAAAAAAAAAAGGGTCCTCTGTGGTAGCAGGGGATAGATACATATTAAATTAAGGGGACAATAATGGTTCACATAATGGACTGTTTCAGTCACAGCCCAAGTGTCTCAGTTGTAATGAAGTTTTCTCCAAGGTCAGTAAAGCTTGGCCAACCCAACAACAGTTGCCACTGAAGAATGCATTTGCCTTTGTGGATAAGTCAAGTCAAGTGAAGTCAAGTTTATTTCTACAGCCCATTATCATACACAAAGGTCATTCAATGTGCTTTACAGGAATAGAATAAACATATTAACCATAAAAATAGTAGGAAGCAAAAAATAAAATAATAAAAGAAATGAATGAGTAGAAAATCAATAAAAGAAGATATTTTATGGAGATATTTAAAAGAAGGCAGAGGAGAATGACGCAGCTTTTATCTGCTTTTAAAGCTCCAGTTGGTGCAGATCTGATGCTGATGGGCTGGTGGTCCTGCAGATCTAAGAGAACCACCAGGATAATAAACATCAAACAAGCAGGTTTTGTCACTTCAACCATCTACACACAGTACACAGTGATTCGAAACAAAAAATATATTTAGTGCCCAAGTCATTAGGTGAGGCATGAATAGGTCAACTGCAGCCGCAACTCTGAACGGCTCGTCTGATCCACCTTTAATTACTGAAGACGCTTTCTGGGCCGGCGCTCAGCCTGGCATGGCTAACGAGGTTAAAACGGTGCAGCCTGGTTATAATGGAATCATTCTCTAAGTAATTGTAAACACCATGTTACCACGTTATCTGTCAGTCGAGTCGCCTCTCTTTCCCTTTCTCTCTCTCTCTCTCTTCTTTTTCTTTTCATTCTCACTGTGATGGCAAAGCATATGCTTGTTCGTGAAGACACTCAGGTAGAAGGATGCTTATTTTGGCACAGCTGTTTGAGGAATGGAGAGAGAGAGAGGGGGTGGGGGCGAGAGAGATAGAGAGTAAGAGAGAGAGAAAGGGCGAGAGAGATAGAAAGTGTGAGAGAGAGAGAGAGAGAGAGAGAGAGAGAGCGAGAAAGAGAGAGACAGAAAGAGAGAGAGACAGAAAGAGAGAGAGAGAGAGAAAGACAGAGAGAGAGAGAAAGAGAGAGAGAGACAGAGAGAAATAGAGAGAGCTAGAAAGAGAGAGAGAAAGGGCGAGAGAGATAGAGAGAGAGAGAGAGAGAGAGAGAAAGCGAGAGACAGACAGAGAGAGAGTGAGAGAGAGAGAGACAGAGAGAGAGAGAGAGAAACTAAAGTAAACACACTGTTTATCAGAGGCAACAGTCAGAAGCGGAGTAAATATTAACGGCCGCTGTGTAAAGATAATTGGCATAAGGTCATTAGTTATCTGCTCACGTTAGTGTTTTAATGGCAGCATCTGAGAGGACACAGGAAGCATACAGAACAAACACAGAGAGATGTAGCACAAGCAGGACACGCGCACGCACACACACACACACACACACACACACACTTATAATACCAGTGGTTACTTCATTAGACTGCTCAGTCATAGACACATCAAAAGCTAAAGGGCCACTTAAAAAGTTCAAATGAAAAGCATCAGACATTTTATTTCACAGAGATCTTATCATAGTTAAAGCAACAATGTAACATTAACAATAATGTAACAGTGAACTGCTGATAAATAGTAGTAATAATACAAAGTGTGAAAATACCTACATATCAGTATCAGAATCAGAAAACCTTCTTGATTTTGGAGGAAATTGCTTATGTTATAACTACCAGTGAC
>JBBPCX010000006.1:4770246-4780597 GCA_037974365.1 Hydrocynus forskahlii
GAGAGAGAGAGAGAGAGAGATAGAGAGACAGAGAGATTGGGTGAGAAAAAGAGAGAGAGAGAGAGAGAGAGAGAGAGAGAGAGAGAGAGAGAGAGAAAATAAGTGTAACTGAGAAGAAGATATGGAACGAGAGGCAGAAAAAGAAAGGAAAAAGCTTCTGATCCTTCTCCAGCATCTCAACATCAGTGAGGAACTTTGATTGTAGTGAACACTCACGTGTGTTGATTATTTTTACAAGATTCTGCTTTTTTTGACATTTTAAAGCAAACGTCTAATTTTTGGAGTTTTCAGTCTTAGCCCAAACGAAGTTGAGACATTTGCCATAAGCTGGTTTAGGTCTTGTACTAATGAAGGAACCGAAGTGTAAAACCCCACCAGTCAGTCCTGTTATCACACAGATAAATCACCACACACTGTATGCCCAATGTATAATAAACACATTTAGAGTGGTTTATGGTAGAGAAATAACTGCAATTTCTTTACAGCGGCACTGATGAGGATTGTGAATTGGACAATTATTACAATTACGTACTAAAATAAGCACTTAATTATTAGGTTAGACAAAGGTCTTATTAGGTATTCTCAAAATAGACTTGCACATGTTGTTTCTGCCACTGTGTAAGGTCCTGTTATCAATAAAAAATTGTACAGGGCATCCTGAAGTTTAAATTTTGCTCTTTTGCCCACTTTTATAACAGCAGCTCTCTTTGAACCTGAAAAAGTCTTTCTGCTGTTAACCACACTAATCTGTGCTGAGAAGACACGCGGGCTTCTGAAACCAGCAGAACAAACCTACATCTACATCTCAGTAGAAAAAACAGGCTGCAAATCCGCTCGAACACTCTGCCAAAGTGCAGCTGTGTGGCCTGCAGTATGCGAACAATTCCAGCTGTCAAATCAATGCAATGTGTTAAGAGTGACAAGTCTTTAGCGTAGCATGTTTTGTTACAGTGTGATTACAGTGTGTGTGAAATACAATACAAAGTGGCAATCAAACCCGAGCTTTACTGAAGACGCAGATGCATTGCAGCAAAGCTGCACTTGTTTGCATTCGCAACAATGAGAAGTCTCTGGCTCTGCCTTAGCGAACAGAGGTCATTAGCAAAGCCAAACAGATTGCCTGTGACATTTCAAGCACACACAGACGCTAATAGCTATGTTCCTGTCCAGGCATCCGTCTGAGACGGCTTCATCACATTATCACTCGTTCGCAGCAGACGCGAGCGTGGCACTCGTTCAGCACGCCTGCCCCCTCGGCCAAAAGACGGAACCGTTTTTATTCCCTCTTCCAACGCAGGATTGTTGGTAATAGAGAGCAGGGAATACAATGTCTGCATGATTCGGTCCATCTTACATTATAGATACATCATATACATCTCTACCTAGTGCAATCCAGGTAATCCAGGTAACAATTATAATTTTTAATGATTTTAATTTTTCAGTGACTCAGTGGAGATGTAGATCATGGAGTAGGATGTAATCGCAGACAGATGTTTATTAACAAAAGAACAAGAAATAGGAGACTAACAGAACACTGAACCAACACTGGGACTAACAAAATGTAACAAAATAAAGCAAAGAGAGAAAGGGGTTTCAAATGCATAAACATAAACACAAAAATACAGAGCATGAAACACAGAGCAAAAAGAACCAAGCAGAACCAAAAGAAACTAACAAAACTAGACTGAAAACAGGAGCTAAACAAATGAGAAACACCTGGGCTGGAGGAGGAAAAAACACTGAGCATTAATAAGGAGGCGGGGCGAAGGTGGAGCATCTTAGGAGGAGGCGGGGCCAAAGAGGAGACTAACATCAAAACAGACAAAAACAAAATTAGAAATTATTTATTAAATTTGATTAGACATGAATTAATAACTTTGGCTCTGACTCAGACTCCAGATACACAAGACTCGACTCAGACTTGATTTCTGACTGTCTTGGATCCCACTATCATAATTCTCAAAATAATGTCACAGTACTTTGGAATCTGTACCTCTCACTTACCATTATTACCTAGCATAGATGGTCAGAAATCAAGTCTGAGTTGAGTCTTGTGCACAACCAACAGGTAACCATAAACATACTTGCAGTAAATTTTACTGTAATGTCACACGTTTATTCAGGGTAGTTGGTTAGAAAAACAACCAACCCCCAGTTATATGGAGCAGAAACGTGGTACAAAGCCATAAGAGTGGGTTGCACCAATGGGGATTAAACAGGGCTAAACAAGGATTTGTTAATCTAGGTTTTATTTTCAATCGATTTGTCTTGCGCTAATTTGTTTGAAAGAGGGATTAAAATCTAATCTGCCATTAAAGTCTGGAGCTGTGAAATTCTGAATGTCTGCTATGATGGATTTGCCACTGTAATCAAACACTTGTTCACAAACAATTAGAATCTCTCTAGAATTAATCAATACTTGCTTCCTCCGTTAAGAGTGAAAACTAGAATAGAGGCACATTAGAAGGAATTTAGATGTTTAGTCAGTCTATCATTATTGGCTAAATGTCAAGGGGGTCCTGGATCAACTTAATACTGAAAAGACTGTTTGAAACATTCTCCAAATGTGTTCATAATGTAAGATAAATTATTTCAAACACATATGTTGATTTAAGATTTATCTTACATTTGGAAACATTCCCCAGTAAAACTGATTGTCATGAGGTGGTATTAGATGTAGAAATGTGCGCCAAGCTAACAGCAGGTTAAATTAAACTGGATTTAATAAGCTATTACTTTTTTATAACTGAACTTAATCAGTTTAACCGATCCCTTGTTCCATCTCTAAACCAAATTTTGCAGTATAATGATTGAGATATCTTTCAGCCAATCCCCACCATCAATAACCATCAATATCACTAAATATACTAAATAAAACGAAAAAGTATAATATAAATAACATTCTACAGTAAATGGTGATTTTTGTTCAGTATATCAGTGAGTTCCTTGAGGAAGTCCAGTATTACTGTAGTTTTCATCAGAAACCTGGTTTGACTCAATCAGTCCTTCATTAAATTAAATCAGGAGCTGCTGATGGAGTTTCACAATCCAAACAACGGCTGGAGGAACCGAGGAAGAATCTGGAACCGAACCTGTGTTCTCCTCACCAGCTCACACAATATCAACTACTTTTACACACAGAACAAATCCTGATACTTTTACTGCTTTCTTGTTTATTTGCATTTATTCTAATGTGAACTTTGTTGTCAGAAAGATGCTTTAAAACATGCTGAGAAAAAATGACTTTAAACAATTTGTATAGGGGCGTAAGACTTTTGCACAGTACTTTATTAATGGAGCAAAGAAGTGGGAGGGGCTCTGAGCTAAGTGTTATCTTGGGGCAGCTGGTGACCTAGTGGTTAGGGTGTTCACCCTGCAATCAGGAAGTTGTGGGTTTGATTCCCAAGATTGCTAAGCACCTCGGAGGTACCCTGAGTAAGGTACTGTACCTACCCACTGCTCCCCGGGCACTGTGTTCCTGGCTGCCCGCTGCTTCACTTGGTGAATGGGTTAAACACAGAGGAAGAATTTTGTGCTGTTCACACTGTGCTGTGGTGTGTTCACGTATGACAGAATGGTCACTTTTACTTTTACTAAAGCTCATTCTAATAGTATGTCTAATATTATGGATAAATATTTGTGTAACAATGTTAAATGTAAAATGAGTTTTCTCAATCTTCCTCTTTATTAGGCAAGAAAATGTGCCGCTTCAATGGGCAGAGTCTGTTATTTTTCTATAAAAAATGTTTTCAGATTAACTTCTCTGTCTTTTAGTGCTACAAATGTTACCAGCACCCAGGACTGAAAGTGTGATGGTTCAACCAACAGCAACAAAAGTTCAAAGCTCAAGGTCATCAGGAGCTGTGAACACGTATATAGTGAGTGACATGTTTCTCCAAGGACCATCTAACAACATTCAGCATTCAACAGAGTGCAAGTTACGACAGACAATATAAACAATACTATAAATAGACATTACAACGACAGTACAGCAGTATAATCTAACAGTGTAGTGTGAACGGAATGTAAACCTTCCAGAGTGCCTTGTGTTGCACCATAAGTGTGATTGTTATTGCACAAGAGGCAGTTAAAGCATTGATCAAGGTGTAAGGAATGACAGAGACAATACAATAATCAGACAATACAGCAATGTAACACTATAGTGAGAATGGGATGTAAATCTGAAACAATACAATACAATAAGGGATCAGGACTCGAAAGAGTCCATTTAAAACTACAGCTTCCTGCGATAGCTGAGTGGAGCCTCTGACTGCAAACGGTGGGCAACTTTCATCCAGCTATTAACAGCACACTTGATCTCTTTGCATTTAACAGTGGGAACATATACTAAAAGTGGCTAGAACACAACAGAAACGCTTGAATTGGGATGCGGCGTGGGACGAGGGATTGCAGCCACAATGCCTTGCCGTATATGCGAATGAACTCATTCTTAGCAAACAGGAGCGACAGGACATCTTTGTTGTGCCATCGGTGGACATAAATTAGTCATTCGCTGTTTGTCCACATGCATAATTCAGGTAAGGAGGTGGCATTTGCAAGGTGTGGGAGCGGCAGGGGCTTTCGTTCATTATGCTTTCATCTCTCCTGGCCATGTGCTCACCGGTCCTTCTGATTCCGCCGTCGATCCCACGTCTCCAAAGGTCTGCGATTCAAACGCCAAAACCACGAGAACAAAAGGGCCCAAACCCTCGTGCATCATCAGGCTTCAGGGAGCGCACCGCTGTGACTCACCTGAATTTCAGCTCAACACAACAGGCTCATTTGCTCGACGCAGATATAATTATGTGCGCGTTTCACCTACGCTCACATATTGGCCAGCTGTTCCCAGAAGAAGAACTCGAAGTCCTCAGCTCTGAGCCAGGCTCTCTTGATCTGCTCTGGGGGAAATGTATTTTTGTGCTTGAGTGAATTAGGTGATCATTTTTTTATCTTCCACGCGGCTGTGGCTTCTGGAGTCCGCTCCAAGGAAATTGGAGGGGGGGAAAGAAGTTTAACATTTATCGCATGCCGAGGTTAATCTCTTGAAATGGTGGGATTTTGTCGGAGGGAAGTGGAAAATCCGCGCCGCACTCCTGCAGAATTACAGTCATATTTTCCGAAGCGCCTTCTCCCCGCACACACTTGCTGCCACTCCGGCGCTTAAAAATGAACACGTACGCTCTCATGTTAATATGCACTAAACAATTTCGGGCCGAGCGAACAGGTAAAATGGGGTATTGTGAAGGCATTAGCATGGCTTACGTGTTGCTATGTGTTTCTTTGTGGGAACCGAATGTCCCCGAGGTTACTGAGGTTAAGGTTAGGGCTTCGAAAAACACCACATGTAGAAACTAACACCTATAATACATGTTGGGCATATTATTATTACACATAGATAGTAATAAATATACAAATGTGGTGAGTCATATCTGTCAAACCTCATGTTTCTTTCTGGATTTCACCCATATTGTAGCTTTCTTTCACCTGGTATTCTCATTAGATTTTTTTTTTTCTCCATGTTTTTTTGCCCTCACTTGCTGCAATATGAAATCAAACAAATTAAATCACATAATTATATAATTTTATAGAAATATAAGGTTGAATATGAATATGAAATCAAAAGTTACAACAATAATAATAATTACATTTCAGGCATATGTATGAATCATAACTCCAAGACTATATTATGAGTATATTTCATAAAAAGTGTGTGCGGGAGTGTGTCTGAGGTGCTCAGCAGCTCCTCAGACTGTAGAGAGTCACATCTGCTCTCATTTATCTCTCTCCACCTGTCTTCCTGAGAGTGTGTGTGAATGTGTGTGTGAGTGTGTGTGCTTTCTCCTGTCTACAATTTCTCTGAAAGGCTGCTTGAGCCAGTGCAGACAAAATCGCGTTCCGAAACGCTTCAGTCAAACATTTCTTAAGAGCATTACGCTTCTGGGGAAATAACATCTCAGAGCCTTCAAAAGGTAGTCACACACACCTGTGTGCATTTCGCGCCGCTCCTATTCAAACCCGGACGAAATGGCAGATGCGAAAGTGGAACTGAACAAACGTGCGGGGCCCTGTGTTAGCTCTCAGAGCTAAACGCCTCAGTGCGGGCATTGGGTTGGTTTGTATTGAATGTGGGAGAGAAGGACTGTACTTATTCAAAACCTGCACAGCTCTCAGTACCAGGAGTGAAGATCCAGCAGACAAAGTCAGACTGAGTCCTCATTGGCTCAGATTTCTGGTCCTACAGGCCCTGGCTCTGATCTTCCAAGATCCACAAACCCAAAACTGACAGGCCTGCTAATGCTTCAAAAGCACAGTCTTTATTACACAGGAAAATCTGATGCACTGACTAAATGATTTCCCTGCTTTGATTTATGTAAACATGGAGTCTAGGAGATTTTAGGCCTTTTTCCTCAAAGGGGTTTCTTTAAGGCCCCAAGTACAAGTGTGACGGGGGCAGATTTTCTTGGTATGGTTTATTTAGAATTTTCTTTAATTTTCTTTCGTTTTTGTGTGCTCACTGTGTTTGTGTTCACGGGTGTTTTGAATTATCCCCTGATCATCTCCACTGGCCAGTGACTTTTTATTAATAGACTTACCCCTGACATCAGGTGACCAGGACAGGCCCAATGGGAAGCAAGGGGGGGCGGGGTTTGGCACTTGAAAGATGGCGGCACACCATGTCTAGGACGGGCAGCGAGCATCAGGGAAGGGTAGAGTAGGGTGGTGGGGTTGGCCACCCAGGGGGGCCCCCGAGGCCACCATAAGTAACTCTATCTAGCGAGAAGGCAGCAAGCTGGAACATCCAGCGCGTCTGTACACGCTCGAGGGTGAAGGAGGGACTCCGAGGGGACCTGGACGCGGGGCGCGTTGGAGTGCAGATGGTTGGTTCGACACCTATCCGCAGCAGTCAATTGCCCGGGCTTTGTGTGAGTATTTGCGTCGTTCCACTGTGTAGCTAAGCCACAAGCACCCCCCCGATCGAGTTGCGTCGGTGGGGGTATTGCGGGTGAATAGGGGTTCTGGCATGTTTTATTTTCTTGCAGGGCTGTAGCATGAGCGAGGGTCAGAGTGGATGTGACTGAATTCGGCGGCCATGCGCTGACGACGGACTAGACCTAAGGCTAGACTGTTTGGGAGGATTGTGCCGCCGACATCGGGGACCCCACCACTGATCTGCCAGCTGACAGGTAGCCAGGTATAGTCACTCCCAAGCTCGCGTCCTGCCGATCTCTTTGGACTGGTGACATTGTTTTTACGATCAGTTTTAGACTTTTTTTATTGAGACTTGCGGTGGGACACAAATTACTGCTTAAGTAGTTTATTACAAATGTGTCTTAATAACTGGTATTAGTGGTACCTATGCGGAAACAGAGAGATATAGATCACTTGATGATAGTGTAAGATATTAAAATTTGACTTATTTCTTTCAAGCGTACAGATCAGGGAACCATCAGTAGCATTTGTGTGACACCGAGGGTTGGTGGTTATAAGACTATAAGGCGCTAGCTAGACTAAGAATAATCAATGATTATTGAGTGTAGGTGCTGACTATGCCACCCAGTAAGTAGGAGTACTCTGAAATCCTGTTCCTGCAGAACTAACCCCCACTGATACTATTTGTACAGGTTCGTTTCCTGGGTGAGCAACCAGACCAACAATTGAATTATTTGTACAACACTGGATTTTAATACAATTCATAAATAGTGTCTTTAGTACTAGGCATTTTCAGAGTATTTCTGGAGACTTTTATTTTGACTTTATGACTTTTGTCTCTGTGATTAATAAAGTTTTCTGATTCTATATGGAAACGCATTAAAAAGCTCACTAGTGTCACTGGAAGCCTCTGTTGTCTCAAATTTCCTCAGCACTCAGTATGAGTTTTTAGTTATTGCAGGTGATGTATTGCTATGTAGCTGAACAGTGATGACAGACAAGTCCTTCCAGCCTTCTCATCCCTGTGCTCAGAAGTTATCTGCAGTATTTCAGCACTCATCCACAAGAAAATCTTGTCAAATTTGCCCTAAAACTGAACATTGGTCTGTTTACACTGTGATCCATAGGTGGGCTATGCAGATGTAGACCTGAGATTTCACTCAGTCAGATCTTCAGATCTTCAGTCAGTACCATGTGTGGGATACAATGGGAAAGCTCAGGCTCTCTAGTTTAACATGGATTTTGAAGTTTGCTGATATCTCAACCAGGCTGTAATGATGTTATTTCAGCAAAACGTTGGTAGCCAAGTGGTACAATAACTGCCCACTACATATGTTTTAAAAGCATCAAACACTAAGGACAGGATACTTTACTGTAGCTGCCACCCTGTGCTCCCTGTATCTTGTGTGTGAATCAGTAAGCAAAAGGGCTGTAGTGCTAATAACGTGGATGAAAGTGTGCTGAGAGCATTTCAAAATGCACTTCCAATGTTCTGCCAAGCATTTAGGGTATCTGTCTGTGCACGGCGTTAACATGTGTTTTGTGGCATTTGCAAATGCCTTGCCGGCGCCCAGCAAAGTAATTCCACCCTGTCATATTTGCCTTTGGAAATTGTAAAGAATTACGGTGATTTATAATGTGAGCCCCTTCTCGTGCCTCTATGTGGTTTCTTTTCCGTTTCCCCCCTCCTTTCAGAAGAGATAAGCCACTGATGGCAAGATTGCAGGGCCATCCATTTAAAGAGTGTGGCACTTGACAGGAAGACATGTTTCATTCGCTCCACACGTGACACGGCCTCATCTTCTGACTGCAGCCCGTCAGCATAACTCATGCCGTCAGCAAGCTTTTGTTGGGAGGAGGAGGGTGTTTGTGTGCACTGCTGTGTATTTCATGCTTCACAAGGACCAAAGGTCCACAGGATTTGCAGGAAAGTGTGATGTTGAGAATGTGTGGGATATTTAAATGGTCCATATGTGTCCAAAATATTCAATAAGTTGAATTATCTTTGTCTTTACAGGGTTGGGGATGGGTTAGGCACACACACTTGAAAAATAAAAGAGTAAATAAAACAAGGTGTCACGAAGAGTTACTCGGCTGATTCCGTGAGTTTCCCTACAATGTTTTAGTCATTTAAAGCATTTAGCAGATGCTTTTATCCAAAGTGACTTCCATTCCCTAACTACGGGGGGCAGTCTCCCTGGAGCAACTTGGGATTAAGGGTCTTGCTCAGGAACCCAGTGGTGGTATGCTGAAGGTAGAATTCGAACCCATGACCTCTTGGTCCAGAGACAAGTATCCTACCCACAAAGCCAACACCACCCAGACCGCACCACTATCCACTGGTCCTTTCCCGGACCCCAACAAACCCGCTCCAACTAATTGGCCAATTTACAAGCCTTTCCTGGGCTGAAGTGAGTGAGAAGAACCTTCTAAAGGTTTAAAGAAGTGCCATATACAAAGCTTCAGTAAAGGTACTCTTGAATTTTTCTTCAACCTTATTAAGCCGAGTTTCTTGGCAGTGACTCTCTGGAAGAAAACATGAGAGGAAAATGGAAGAGGAGAGGAAAAAATGAGTTCCTTCAGTACTACTGACAATTAATTCATCTCTTTTCTTTTAAGCACAGAAACTAAAAAGTGAAAATACACACAAACACATGGTGCACCACCTTTTATAAAAAAATACTGAGTATAAATACACTATGATGCATCAAGATAACCAAGAAAATAACTGTCATTGTTGTATCCATCCTCATTCTTGTTATATCGCCTTTTACTTCTGCATGTTAATAGTCAGTGTGTTGTTAGTATTATGATTGTCGTGCCATGCACAAGATGAGCAATTCTGTTGTCATTTGTTTTGGCTGTAGCCATAACAACAGAGCTCTGATTGGTTAGTCTGACTTCAGTATAATGCAGAATCAAAATGGTTTAGACCAACAGCTCTTATGTTTTCACAGCATTACAGTCCTTTATTATTGGGCTCAATGGGAAAATTACATTAATATGTATGTGTTCATCTTCAAACTGCATTTTTTCATCAGTAAAACCTTGAACTTGGTGTCAATATGCCTTAATGATAAAATTTGTATGTGATATGTGACTTACATTCTTATTCGTACATTTGTTGCATATCAAATTAATGCGACAACAGCACTCTGAAATCATGTAAATGAGACGAAAATAGCCGTAATAATTTAGACTTTAAAGGTCTTTCACACTAATTCTCCACGGAAAGGTTCTTCTTTTGGGTTCTTCTATGTTTTCCCACATACGCTCCTTAACAGCACCTTTATTCTATGGAGAGAGAGAGAGAAAGAGAGAGAGAGAGAGAGAGAGAGAGAGAGAGAGTGTGTGTGTGTGTGTGTGTGACCAAGACAACCGCCCCTATCCTTTCTTTCTACCCCTCCATCCCTTGTTCTCC
>JBBPCX010000006.1:4784770-4796929 GCA_037974365.1 Hydrocynus forskahlii
ACATACACATACATATATAACATACGTATGACCATCTGTATGGTATTTTGCTGTATTTCTATGTACATGCAATTTTTATTGGCTGTTGGAGGAATCCATTCAAACTAAGTAAACACATGCTTGAAATGCCCTGACTGGTCTGAACCTCCATCAAGAGCCAGAAAAATCTAAGTGTGTGCCCCTTGAACACTATTCAATTTTCTCTCCCAGCCGTCAACTCCATCTGACCTGTAGCCAAGAGCCGACCAGCACGCACAAAAAATCACCAAAGTGCAAATCTGATGTTACTGTCTCACTCAGTCCATGAGACTAATGTAGTTAAAAATATACAAAAGTAGAAAAACAGCAGAAGTAGCCATTTTAAGGCCTGCTTCTTTTTTGTCGCATAGTGTCAGAAACCGCATAAGCAAGTCTATTCAAGATTACTGATAAACCCAGCATGAGGAAGAAGTTAACACAGTGCTAACCAGTGGGTCATACACCTCCATTAGCCTAGCAGCTGCAGTACAAAACTAAACAAGCAAATCATATACCGACCATATCCTGGGGAAAACAATGCTTTTGGGGAAAGTATTGCTTTAAAATGAAGCTGTTTTTAACGAGATATGCAAAAAGAGCACAGGACAACTCCACCATGGGAAATTCCAAACAGAGCACTTTCCTTCACACAGCGCCAGACAGAAGCCCAATCCATTCAGTCTGGCCGCGACTGATTGACAGTAAAAAACTTCAATTATGCACATGCCTGGCTAATAACTTACCAACTGGGCCTGCGGGATATTGCTGATGCTACAGACTTTTTTATCTTTCAATTGGAGGAAAAAAGGGTTGAGCAATATTGCCAGGCTGAGCACTTTCAAGACTCTGCCCTCACTATCCCCCCCCCCCCCCCCCCCCAGGATGAGAGACAAATTAGACAAGGTCCTCTAATGGTAGAAGCCAAAGCCCCTGGCAGCAAGCTATTAGCTGGGGCACTGCTTTGTTAAGTGGCTGCGTTTACGTACTTTATTTGCATGGACGGCCACCCGCCTGCCAGGACTGCTTACTTGACTAATATATCCCTGAAGGGGCCAATGCACTTCTGGCCAAGATAAGGTGTCCACTGGGGCTGCAATGATCAGAAGTATTTTGTTAATTTCATCACTCAGGTCACCTCTGACCACGATAATCCTGATCACGTCACTAAATATGCAACATTGAAGTGATACTGTCCTCCCTAGTGCTAAAGTTATACAAAAACAAATCTCTCACTTTAAATGAAGCATCCTTAATAACTGTGTAGATATATCTTAACTATGCATGCATTATGTACCCACTAGTCACATTTTCACTGTTACAGATCGATTGCAATAGTATTATGCATATGCATAAACTTCTGTTTTTACTTCTGTTTAATTACACAAGCATGTCTCAATTACATGAGTAATAAATAAAGTTATGATAAACATGCTGCATTACTGTAATTCATCTGTAACAGTGAATACATCACCAGTACTTGCATTGATGTTGCATGTATTGTAACTAAAGTGTTACTAGATAGTAATTTAAAGTGAGACTAAGTCAAATTTATATAAATCTGACTTTATCTTAAACATTGTTGATCAGCCAAAGCAAAGTTTGCTCCCTTAGTTTTGCACTGAAGCCACAAAGCTAAAACAGAGCAATGAAAGTTTATTTCCCACAAATGGAATACTGTCTAAACGTTTTTGATTTAAACAGATATCAGTATGTCACACAGTCTCAGAAACCACATAAGCAAGTATAATTCAGATGACTGAACTCAACAGCAACTCGGTTTAAGGTGAGAGTGTGAGGATGTAGGCATGCAGATTGCTAAATATAAGCTTCTAGTCTCATCGTTTCTTAACAAAAGTGCTAAAAAAAAGCAAACTTCAGTCACTAGTCATTCATGGCTGATTGACGTAAATGGAAAATTCTTTATCAGATTACCAGCAAATTTGACTTAAACTGCTTTAAAGTGTTGTTTCTTCCCAACCTGCACACTATGATTATTAACAAAAACTCCAGTACCTGCAGGATAAGACACGTGGAGGTCGTTTTTCCTGTACATCTTGGTAGCTGTGACTGTGTGTCTGTATTATCAGACCTACACAATATCAACCAATCTATCAATCTTTACTTTCACTTGAAGATACATTGAGGGTAACCCTCATTTACAATGGAGCTGATAATTTACAGCACATAAAGGGACTGAGAATATTAAAATGGAATTTAATAAACTTATATACACAACCAACAGATATAATTAAATACATTAAAACTGGAAAATAATCAAGGCAAAAAATAAAATTAGGATAAGATGAAATGAGCAACTGAATTTTAATTAAAATGGAGAAATAATACAATAGCAAATAAAACAAGTGATTGAAAACATTTTATAAAACAAACACTTTAAAATGTTATCTATAGACATTAATGTGGACTTAATACTGGTACAATTATAAGACTACATGCTGCAGTTGTGCTCATCTTGCAGAATATGGTGAGTCAGTGTCATCAGTGATGGTTAAATATTGTCCTAAATTATTTATTTATTATAAAATTAAACTTTACCACATTTTTTCAAGCTGCTGCTCATGCAATAGCATTGCACAGCTCAACATGTCTGGAGGAGAACACTAATCACCAACTCTGTTATCTCAGCTAACAGACCTCCACGCTGACTAGCATCACACAGAGAGATGCGGGAGAGGGAGGGCCACTCTATCCCGCCAGAGAGACAAAGCCAGTTACGTTCTCTTCGAAAGCCCTCAGCAGATGGTTGTGGTATGACTGCGGACCAAACACTTAGACAGTTATGGCACTCAGGAGCCCTACTCTGTAACATTTTTCTCAAATTTATTCACCTCTGTTGTATTATATGAATACCTCAGTTTCACAAAACATTCATCTGGGACTGTGATCACAACACAGTTAGCAGCTTTCTCTGTAGCAGCTGTTTTATGGTTTTGCAATAGGTATGTTTTGTGACTAGCGAATGATATATTGTGCAGTCCTTAGGTGTGTGTGTTTGTGTGTGTGTGTGTGTGTGTGTGTGTGAGTGTGGAGCATGGTATAGAACTGTATGTCTAAGGTCAGCAGGACTAAACAAAGCATGAAGTCTGCAGGGACTCAGGACTAATGTGCCCAAACCTGTGTCCTTGTAAAGCACCTTTTAACGACAGAAATACACCAATTCTTCCTCTCCTTGCTCGGGGACTTCTCATTTCCCTCTGGCTGCGTGTCTGTGTGTGTGTGTGTGTGCTCAACTTTCCATGCAGCAAATTCTCATCACTTAGACGACAGTGAAAATAACAGAGTGGAAAAGCTTATGGGGTTAAATATCACCTAGGCTCAGACTGTATGTGAATATGCATGAGATTATCCAGCGTGCTTCACAGAAATTCTCTCCATCTTAATCTTATATTCTAATCAGGTGCTGCAAAAGCAGATTGCCTCTCTCTCTCTCTCTCTCTCTGTATGGTCTATTTGTAATATTTCACTGAAGATCCACTCTGAGGCAGTCTGACTTAATACACACTCCATGTTAGTGTCAGGCTAAGCAAACCTTTTCATTAGCTATTGATTTCTCTGCAACGTTCTCCAAGGCAGCACCGGGATTGTTAATCTACAGCACACACACAGACAAGGAAACAATACTGAAGATATGGGAGCCTTAAAATGTTTCTTTTTTTTCCAAATAATAAAAAATATGAATGGTAAATTACAAAAGATATAAAAAAACCCAAATCACAAATTCCTGTCAGCAACTGAAGAGAAGGCTAAAAATATTGCATGATTTGTAACCTTCTTTACAAAACCCCTCAGTGGACATTGTACTGGAGGAATGGAAATTGATTCATTGGGGACTATTATTATTAATCATTACAATTTTTTTCTAGTGCCGCTCACTGTGTGTGATACATTGTTGAGCTGCTAGTGAGCAATGAGGTGAGGAAAGAGGAAGAATAAGAACCCTCTATTATGAATACAGCTCCCACCTCTCCATAAATACACCCATGCTGCAATGAAACAGAATCACTCCTGCAAATTTCATGATATCAAATGTTGCGTTCAACTGCCACAATACAAAAGACAACATTTAAATGCAATTAAAAAATACATTTATGAATGCTGGCAAGAAAATTTGAGTTTGCTTCCAGTTTTATCAAAGTTATTGAAGTAAGAAAACAAATCGTTCAGCAAAGGAGCTCCTAGTACAGGCGGAAATTGCACTTTATAGTGTATCAGAAAAAAGGGTACGTCATGTATCCCAAGCTACAAACAGTGTAAATGTACCAAAAAGTTACACTGCATTCACTTTCCCATGGGAAATGAGGAAAATTTGTGACATTTTATAACTTTTTAAAATGTATCACGGCATTGCAACTTTAGAAATGACTGCAGTGGAATACGGTACAGTAATGTTCCCTTTTTAAATGTACTAACCATGTGCCCTTGAGAGTCCCACCCCAGTGACAGCGCTTGTACCCTGAAAGGTACAGTTTAGCACTTTTTTCAAAGAGTGCAGGCAATAAAAACGTCACAAACAGTCCGAATAAGTTTCCATCTGCTCTGGACACATTCTCATTTATTTTTAGAAATAAACTCATGTGAGTGCACATTAGCAAGCGAGCAGTTCAGAGCAGTAAGAAAGATATCTGGACTGCACCTGGCATTACTATACGCCTCAGATTTGCACACCCCACTCATTTTTATGATGAAAAATCAAACTGTAATACATTTTTGTAGACCTACTAATAAAACACCATGCAACAAGAGAAACACTATGCTAAACATCACTCTGGATAATGGATGGAACAAGAATGAAAAAGAAGAAAGAGTGCTAATACTGTAAATTTACAGAGAAAGACAGAGACAGAGACAGAGAGAGCAGAAAGAGAGAGAGAGAAAGAGAGAGACAGGGAGACAGAGAGAAAGGAGAAAGGGAAAGAGGAAGAGAGGAGAAAAAGACAGACAGCGAGAAAGGAGAAAGGGAAAGAGGAACAGACAGAAAGAAAGAGAGAGAAATAAAGAGAGACTGAGAGAGAGAGTCAAAACACCTAATCCACCAAACACTCCAGAAACATGCAACCACAGCAAACAAACAAGTAGTGGTTTCCACCTTTAACCTACCCTGTAGCACTTTTTATGCCCAATATACCACAGATCAGTAATGCACAAAAAAGAAGGTAATGCCTTTCACTTGACCCCCATCCACATAAAAGATCACTACAGAAGCTTTTTATCAAAGCAAATGATCTCTAACAAAGATGAGACAGAAAAATATGTTCGGCTCCTTTATCAATGTCGAACTGGCATTAGCGCACTGTGATTGCAATGTTTGGTCTCATCAACATAGTGCTGTTTAGAAAAGTTTCATTATCAAACACGCATTCTGAAATCTGATTGGCTAAGCAACATTAAAATAGTTAAAATTCACTATACTGTGATTATTAATAGTAAATCATGTATTGTCAATGGGATATTTTAGCATATGGAATTTAGCCAGTTTCATAAAACCAATAAGCCACTCACGCCATGCCTAAAAGTAGCAAGTGGACCGTAATACACACTCGTAGGGATGCACAGAATATCCTTTGTCAATTGCTGTTGCACTTATGATACCTCATAAGGCTGCAATTTGCAATTGAGTCTCCTGACCAATCGCAATGTTTTTCTATGATTTGTTTTTACTGTGTTTTACTGCAACTGAAATGTGTTCTCTCAGTATGTCTAGCTACTGTTGCTTTTTTGGCAACTTGGTTTCATCCAGCAAAACAGAAGCAAATTAAACGTTTGACAAAACAAACCCATCGACAAAATGGAAATGTGAACAACAGCTGACAAAATGACGCCCCCTGACGAAACCACCCATTACACCCCCCCCTCGCCACACTAAACCTCTTGATCCAGCAGAAACACTGCATGTGTGTGTGCACATGTGACAAATCTGTTAGTTACACTGTTTATCATATAAGACATAGATCTTTTTTGTCCGGTAATCCAGCTGCTGTTACCATGGTGACTAATTTGTCCTTGTCGTTTGCCCTCTGATTAGTTGAGGTTACATCAGCATGGTCCAGGTTGGTGGTGCAGCATTTTAAACACAAAAAGTGGGATTTCTGACTGGGTTCTGAAACACTTGTCTACTCTAGCAAGAGTAGGTATGTAAAAACTTGGACATGTAGAGACATGAACAGGACAATTCCAGGTGCATTTGATCAGTGAAGGTTTTCATGTAATAAATTAATTACCTGAATTATTTTTGATCATTAATAGTATTTTGGCAGCAGTTTTTATCCAAAGCAACTTACAATGTTTCACAGCTGAAGGTGAATGTAGTGTTAAAAGTTTTGCCCTTATTGGTGTGGTGTGGCGAGTCACCCAGGGTAGGAACCGAATCTCATTCTCCTGCTTATAAAGCAGTGATGTTATCCACTACACTGACCAACCACTACAAATGATACAGGTCAAAATGATACAGGTCACTGGGTGCTCCGGTTTCCTCCCATAGTCCAAAGGCATGCACATTAGGTGAACTGGAGATACTAAACCGCCAGTAGGTGTGTGAATGTATTTGTCGGAGTGTCTGTATCTGTCTGAGGCCAGGGTGTTTCTATGAATGCTGGGACAGGCTCCAGCCACCCAAGGGCCATGGTTAAAGATAATTCGATTGATGGACGGATGCAGGTCCATCCACTCTCTTTTTTTGTTGTATGTTATGATATTTATATGTATTTTGTCCATATTGTGCAGCGTGAGTTTCTTGTTCCTTTGCCAGAGAAGATCCACCTTCCAAAGACACCAGAAGGAAGGGCTTACAAACACACACACACACACACACACACACACACACACACACACACAAACAAGATGCCCAAGAGCATTGTTAACGTAAATGTACTTACATGATGATTCATGAAGTAACGTCTCTTCCCATGTGCCGCTCAGATCACTAAGCAGGGTGATTAAAATACCAGGCCTGGCACAAACCTCAGCAGACAAGACAAATCACTACAGCAGATATTCTAATTACCACTTTGATAATGAACCGCACAGACAAACATCAAAAGACGTTAAAATCTCGCTTGATATAAGAGATCATGTAAGTAGAGAAGAGTAGATCACAGAAAAAGGAAAACAGCACTGGGGGTGAATTGGGGAGGGGGGGGTTCGTGGTACATGACTCCATCAGCTTCATCTATCATGTTGCTCTTTCACTGAGTAAAGAAAAAAAAAGAAACAACAAATAGCAAAGCAAATCAATTACATGAAAAAGAATCATGTAGCCTGTCAAATATGCACCCCCCTTACCCGACTACACGACACAATTCCAAGATTAAATTCTGAAAACCTTATATATTATTAACACCCTGCCTGCTCAATCAATTCTGCAAAGGAGGATTCGTTTTTTCGTCGCTAGTGTTGGGAACAAAAGACTGCAAAAAGCTAAAAATGTTAGTTCATTTGCTTCCTCACTTCAAACACTGCTGTTTTATGTCAAGAAATGATCCAGTGACACCCTGACATTTATCACTACATGCCTTTCAATGTGAACCACAACAGAAACATGAAAAGAGTTTACACCCAGAAGGAAAATGAAGACGTCGCTGTACGTTTGCTTTGCACTTTAATCCAAACTGCTGTCAGTGGGATCTTGAGTAAGACAGCTTCAAAAACAGCAGTAAAAAGAAATGCGTGAAGGGCATGGAAAATTCTTGCTCTCATTATCTGATTTACAGCAGGTTTTCCATCATAATATTTGACCATTCTGTCCATTGTTTAAGGTTACATAGAGATGCAATGTTTTGTGCTATGCTGTCCTTTGGCCTTGTCTGTCTCTTATCGTTTACGTTCACCATGTGCTTTTATCTGTGTGCTTTTGTTATTGTTGTCTATCTTTATCCCCAACTTAGCTCCACCTCCTCCTTAGTGTGTAGTTTGTGATCTCTCAAATTTCAGTTGTCCATAGTCTTTAGCATAAAAGTCTCTGCTTGGCCTTGTGTTGTTTACTGTGTTTTTCTATCCATGTATTTTTAGCGAGTATGGTCCCAGTTACACTTGTTTATTTGTTGTTGTATACTGTGTTATGTTTCATTTAATAAAGTTCATGCTACTTGTATGTAAATCTTGTCTTAAGGCCTCCATAACATGACAGTAAAACCTTTTCCTTTACTTAAGAACTCTTGTGATTGGTCAGGATGCCTACCATACAGCAGAGGTACACAGTACAGTGCAAATAAAAATGCTTTTCTTCTTTTACAAGCAGCTGCGACATGTCTTAGCTGTATATTAAAAATGTACTAGTAAATCAATAATCGGGGCCTGTACAATGTTGGGGCTTATTAGTTTACACATTGTCGCTGTCAGAACTATTTTGGTATCTCCAAATTTCATGACGACTGAAACATCCACAAACAGTCCATAATGAATCAAATCTTTTTACATTAACCTACATCGAGAGCTAAGAATGTTTTCCCTTCCCTTTTTAACTTTCTTATTGGAGATACATGGCTTTGTGCCAACATATCACTGTGGGCAATATGACCATATCTATCATAATCAGAAACATTATTTCACAGTCACCATGTTTCTGAACACTGAGCGTCTGCATGTTTCATTCCAAAGAGAGGAAAGTCCTCATTGGTGAAGCACAGTACACAGAACACTGACTTAAAAAATGTTCTCATAGTTTTTTGAATGGAACTACTGGTTCTTTTTTGTGTTCCAACTAATTCATCCTCAAAAAAAGAAAACAGAAAAACCAAAAGGTTGTGATGCATGTCCTGTATAGTGATGTATTGTGTTTCATGTTGCTGTATCATCCACCTGTAACTAGCCGAACACAGTGATTCATCCAAACACTCATCTGTAACTGTGATTGGTCAGGATGCCTACCATTCATCATAAGAGATTCTGAGATTTGAATTGATGGAGTATCGCTTTTCTTCATCTGCAGTATCCTTTAACACTGCTTTGTTCCAACCAAAGTATTTGTTTGTCTGTAATAAAACAGGTTTAACTGCTCATCAACACATGAGGTAATTTTTTTTTGTTTAAGTGAAGGAATATTAGATATAGTGAAGGAGATAAAATTGGAGTTGATGTTTAATCGGCTGCATCTCCAGGTCAAATTACATAGCTCATGCTAAGCGAAATGAGAGGACCTGCATGTAACAGAATGAGTATAATAACACGATGCTTTGCACAGCTAATGTGTCTCTGCGGGGTTTTTGCCCTTCAGGCACAATTGATCATTCTATATCGCAGACCTTAACACAACCTTTAACAGAACAGAAACTGCAGAGAGAGAAAAAAAAGAGTTAGAAAGCCTACTGCTATCCAGGTCTGGTTCAAACAGATCCATCTGCAACACCACTGCACACACATCCCAGTGTGAAGCTGAAATCAGTCATTCACACTGAATATTACACTAGATTTTGATGAAATAATGGGTCTGAAAAGCTATCGAACTGACTCAGCAAGGGGCCAAAACTACACAATCAATTCTGCATCGCCATAAAGAGATTAATTATCAGCAATTACCATGTGGTTGAGAGCCGAATGCCTTTCCCTAAGGCTAGGCCATCAGTGCAGCCATAACTGGCTTTTTAAGTGGGGGGTGGGGCTCCAGTCAGCAGCCAAATCAAACCGCAGCTAATCTACGCCAGCGTGGACTGCATTAACATAAACTACACACTCACGCAGGAATAAATGAACACGCTCAGTTGAGGACGAGGCACTGATACATATGGATATACATATACATTATTTTACGTATATACATATACATTTATATATCAGTGCTTAACTGATATATCAATATGTAACACACACACTAACATACAACAGTTACAATCTCTTATAAATGGTTTTATTATGGGTTTTCTTATCTCTTATTGAGGGGGATTTACACACACACACAGACACATACACACACGGACATTACAAAAAAAGTTATTAAAATGGTTACAATGATAATGAATATGTTTCTGTTAAACATCTGTAAAGATCTGAGAGTAATTATGATGGCATGCTTTCAAACACATATTTGCACAGTGTGGTAAAAAATATAATGGCAAAATGTTTTATTTTACACTGTGTTCACACTAGAAGTGTCAGAGTATCCATTTCCAAAGTGGGCAGTTTGTAACTGCAATATGTTGATGAGCAACAAACAGAAGTGAATGGATCTTCATACACTCGCAATCTCACTGGACAGCTTGACACATCTGAAGGAGAACACTAATCTCCAATCATGTTATGTCAGCTAAGATGTTGAGTGTTGCAACATGTTGAGTGTTGAGGGGTCCATTCTACCAACGCAGAGAGAGCAAGGCCATTACTGGAAATCAAACTTGCAGCCTCCTCACCATGGGGCCAATTTTTACACCATGAGTATCCGTTCCTGGTCCTAGAGATCCAGTTGAGTTACTAATCTAACACACCTGATCCAGGCAATGAAGACCTTCAGGGACATCTAAAGATTTGATGCAGATGTGTTGTATTTGAACTCTCCTGTGGTTGGAGATCTCCAGGACCAGGACTGGGCACCTGTGACTTAGACCGTAAGCATTTTTTTCTCCCTTTTCTCGTCAGAAGCTTGACAGCGTACACACCCACACGCGACACAAAGTGTGTCCTCGAACGAACCCACAAAAAGACAAAGCGACTTGTCACCCCCTATTGTGAACATGCCGTTAGTCTTGAGTTTCAGACTCAAGATGTCAACTGGGATCGCATTCGTAATAAAAGTACAGACTGTTCTGTGCCACTTTTTTGGCGAAGGCCAGCGTTTCTATAGTTTTAAGCAACAAAGTTTCATTTACTGCGATACTATAATTGCGAGAAATGTGAAAGGAATATGGAGAGGATGGCAAAACCCTCAAATAAAGAAGCAAAGGAATCTTAGACATCTCTGGCCAATTACCTTGTTAATTACAATCTATTGTCGACAGCTCCAAAAGAAGATGTGCTCTCTGATTATATGCCGCATTTGTCCTCTGATCCAAAGCTTTAATCAGTAATTACTACCTGCAGCTGCACACTCTGAGGCTTCATGGGTAGACGCGGAAGACACACGCAACTCCAAAGGTTTTCAGCTGTCACTCCCAGAGAGCGAGGCTGTGTGTGCATGTGTGTATGAGTGAGCGTGTGTGTGTGTGTGTGTGGTCGGCAGGGTCTCTGACTAAACAGTATCTTGCTAAAGCACTCGCTCTTACCTCTGTGACCCCCTGCCCCTGTTCATTAACATTGGAGGCTACAAGTAAAAATGTCATGACTCTCATTAGAATAAAAATGGAATCTGACTCCCAGGCAAAAATCTGCAAGGATTTTTATTTTATTTTCTCGTCTCTTCAGAGAGCCTGTCAGCTGTGAGCAGTCAAAGCATTGTGAGAAGCATTAAAGAGAGACAAATCTGTGTGGGTAAAAGTATCTCAGAATCCATCCATTAACAGTGGATCCCCTGATATGTTCCCTTAAGCTCTGCCGCTCTGCACATGATATGCTCTTTAACTGTCACAGGAAATTATGCCGTCAGTGGTATCAGGGTTTTTGTTTTTTTTTCAGTACCACAGTGGAGCACTATGGCTCTGTACAGTTTTTTTCTTCTCCCTGACCTAGTAAAAGCACATTGGTTACAGTAGGGATAAAGATCAAATCTGCAAAATTACACTGTACAGAATGAACCTGCACTGCACTAGGGGTTAAAGAAACTAGCGGTTTGGCCAACTAGTCCACTCAGAAACCCAGCAGTCAGTGCTGTGGGTGACAGTCTACTACTGGAGAACAGTGCCTGAAGCAAAACTACACAAATACATTTTTGTAAGACTGACCAGGTAGGTTTCAAGAACTACGGTCTCTGATAAAACGACTAATTAAAGAACTATTAGTGTGACAGGCAGGACATCTTGGACATCTGAGACTACATACTTCTGAAGATCTCAAATAGACCCATGTCTGTGCTATTCCAATCATTCTGCGCTTACTGATCAGTAAATCCAAACTGAAATTACTTCATAAACCAATTTATTACACTCAACAGAATAAAAATAAATATTGAGGAGGTGAATAATTTGGATCAGGCGAGTTCATCGAGCAGCTCCGGGGTCCATCCCACACAAGGCTGTAGCATGCTAGCGTGTTAGAAGGGGC
>JBBPCX010000006.1:4840884-4850884 GCA_037974365.1 Hydrocynus forskahlii
TACAGTAAATATATATATAAAGGAATAATTAAATGCATGTAAAACAGGTGGGGGCGACATTAAATATATGGATAAAGCAGTGAAAAGCTCATAATGTGAAAGCTCAGAATGTTGTTATGAAAGAAACTGGTCCTGAGCCTAGTGGTGCGAGACCTGAGACTCCTGTAGAGCCTTCCTGATGAAAGTGAGACAAACAGTCCATGCTTGGGGTGCCTGGTAATGCTATAAGCCACATCCACAATGTCACTCTACTCACTCAATCTGTTATGACCAAATTCTAGAAGCAAGCATGAACCAATATTTGAAAAAAAAAGAACAATTCTGATACAGAAGGGTTTCCTTGGCAACAAAAGGTTGAGAACTCCAGCTCAAGAACCATTCAGTTCTTTTATAAAATTTGAATCTGCTCAGCTGTAAGATGCTCCAGGAAACCAACAGTGGTTCTTCTGTGGCAACACCTTTATTTGTAGAATAATAAGTAACAAGAACCCACGTATTTTGTGATATGGTTATTTAAACACATTTGGCACCTCTGACTTAATGAGGTATTTACTATTGCCTTTGTAAGAGAAAAATAAATATATTTACTTATATTCCAAGGCAATTTAGCATCACAAACTGAATTAGCAAATTCAGTTTGTGATTCTTAAATTTGAATGATTCTTTCTCTAAACACTATATTAATGTGATTCTGCCTAATGATCAAGGTTGTGAAGCCAGGCCTGAGCTGCCAGGGCACAGGGACATGATTAAACCAAGGTTGTTATTTATGCAAACCGTATGTTTGGAGCTCAAGAGTTTCAGATAAGGTGTTTTGTTCAGGGTTGTTTTCATGGAGCCTCACTGTGAAAAGCCATAACATAGATTCTGGCTGGAACCTCTTCAGGGGGAGGCGACATGGTTTCTGCCCACAAGTGATAAGGTGAATGGTCTTCTTCAGAGTATTAGACCTCTGCGAAGGTCCAGTTTCTTTAGAGAGAACTTCAGAATGAATAAAGTCTTTAAAGTGAGCAAAGAATCTTTTGTCAGTTTGCATGATTTTCACACCGGCCATTACACCTTATTACTCTATTAGATGTTAACACATAAAACCACAACTGGTATTAATGTTTATTTGTATTTACTCGAATGCTTTTTTTTTTTCTGTGATCAGTAAACTTTTCTGATTCCGATTCTGATTACTGACCACAAAAATACAAAAAGGTTTAAACAGAATGTCCCTAAGTGTCCTTAGACTGTTTCACAGCTCCGCGGTTCTCTCCCACTACCTGTGCCAGCACGAGGGGCGAGTCAAGGTCCCCCAAAACTCTGACGAGCCGTATTTGCTGCATGGCCCCTTGAACCCCTCAGAACTAGAGGGAGGCGCGATAGAGGACACTGCGACACGTCCCAGCTGCTCGTGCTCCGGAGACAATAAGGGCCACGCATCAGTGAGGGCTGATGGGATGTCGACATTAAAACAAAAGGGCCGTTTTCAGGGACTCAATTAAATCATTGATGACAGCGTGCATGCGAAGCCAGATCCGCCGCGCGCCACTTGACTCCTTTCATTAGTGCGCTATGGAACCGAGCGAGACTAGTCTTATATGTATATTTATAGTTTAATAACCAGCTGGAGAGTGGAATCCTGTGAAGCCGCTTGGGGCTTTGTGATCTTGTCAAATAGAATCAGAAACACAAAGAGATGACAAGCTCTCTGGGACTTTGTGTTGTTTCGGGAAGAGACAAAAATAACAGCCGAGCAGAGCACCACTATAGGGGCTTCAGAATATGGAAACATTATCTAGCTCTCCATCAGACTAGAGAGCATGAGCAGCGACAGTAAAAAAAAAAAAAACATAAATAAATAAAAAGGACCATCCTCAGAAAAAAGGAATTTAGCTAGGAGTGGTAGTGCTTCATCTTCCCGCTAAGCATCAGCCACTCATGAGCCGCGGATTTCAGTAATGTGGCCAGACTATAATGACCGGCAAATTAAGTCAAAGTGGACAACACTTCTGCTGGAATTGTTGCAGCTCAGGGCCAGTCGATGAAAACAGAAAAAAAAGCGACGTGTAAAAACTACCTCGTGTCTAAAGAGCGGAGGGATAAGTGACAAGAGGCCCTTGGTGAAGGGTGGAGGGCCACATTGATTCATGTGGAGCACCGCGCTGCTGTTTGCGCGGACTCACTTCACTGGAGGTTAACGAAAGGGGGAAAAAAAAACAACGCAGCGACGGCAGAGAGACGTGTAAAATCAGAGGCTTAGCGAACGGCCTGCCAATTGTTGGACTAATTAAAAAATGGCTAATTATAATGCGCTCCACTTCGAATAATCACTGGGCTATAAAGTCCTGGCTGTCAGGTGTAAACAAGGCGTGTGACTACAGAAGGGAGGGGGAAATCAATGGACATCTGTTCATTTATCTCAGGCAGGAAACCAAATTGAAAAATGGATTGCCCAGTGCGCCTCGAAATCTGCATTGTGATAAAGGAGCAATACATCGCAACACCTGCTTAGTAAACGATAATGACCGTTTCAGCAGCAGGCGCCCCCCAGCCCTCCTCGTAGCGCCGGAGAAGATTCAAATTGCAATCCCTCACCGGTCGTCAGACTGCGGGTCGGGAGAATTTGTCGGTACAGGCGAGGCGAGGCCGAACACAATGTCTTCAATCACCGGAGTGAAATTCTTCAGGTGGTGAACCGGGTTCTTCATTATGGAACTCTAATGAGTCAAAATGAGACAATAAATCCATTCTGCCGCCTCCCTGGCTCTGGAGTCTCTGACCTAATGATATTACATTTTACTCTTTTAGCAAAGGGCCAATCGGCACGTCCCCTGACGTGCTCTTGGAGATTGCTCTAAATTCACACCGCGAGGCACCGCAGCAGATGCTGCTTAACTAGAATTCACAGAGGAAGCTGTCAGCGATCCAGACAATTCTCATGAGAAAAATCTCTGGTCGGGCTGCCTTCATTGACAACTCTAAGACAGCGGCTACATTTTCTAAATCCAGTTTGATTCTGCATAATTGCACAGCTCTGTTGCCGTTCTGTGTATTGCTGTTGTCATAAGAAAACCTTACATCTATGAAATTAACTTTGGAGAAGAATAAAAACTCAAAGTCTGAAATTCTATTGGTCTATTCTTCACAAAATGCACTCAAGCTATTTCAAATGGTGCAAAAAGAAAACAGAAAAATTAGAATTACAAGATGTCCTTATGTGCTGTTTGCATGAAGATGTGTTTTTATTTGGCTGCATTATCAACTGCCACTGGCTACATGCTTTTGAAAATTGCAGAAATTCATTTTTTACAGAAAAAGAACAATAAGACGACGCTCTCATATTGCATCCATTTCTTACAAGTAAAACATTCTTTTTAAAATAATAATATTAACAATAGCAGATGTAAAAATACATTGAGATTCTGGCACTTAAGCATTCACTGTCAATTCAACCACTTTGAAACTAATCCTTACATCAGGCCTCCTCAGTGAGCAATCACATCCACTCCTTCAGCTCAAATCAGAGATGAGAGAGGTCTAAAAATCCATAGATACTGGAAGAAAAAGGTTGAGCAGAGCCTAGGTGAAGCATACTAAACTGAGAAAAGAACCCTAATTCTGCCAATACGTGTGAGAACAGTGAGAGACAGCTGTGCATTTGTATGGTTTTCTAATTTACTGGCAATTTTCTACTATTAATGTATTCTGCTTTAGGTGTAAAAAATATTAATGCACCTTACATGTGAAAGAGAGGAAAGCATATATTCATTTTCTTCATACAACTTCATGTAATTCTGGTAACACTGAAAATATATGGTAGTGGCTGGCAGTAGTGCTAAAATGCATGGAACAGCCTGGCAACATTATGGCACCTTGCTAACATCTCTAATATATAAGACAGCTTGTTGACATTACTAATAAATAGGACAACCTGCTAAAGTTGATAATGACAGTCTGTTAATAGTTAGGAGTGGAGACTTAATACACAGGACAACATGGTAACGTTACTAATGAGTGTTTTACCACTGAAAACATACTATACAGAACTTAAGAATAGAAACAATTGTAATGATCGCAGATATGAACCCAAACGCAGAGTAGAAGCATTGCGCGTTTAATAAGAAAAAATTGTTCACAAGACAAGAATCAATGACCCAAAGCCGTAGCAGTAAAGTACAAAAACCAGGATATCCAACACTGGGCAATCAAGACAAGTCCACAAAGCAAAAATAAAAATAAAAAATCCAGATCAGGGTCAAAACACATCAAGAAACACACAAACAGAAATGGCAAGAAACCTGATTTGTAACTAGGCAGGCCTAAGCATACTTCACAACCTTGTACTGTCCTTTGGGTCTATTTGTACCCCTACGCCTAGTACTCAAGTGATCCTGATCTCCTATTCAAGGGTTGGAGTAAAACTCCAGAGTGGGTGTTTGGAGAGGGCTGTCTGGTGGTACCTGTGTCCAGTCCAGGGCTAGTCCTTCCACCAACAGAACCGACCACCTTTAATGTGGTAATGAATAAACCTTTTACTGTCCGATTTATTTCAAATAATGAGCCTTTCGTCACAAGAAAACCTTCAGTCTGATGGACAGAAGCTCTACACACAACAAATCAGGTGTTTAAAGGAAAGAGACAAAATATCTAGTATGTACTCTGATTAGCAAGTATCCTGGTTACTAGGAGCAAGGGATAGAGCAAAAGTACAATATCATGCCACGCAACATTTATATTTTCTGACATCCGATAGGAAAACACAAAATTGAACCAGTGGTGCCATTATTATAGAGGCAAAACTAATTATATATAACAAATAATTTGTGCAAATTATTTTTGATTTAATATTTCACACACCACTAAATTCAAACGAATTCTATCTTTATAATAAAACATGTAGTTGTTCGTTGTTCTGGAAATACTTATGATCTTTATAATACGCTCAAAAAAGCATGTTGTGTTATTTGTTAAAATAACAATAAATGTCTTCATATTCCTAAGCTTTATTGTCAAGCCCAGTAAGACAATCTAGCTGAAGTTTTGGTAATGTTTTTTTTTTTTTTTCTAAAATGACATATCTAAAACTGGATTTAACTTATTATTATTGTTTCATTATTTTAACTTTCTATATTAACTAGAAACTAACCAACCATTTCTGGTTGTTTCACCCCATTTGTTTTTTTTTAAATAAATGTCACATTTACGACGTGCAGTGCCGAGTTTTTCTAGGATGAAAGGCTCAGGGCCCCCCGCAGTGAGCTACAGAAATACACACAGGCTCCTGCGCTACAGCAACAAAACCACAGAAATAGTGTCTGCGCCCGCTTCCCATCCGCTCCCATCACGAACACGGAACCTCAACGTGCCGTATATCGAGCCAGCCTCCATTCCGTCCTCCTGAAACGACTTTGCATTTAGCATATTTGACATGCCGACAATCCCTGTGATCATTCAGGGCCCTGAAAAGACGGTGAGAGTCGGCGAGATTATCGCTGAAAAGAAAATATGCAACAAAATTAAAGAGATCATTCAAGACACGATGAGGATATTACAAAACTTGGACTATTTCTCCATGAGCGTCGGTGAATCAAACAGATTTGCAGCCTTGTCGAGAGGCTGCGATATGCGGTACACACACACAAACATCATCAGGGCCCAGGCAGGGGAGGGAATTGTGCTCCTGTCAGAAGCCCTTCTTGAAGACACTTAAACAACAAGCAGACATAGATTAGTCACATTAGGGGCTCCATCTGCCACTGAGCTCTCTCTCTCTCTCCCCCTCATTCTCCCTCCATCTCCCGGGCTCTCTCGGCCCAGGCTCTCCCGCGGTGGCCATTCATGGCTAGCTGAGTGCAGGTAGGTGTATGGATCTTGGCTTGCTGCCTTTTGTGTAGCTCAGCGCCTCAGCCCATACAGGATGAATGGGGTAAGCTCGATAAAGAGCCACCTATCACACACGCCTCGCTTTTCACTTCCAGTATGGACAACACGCTAAGCTTTGCACTCAATACGCTAAAAAAAAAAAGACGACCACCCCCCCCACCGAAGATACAGATACACATACACACAGAGACACACACAGATACACACACTTATCTCTTGTCCATAATCTTAACTTATCTTTTCTCTTTTGACGAGTGGCCCTATAAATCAAATTTAAAATCTCAACAATGCCAAAATGGTTCTTAATGATCTTTAGTTTGCATTAATAAAGTTTAAAGTACCATTTCTCACATTATCAGTTTATTATCCACTTAAAATGTATCTGTTTATGTACCTGGTCATTTTCCACCCCCTCTTTATGACTTAGAATTAACAGGCTATTTTTGTGTTACTGTGCATTTAAGACTGGAATATACAAATGAGCTCAGTTCTGATTGGTGTGCCACATTAAAAAGCAGCACCAAATCAATGGGAATGGGTGGAGCTAAACTGCTGAAGGCTGTATATGGGGGTATGTGTAAAGGAGACATCACAAACATACATTTAAAACAGGCAGTTTTTCCAGTTTCATTTTTTAGAAATGGGAAGGGAATAAACCATTTTGAAACTTGAATAATGATAACATACAACATCAAACTCTTTTATTTCAAGTGATTATACTTCAGTATATTTCCACTATATTTGGCCCTTTAATGAATCAATTCATTCTTAGGCCTGGCACTAAAACCATGTCTTACAAACGTGACAGTCTGGTTTTTTTCCCTAAAATTAAAGCAGAAGGAGCCTTACATGACTGGCATGGCAACAGGGACTCACAAACCACTATCAATACCACTAAAACTAATGATAAAAATAGTTCTGCGACACTGATACTATTATACCGGTACAGAAATACATGGACCAGGACCAAGGCAGTCTGTTAAAAACATTTTTCAGCACCCAAAGTTAAGTGCTGCTTGCTTGTACTGAGTGTTCCACACATCAGAGCTACGCCCCACCTCCCCACAATCTCTCTCGCCCACCTTCTCCTCTCCCTCTCTTTCTCTCATTTTTAACTTCCCGGCAGTTGGTAAGCTTAAGCTGAGAGTGACAGGTAGGGGGAACAGCAGGAAAAAGGTGACAACAAGATAATAGCTTCTGCTGGAAGGTTCATCATAGTGACCTGACGAGATTCTGCACTGGTGTGTGTGTGTGTGTGTGTGTCTCAGTCTAAGACTGAGTCAGAAAGCAGAGAATAGAGGCTGTGTGAGAATGTACTGTTCACCCGCGTCCGTCAGAACAAGTGTATTTCTGTGACACACACAGGATTCTATTTGTTCCCAATAGTCTTTTCAAATTAAAAGGAACCTCCATCAAATTAATGAGAAAACGGCAAAGAACAACGACCCTCTTTTTGCCGGGGGCCGAGAGAGGGGGGATTATCACCAAAACACGCAGCACTTCCTGTTAGCCCTTACACATCTACCTACACACACACGCACACACACACACACACACACGCGCACACACACACACACACACACACACACACACACACGCACAAAACCTGGTGTTTTTTTTATAATGGTCAGGATGTAGGATAATGTCCCATATATTTATGTGTGTGTATATATATAGAGATATATATATATATATATATATATATAGATAGATATATATAGATAGATAGATAGAGAGAGAGAGAGAAAGAGAGAGAGACATACCATTTGAAAATGCCAGCTACACTTTATAAATGGTTAAATCAAAAAATCAATTTTTCTGTTATGATGACATAAATGCATGTATTATTAATTCATATAAGTATCAATATATAATATATAATATCTAACAAGAATGTCCCGTATGTATGCAAGAATATCATTGTAATAATAATATCAAATGTATTAGGTATGCAAGTATTTATATTTAAATATAGGAATATTCGATTGCATGTATTATATGCCCTTTATACATATACATATAACATATACATGTATATATCGATCTATATTATGTGTATGCAAGTATGTCTAGGTAATAACATTTTTTAATCTTCAGTAACAAAAAAAAAAAGATTCTAGTCTTACAAAAGAAACACAGCTTTTTGAAAAAACACAAGAGAGTGTGACTGGTAGTTTACCTCCACTTTTGTCCAACTTTCATACAATGGCAGAAAATCTCACACACACACAAACACAGACACACACACACAAACACAGACACACACACACACACACACACACACCGTGTCTCTCCATGTGAAAACGTCTTCGCTGTCCTTTAAGCCTGGTGTCACGTGTCGCCTCAGGTCCGCCATATCCTTCCTACTCCAGTTGGCCAAACTCCTCTACCGCGGAGAACACTCTGCTGTCGAGTGTTTCTGCTGCAGAGCCCTGCTCTCTTTACTCGGGCAAATGTAAGCAGTGCACAAGCAAGCTGGCTGAATCCAGCCGCTGGAAGTGTGCGCAGGCCCCGCCGCGTGAAAACCAAACACACTCTGAGCCATGGCAGGACGAGTGGCTGGAGCTAGCTGTGTTTGAACACAAATACATCAGACAGTGTTCTCTAAAGCATCTGGATGAACAATACACAGATTACCATCACACGAAGACAAACAGTGTGGAAAAACTCATTCTAACAAAGTATGATGGGGGTTAAAGGAGACAACGACACATCACTACTTATGCAACAGAATTTTTATGTGCAATATCACTACTCATGTCACTATTGTGTTATAATAGACAGTACAATTCTAAACCACTACGCGTTACTAGTGAACTGCTTTACAGCAGTAATTAAACTATGATATTAGTATCTATTTCTCTAAATATAGTGTATTTAGTACAGAGTATTTTCAAGAGAGTTTATTTTGACTTTTATATTATATTTTATAATGTTCTTGTTTCAAATATAAATATTTTTTCCAGGATACATAAAGTTTTCTGATTCTGAGAAAACGACACAATTTGGAATTTTTAAATTTACAGCTATAGATTTAAAACTTAGAACTTAGAATTTTGAATTTAAAGAAAACTTTTAACATTCTTCAATCTAATCTCTAATTTCACATTTGTAAAATACTGTCAATCAGAAGCAAGAATTCTGACACACTTTCATGAAGTCTTAATAAAAGAATAGAAAACCCTTTGGCTCAGACCATGGGTGCATTCGTTTCCGCTGACCTCCCCCCCACCCCACACACACACACACACACACACACACACACACACACACAGATAATAGAGGCCAATAGGAAGCTGCTTCATCATCAGATTATTGGCTTCTAGTATAAGTGAGTTTTGAGTGACCTGGTTTTGAAGGCTGGAGTTTTATTTTAACTGTAACACAAGAAAGAGACAAAGCCAGTGGATCAAATTAAGCAGCCAAACACTTTATTAAGGGTTCATTGAGCCCAGTGTGCACGTGCAGACCCTTCCGAAGCCAAGAACTGATGGGAGGGAACGAATTTAACGGAGGGCACGAGGAGAGAAAAATCCTTCTTTAATGCACGCAGCGAACATGAACCCAAACTCCTGGAATTGCTAAATCTGCTCAAACAGCCATAATCATCTACAAACCAAATCTCTAACACTGTGCCCTGCCAGCCCGGTGTCGAGCCAAGGCTCGTCTTATGCCTGCTAACGCTTAAATAATGCCACGTGTCTGCACGAGACACGCTCGCTCGCGCTAAGCAGCCAGGCCTATTAGCAAGCAGGCAGGAAACGAGGTGATAAAAAGTGACCCCGGGAAACACAGATTAGCAAAAACTATACATGCACAAATACACGATAAGAAAAAGAATAAAAAACTAGCACCTACGGAAATACCAGCAATATCAGCCAGCACTCATAGCTCCAATTATCTGGAGTCACTTGACCTCGCTGCTCTGCCAAGACAGAGGCCTTGATTCATGCCTGCGGGCCGGACACCTAATAAAACAAAGGGGCAATAAATATTTGGCAAATCGGCAGTGGAGCACTACTTCACTTACACTGTTTACATAATCTAGCATTGAAAAAGACCAAGCACAAAAAAATCTATTAATGATCAATCAATTCATGATCAAATCAATTAAAAGCTTAAAGAACTG
>JBBPCX010000006.1:4855884-4865568 GCA_037974365.1 Hydrocynus forskahlii
AAGGCTGCTGAAATCAGTTCAATCCAGTCCAATTTCTGGTAAAAGAACAAATGACGCTCCACCTCCGTCTGCACGCACAGCTGGCCTCGAATTTCCCCAGAAAAACAGTTTTTATTTTCCTCCGCTGATCTCCCTGTGGTGACGGCTCGAGATCCAACTCATTTGGGGACTATTGGAGACATTTGATACGAAGCATTGGAATATAATTACCTCCATTTTCAAAGAAAAAGCAGTTCATTGGGTGATTTTTTTAAGCAAGCTATTTTACAACCGTGGGAGGAATCTGGGATGCCAAACAAGCACCTATAGGTGTTGGTTTTTATTTTACAGCGATTCATTATGTCGTTTATTCTCAGGGGTTTTTCTTTTCTCCTCCTCACCCAGTAAATCCCTGTCAGTCAAGGTGGTGGGGGGGGGTTGGGGGGACAGTCGGAGGCAGCCAGGCTGGCTGGCTGGGGGCAGGAGGTTTGATCAATGCCATGTGTTATCAGGGCCGTCCGGCCCGTGGCCCCGGGAACCTGTCAGGCCTGGCCCGATAAGAAGTGAGTGCAAGGGAAAAAAAAAGAAAAAAAAGCCCCAACACACCACACATGCAGTTCTTGTCACCCCGTCCGCCGCGGAGGGCTGGAGCACCGGCGGCGTCTCTCACCTCACACCCCCGCCACGCTAGCCTTCATTACTGCTGATGAAATTTCAGAAGTGCTCATGCAACGAGTCCGCAAGTAAAATAGCACAATAATGGAGCAGGAAAGGGCATTCGGCAACAACCTGCAACAAGTTGTTGTGTGTGTTTTTTTGTTTTTTTTGTTTTGGGTTTTCTACATATCACTCCAAATCACTCTCTTTTTCACAATCTCCAGCACTGAGGGGTGAAACTCTATAATAACAGCATTAATGACCAGCAACTGTTAACCAATTATGTGCCTGGGCCTGTAGTAAACATAACAGCAGCAATAAAAGTAACAATGATAACCCATTATATATAAACAGGGTTGCATTGTTCACAATAGAGCTCTAAACTGTGTAGGAACACAGTGTCAGAGAGTCGCATTTTGCGAATGAATCTGGGGTCTGATTTTGCTATGTACAATCCATTGTATTGCAGTGTACAATAATAATAATAATAATAACAACAACAATAACAAGAACAATAAAGGCACTGACCAAAACTTGCCTTCTTAAGGGGGGTTGGAAGGGTTGGGATGTGGGGGGGGGGCTCGTGCCCCCATGTTCTCAGGCTAAAGGTACCTGGACCTACAGTAATAATTATAATACAATAACAATGATAACCCATTAAAAATATGGGTTGCATTGTTTACAGTATTACAGTATAAACTGTGTCACTTATAGTTCAGAAACATAGCATAGAGACTCATTATGGGAATAAACTGCTTTTTTCTCCTTCAGTCTGAATGAACAGCCTTCCTTTCACACAGGATCTAGTGTCTGATTTTGCCATGTATAATATATAGTCCATTAATAATGATGATAATAATAATAATGATTATTATTATTATTATTATTATTATTATTATTATTGCACTGACCCAAAGTTGCCTTCTTAACAAGGGTGGGTTTGGATAGGTTGGTGGGGTTGTTTGGGGCACAACATCGTTCCCATTGCCCTCCTGCTGAAGGTGCCTGGACCCATATTAATAATACTAATTATAAAAAATAATAATAATGGCATTGACCAAAAGTTGCCTTCTTTAGGGGGAGTTTGGATAGGTGGTGAGGGGTGTTTGGGGGTCTCGTGCACAGCCTCGTTCCCAGTGCCCTCGCGCTAAACTTGCCTGTTTTCTCCGAGTGCGAGCGACACACACTAGTTTAGCGGCGCGCGCTCGGCGAATGGCCAGGCTCCTCGACGGCTGAGAGCTCGCGGCTCGCCGGTTAAGCGCGCGGGGCTGAGGGGCGAAACAAAGGCGCGCGCGTTACGCACAAGGCACGAGGAGCGGATCGCAGACACTGGGGGGAGCGAGCACGTGCTCCGCGGGGGGGGCGCCTGTGAGAAAATAGCAGGAACTTGGAGAAATAGAGAGAAAAGAGGAGAAAAGGGGAAAGGAGAGAAGAGAGAGAAGGAGGCGCACGAGTGCGCAGGTGAGAAATCAGCAGGAACTTGGAGAAAGAGAGAAAAGGAGGAGAGGAGGGGAGAGAGACGGAGGCGCACGAGCGTGCGCGCGGACAGCAGCGATAGGAGAAGAAACACGCTTCCAGAAACCTCACGAGCAACACTGCGAATCACCTCGCGCTGCGTAACGTCAGCGTATGTTTCTTCTGACCTCTGCACAGACGCACAAGCAGGAATACCAAAGGACAAAGGCATAAAGAATGAAAGAAAAGAGAAGGGACTGCAACTTTTTGGACAGAGGGAAGAAAGAAGGAGGGTGTTCTTTACCTTTTCTCTTCGTCCTCCTCCTCCTCCTCCTCTTGAACTTGCACCTGACCGTGCCGCCCGGGCCGCTGCTGGACAGCACCGAGGCCATGCGCGCGAGACGGAGGACGGATGGATGGATGGATGGATGGACGGACGGATGGACAGATCGAGCTCTCAAACTTGTGTCTCCTTGTTCTCTTTCGCCCTCTTCTCTCTCTCTCCGGGCTCGGACAGTCCCGGCATGCCTTTCTGACACAGCACCCCTCCTCCTTTTCCTCTTCTCTTCTTCCTCGCTGACGCTCTCTCTCTCGCTCGCTCGCTCGCTCTCTCTGTCTCTCTCTGTCTCTTTTTCTCTCTCTTTGCTCTTGCTGGCAGGCGCGCGCGTAAAAAAACAGCCTGCACCCCCTCGTGTGTGTATATGTGAGAGAGAGAGAGAGAGAGAGAGAGAGAGAGAGAGAGAGAGAGAAAGAAAGAGAGATAGTGTGTCTGTGTGTGTGTGTGTGTGTGTGTGTTTGGGCACTTTGGGTCCAATCACACACCCCGTCCTCCTATTCGCCGCCTGACGAGTCTAATTAGACCCAATCAGCACCGTGGCTGTGACGTCACAGGTGCACCAAGCCCCGCCCCGCTCCTAAAAGAAGCCCCGCCCCCCTCGGTGTGAGTTCGAAGGGAGAAACAGAGGTGGGAGGAGGGGGCGGGGCTTGTGTGTATGCATGGTGAAAGGTTTTATTCCCTGTTCCCTTCCCAGACAGACATTTGGGAATGAAAACATGAGAATATTGAGAGGGGAAAAAAGTCCTTCTGAGCTTCTCAGCACTCTTTTGTTTTGCATAAATTGGTTCATCAGTCAGTCACCCTATATTTAATACTCGCACCTCATCATCCTGATCAAGTGGAGTCATGGTGAGGGGAGTGTAATTTGACTGACCTTCAAGTTTAATGCGTCTCCCTGGTGCAGGAGAGTTTGACTTTTTTCCTTTTCTGTTTCTTGAGGAGCTGTGATGCAAAATAATTCAGAAAGCATTCAACTTTTCATCTTTCCTGCCTTTAAAGTTACACAGAATTCACACAAGGTCGAGCAAACAATGCCTCCTGCGGTGCCAGATGTACTCAAACTCTCTTAAAGACACACACACACACACACAGACTTAAAACAAGTCTTCCTTCACACCCACTTCAGTGCAAAGCACCAGATCAGCAGCAGCTAACAAACACAGAGCAAATCCACAAAGGGGCCAAGTGACTGTGGTTCCTCCAGGTTGGTACTGGTCGCCGTTTGGAGATGAACTGGTCATGCGCATTGACTTTAAACTTCTCAAATAAGCACTTTCTTTAAGATAATACTAAAGCTCCTTTCCTCCTGAGAAAAACTATACCACCACGAGTGCGTTGCACGATTCAAACCCCCCAGGAAAGGGGAGCGGCCGAATCGATAGAGTCCCGAAACAAAATCTTTGTAAACATAAATTCATTGATGTTGACATTTTTCTAACAAAACAAAAAGCAATTTTTTTCCCCCCTGTCAAATGTCATTAGGCTTCGTCTAAAAATATGAGCTGTACGACCATTCGGTGACATTTACAGGGACAAAAACACAAAGGGAAAAAACAAAAACAAAAAGATCGTACTCTTGAAAACGTGGCATATTTGCTGATGTCGGACAGATAAGTCACTTTGAGGTGATTTTGTTTGTGGCAGGAACATTTCCATGCGGGCTGGGGTGGAAGGGTGTGTGTGTGTGTGTGTGGGTGGGTGGCCACGGATGCTGGACAGTCCTTGGGGACATTGCCTGCCTGGGGGGAGGCACCCAGAAATATCCATGTAAATTGCAGTTTAAGAGAAATCAATAGCGGTGACAAGTTGCCAATGCCACTATCTGGGGACATAATGGTGTGGCAGGGTGAACCGTGCGCGCCTAGATACTGCCACAGGCTTTGTGTGTGTGTGTGTGTGTGTGTGTGTGTATGTGTGTGTATGTGGGTTCAGGAAGTGCGCAAAGCAATTCTCCAAATGGGGACATTTTTGTGACTCCAATTGAACAGGAGGGAAGGAGGAGGGATGCAGGGATGGGTTTAAGAAAGGAGGGAGCAGGGGTTGGAGAAATAGATTGAGAGAGGGAAAGAAGTGACAGACTATGGAGCAAAGGATGGATGAACAATTGGACGGAAGGATATAAAAATGGGTAGAGGGAAGGATGGAGGGAAGGAAGGAAGGAATGGAGACAGAAGAAGGATGGAGGGAGAAATGAAAGGATGGATAGAGGGATAGACAGACAATTGGAGAGAGAGAAAAGAAACATGTAGGGATGAATGGACAGATGGGATGGGGTACAGAGAAACAGTCAGAAAGAATAATGGAGAGGAGCAAAAGAAAATGAGAGAGAAAGAGTAGCAGAGGGAGGGAGGAGGGATGGAGAGATGGATGGAAGAAAGGAGGGAACAAGAATAGGGGATGGAGAAATAGATGGAAAGAGGGATAAAGATATACAGTATATAGAGGGATATTGAGGAAAGGATGGAGGATAAAATATGGAGGAATTGAGCAAAAGATCGAGGAACAAAGGAGCAGCGAGATATAGGAATGGATGGGGGGATGAGGGACGGAATGCAGAGAGAGGAGGGATGGAGGAAGAAATAAAGGGATGGATGGGATGATAGACAGATGATTGGAGGGAGAAAGGAGAAATTGGTATAGATTAATTGAGGGATAGAGCCACAGAGAAACAGAGGATGGGAAAATGTGCAAAAAGAGAAACAGATAGAAAGAAGGATGGAGAGGAGTAAGGGATAGAGAGAGAGAGTGAGCGGCAGATGGAGGGAAGAGGGATAGAGAAATAGATGGAAAGAGGATATGGAGGGATGGAGCAGAGGATGGAGGAATAAAGAGAGAGAGACAAAGGACTGAGTGGAGTAAGGATAGGATGGAGTGATGAATGAATAATGGAAAGAAGAGGGATGGAGGGAGAAATGAAGGGATGGATTGATGGAAGAAAGAAGGGAGACAGCAGAAAAGGAGGGATGAATGGAGGGATGGAGAAACAGGAGGGAAGAGATACAAACTGACAAAAATAAGGATGGAGAGGAGAGAAAGAGGGTGAGATAGAAAGAGAAGAAGAGACAAACTATGCAGGATGGCACAAAGGATGGTGAAAAAGGGAGCAGGGAGATATAGGAATGGGGGAGTAGAGACTGGATGGAGGGATGGAGGGAGGAATAAAGGGAAGAAGAAAGATGGAAAGCAGGAGAGAGAGAGTCTGAGAGTAGGAGAAATGATTTAGGCAGAAAAAGAGAAGACAAGAGGTGGAATCAGACAGACGGATTGTGAGGCTCTGAAGGTTAACTACTGATTCTAGATCAGCTCTGAGGGGCTTCAGGTGCACCAGTCTGTTCGTTCTGCCTAATTGAAAGTGACGGTGCGGTGAGACCGAACAGGTTAAGATAATAACACACACTGGTACTTTCTTCAGCCAGCTCAAGTTCAGCTGCTTTATTTCAGCTCTAGTCCTACAGATGAAATGTGATGAAGTGTGGGGACAGTACCCTAGTGGTGTCACTGGCAGTCCTTGGATTCAAACCCAAGACCTACCAGTCACAGGAGCAACTCCCTAACCAGGCACTGAGCTGTCGATGGTGCTCCATCTAGTACTTTTGTTATGAGACGACGAAAACATCTGCTTATCAAAACCAAAATCTTTTTACCACGACTTTTCACATGAACTACTGTACCACACCAAAAAGGGATGGAGAGATGGAAGAAAGGGATAGGGGATGGAGAAATAGAGGGATGGAGGGAAGAAGAGACAAACTACAAACTATGCAGGGATAGAGCAAAGGATGGAGGAACAAAAGGGAAAGAGAGAGAAATATGAATGGGGTAGTAGGAATAGGATGGAGAGAATAGGAGAAGAGGGATTGAGAGAGAAGAGGGAAGGAGAAATGAAGTGACGGATGGAGGAATAGATGATTGGAGGCAGAAAGCAGAAATAGGTAGTCAAGAATGGACAGAAACAGAAAAACAAAGAAGGATGGAGAGAAGTGAAAAAAGTGAGAGATGGAGGATGGAGAGAAGTGAAAGAAAGAAAGAGCAGCTGAGGGAGAGAGAAAGGATGTAAGATGGGTGGAAGAAAGGAAGGAACAGGGATAGAGGATGGAGAAATAGAGGGAGAGAGGGCAGGAGAGACAAACTATGGAAAGATGGAGGAACACAGGGGCTAAGGGATATAGGAATGTTGGAGTAGGGATAGGATGGAGGGATAGAAGGAAGGGAGGGTGAGGAGAGGGGTGAGGAAATGAAGGGATGGATGGAGGGATAGACAGATGATTGGAAGGAGAAAGCAGCAATAGGTAAGGATGAATGGAGGGATGGAGGCACGGTGAAATAGTGGATGGGATGAGGTACAGACAAATAAAATGACAGAAGGATGGAGAGGAGCGAACGAAAGAGAGAGAAAGAGCAGCAGAGAGGGAGAGAGAGAGAGAGAGAGAGAGAGAGAGAGAGAGAGAGAGAGAGAATATATACAAAAGTCTAAAATATATACAAATAATGTTAATACAGTGATTTTATGTGTGTCTATGTGTTTGTTTAATCATTCCCAGACTTCTCCTCATGGAAACCCAGGATTACATTGTAGTTCTTATCAAAAACCTCAGATACCTGGTTTAACTCAATCAGTTTATTAGACTTAACCAGGAACTGCTGATGGAGTCTCACAAATCTATGTAAAGGCCATCGGCACTGAGGTGGAATCTGAAACCGAACCTGTGTTCTTCTAACAAAACCTCAAATGCTTTTTACAAACAAAACAAATCTTGAGATGCTTTCTTGTTTGTTTGCATTCATTCTGGTGTTGACTTGTGTATTTTCTATCAGAAAGTATCTGGACTGTCAGCTGCACCTTTTGCTGATGCGGGGCATTCAGTTGTACACTTAGCTTGTATTTTCTCCATAGAAAAGCAGTAGAACTGAACATTCTGAAGCAGCACAGATGGGCTTAAGGTCACTAATTTTGACATCAAGCTGCAACTAGTGGGGTTTAAAGCCTCCAGCTTTGGGCTGAGAAGCAGCAGAACTTCACTGAATGTAGTGGTGGAGCTCCATTTAGGATAAGTAAGAGTGGAATCCAAAACTAATCATCCAGCATCAGTAACTGACCTCACTAGCGCTCTGAATGAATGGCTGCACGCAATCAAATCCTTACAGCAATGTTCTAACATTAACATCTTTCTATTACAGCAGAGGAGGCAGGGTCTGGAGGAGTCTTCAAACTTTTTGACACAGATTGTATACCAAAAGTAGACTGAAAGAAGAAATTGCATTAATGTAATATAATATGCATATGGAGAAAATGCTTAATCAAGTAAATGCACCATTACTTTATGTTCAGTGTGCATAAAAAATGCATAATACAGAATACTCCTAACAATGAAATGGTCTTTCCATGTTCACACGTCTCTCTGAAATGATCATTTTAGTCATTCAAGATTCAAGATTCAAACAAAGAACAACTACAATAATTACAGAGGTTAGTGTGCACATATGTGTACAAGTAAATCCCATTTCATTGCAGAATTGAGATACAAGTACATAATGTATGATTTCAATGGGATGCTGTTTATCTAACTATGCCTACAGCAAAACTGTGTAAATCCTTCCTGTTGTTGTTTTATTGACAAAGAAAGGAGCCCCAGGCTGTTGGCAGAATATCCACAACAAGGAATTCTTGCCTCAGCCCTCAGTTTTCCTTCTCTGTCTATTGGCTTTTGCCAGAATAAGTTATAGGAGTTCTCTTCTGCTTTATTTTCTCCTTTGCAGACCAAGCTGATGATTGATGCCGTGCACATGTGGTCTGGCCGCCATAGGCTGTAATGAGCTGTGGAGGCGGCGAGGGCCCCTGCAGTGCCCCGCCGCTGTCCGTGGTGCTGAACCGTGGCTCTCGTGAGTTAAGGATTACGTCGCAGGCAGGCTGTACAGACACCATGTAAGAGGGTGTGTAAAATTTTGGGAATGAAACAGAAACAGGCTTTTGCACCTTGAAATCAGCAAACTCCAGTGCATCCATTCTATTTCATTCTCTGTCAGCCAACGGTTGTTTTTTCATTCGCCCCCACTTTCAGCAGCAACTCAGAACACATTTACTTCAACGCTGTGGGGTAGTCCTTCATCATTGTCTCGTTCTCCACCTCTTAGAGCTCCATTCCGTCTCTCTTCATGCTTTGTCTTTGCTGTCTAGTCTGTCATTACTACTCTCCGCTGCACACTCAGCGACTTCCTGCCGAATTCACAGACAGTCCTGATTTCTAGACGGAGGAAAATCAAAACAGTGTGTTCAACCTCCATTTACCTCACTGCTGAAGTACTAAATACCATCAAATACATAATATACAAGTACTAACTGGTGCAGTACTAGATACCATCAAATACATCATGTACAAATACTAACTACTGAAGTACTAAATACCATCAAATACATCATATACAAGGCTAATTGGTGAAGTGCTATATGCCATCACATACTTCCACAGTCTTGGGATTCAGTGCCATACCCATAAATCTGTGCTAGCTTGGGGCACTGGCAGCTCTGGAAGCATCAAGGTAGCATTTTTCCTCAGGGTGGCGTGAATCGATGGACTCTGCTGTTGATTTGCGCTAGGGTAGCATTTTTCGACAAGATGGCATAAATCGTCAGAACACCCTGCTTCACTGTAGCATTTCTCACTGTGAGAACCTGACTGTATAAACTGGCTCCATGCACCTCTAAAGATATTTCCATCTATCTAGGCTCTTCTCATTTAAATTAAATATATATTTAAAGGATTATGCATATTATTTGTTCATTTCTCATCATTATCAGTGCTAAACAAACTGTATATGCTTAAAGGTAACATTTTTCAACAAGGTAGCATAAATCAATAGACTCTGCAGTCAGTTTGTGTCACAGTAGCATTTTTCAACAAGGCTGCATAAGTCGTCAGAACACCTGTGCTTGTATATCCATTATCTTAAACTGCACCTTATGGATAGACTTAGTTCTATCATTGTTCTTGCTAAAGCATTTTTTTCCATCAGCATATCAGCTGAAAGTCTGTAATGTTGATTATTCATTCAGTCATATGCCAAAATTCATTTAATTTTTAAATACTTTTACAGCAAAAATGTGTGTGATTAATTTAGATTAATTAATCAGAGATCTTGTCATTAATTAATGTTTTAATTGCGTGACACACCTAATATACAGTATATGTGTGTATGTATACAAACAGCCAGGCGTGACAACACACACACACACACACACACATACACACCCACAAAAA
>JBBPCX010000006.1:4865668-4907087 GCA_037974365.1 Hydrocynus forskahlii
TGATACACACTACACCATTTCCACAGTTACTGATACATCCTTATTTTATTTAATAAACATCTTTTTGTTAACGTAACAATTGGTGTGGTCTCCCTTTAATGTCATTACCGCTGTATGAGCCAAGTGGTTTTGACAGTGTATACACACATTCTATGGCACACCTGTTTTTCTGAACTTGACTGCCCCCCACAGAGCCCTGACCTCAACTAACTCCATCAATGAACTGGAACGGAGACTGCGAGCCAGGCCTTCTCATTCAACATCAGTGTCTGACCTCATAAATGCTCTACAGACTTAATGGACACAAAGTCCCACAGAAACCCCAAATGTACAGTATACATTTTTTTTATTTATTTATATACATATATATATATATATAAGTAATGTGTGTGTTGTCCCTATCAGAACATAATCTTAAATACCGAAAAAACAATATTAACTTTCAGCATAAGTTCATGTGACAAGATATACTTTTAACACACACACACACTTGCTCACAAACACACACACACTTACTCCACCACACGCACACATATATAATTGAACCTCTCTGCGACTCTACAGTGAAAGAGTGTGGTGTGAAGCATAAAAGATATCATACCCTCTGCGGTACACACATTTACTGTGCCGTTAATGTGATGCATCATTTTGTATGGCTGGTAGTTGAATTTAACACAACTGCTCTTGATGTGCAGTGAATTTAACGTCTTGTCTTTGGTGACAGATCTATTATGTTTAATGATATGATCATTTCTTTCTCTTCTGAGTGGGTCTGGAGGGCTATTTATTAAACACAGTCCCCTGGAGGAATGGAACTCATTCCCTGCGTGCGTGTGTGTGTGTGTGTGTGTGTGTGTGTGTGTGGGTGTGTGTGTGTATAGAGGCAGGAGCAGAGCAAAGGAGACATTCTATTTAGTGCCCATTTCCTCATAAACATAATGCAATAAAAGGCAATAAATTTTCAATCACCCCTCTCTGTCCCACAGGTAAAATGCATCAAATTACTAGTGAGTGCCGTCCATGGCCTGTCTGGAAATCATTAACGAAACAGCACATAATTAATCCCGGAACAATGATTACTTTTCGATAAGTAGCATCTGCCCTTGTGTTTGGGTGCACAGACGTAGTTACTGCCATTTTTTTTTAACTGTGTTGTTTATGGTCATAGATTTGTTTGGCTTTTATCGCTTGTAAGATCTAACATTTAGCTCAGGCAAGAGGCCGGTGGTCTAAAAGTTTGTGTGTGTGTGTGTGTGTGTGTGTGTGTGTAAGACAGACAGCTAGATAGACAGATAGTGGACAGATAAAGAACTTTGTTAATGCCAGTATCAACACAAAACACATCAAAGTTTCAGGGACATTAAAATAATAATCACACAGAAAATGAATAAAGAAACAATGCAAATCTATCTATCTGTCTGTCTGTCTGTCTGTCTGTCTATCTATCATCTATCTATCTATTTATCTATCTATCTATCTATCTATCTATCTATCTATCTATCTACATTATTTTTCATTTTATTATTATTTTTTTAATCAGTCAATGAATGGATAACAGTCTTGAATCTGTTTGTTTATGGTTGATATTTGATCAGCTATGTAAGTCTCTGAGGTCCCACATATGTAGTAACTGGAATTTTCTGTCATCGTTTGCGGCCATAGATTTGTCACTTACAGAGTAATTTAACCTTTAACTGGGCTGTGTTTTTATAGACAGTCAGATAGACAGAAGGACAGATAGAGGACAGATAGAGTACGTTATTAATCCCAGCAGCAATATGGAGCACATTAGAAATTGTGGGGTTTAAAACAACAAACGATTAGAAAACAAATATACAAATAAAATAAATGCATATACACATCAATACAACAATAAAATAATCAGTATTAGTCACTGTTGTTATAATAAAACAAATTATTACTATTATTATTACTTTTATTATTATTATTATTATTGTTGTTATTATTACTATTAATATTTCTGTATAACAACAGCAGTTTTTATGATAAAGCCTTGATTTCTTGGTCAGCTCTGTCAGTTTTGTACGGTCTCTCAACTGGTTACCTAGATATTCTTCTTGTGTGTGTGTGTGTGTGTGTGAGAGAGAGAGAGTGTGTGTGGGCGTGTAGATATTGACTTTTAAGCTTTCTGGGAGGGATTAGTCTGATGTGGCCTTATCTGCTGCTCAGGCTCCTCACATGGGGCTTGCAAGAGACTTTAGATCTAGCCTTCATCTCCCCTCCACAGACATTTCACTCACACACACACACACACACACACACACAGGTCCTAATGTAGCTGCTTGTCCTTAACCTAACACACACATTCACACACACACACACACACACACACACACACACACACACATCATTCCTCTACGAACACATTTACTCAACTCACAAACACACGTCCAATCTCTAAGCTCCATCCCTCCAGCCCTGCCTGCTGAGCCTTTATCATGGCGGGTCCCGGCTGCTCTTGGCGTGAGGGCGGCCGAGGCTCAGGTGCAGGTGACGGCAGAGACGTGGGGCTTCTTGCTCTTTGAGGAAATCTCTCCTATCTCCTCCAGCACTGCCGCGGCGAGGAGGAGGGCCATGGGAGGCCGCCTCAAAGCTCAAACCTGTAAAAGCTAAATCAGAAAAGTGCTCCTTCTGCACGACAGCTCTTTTGAGGCATGTGGCTCGGAAAAGGAGACAAGCGTGAACGGACCGACTAAAAAGACCTCACATTGTCGAGCTTTTCCAAAATTTCCAAGAGAAATGAAAGTATACATGAGTAAATTGGCTACAGTTTGTTTGCATGTTGGCCTACACTTCTATTAATCCATGCCTGCTCCATCCACAAATGCATTTTCCCCTAGCAACTGTTGCCATGTTGGACAAGCTTCACAGAAGAACCCTGTCCAAACTAAAAAAAAAAACAAAACAACTAAAAAAATAAATCTAACAAGAAAGCATAATGCAAAACATATAGAAATCAGAAAACACCTTTAATTACAAATTATATTTATTTTGTGTGTGTGAAAAGTCCAGTAGTAAATGATTTTTATTTCATCAATAATGGAAAGAACGGACAGCTGTACAGCTTGTCCAACCTAGCAACCAACCTAGATTGAATACATATGTGGACAGAGCATGGATAACTTATGTAATAGTTTCATAGTAGTTGCTAAATACCTCAGAGTGCATAATTAGTAATAGTTTATACGATTAATAAAGGGATTATTTGTTTATTAGGTTAAACATCAATAAAATACACAGCTGTATTATGATGTAGCAACAGAGAGGCTAAAATTAGCCCAAAAGAACTGGGACTTAACCTCCTTGAGTACCACCAACTGAGGAAGAACAATGATGTTGGCCCTGTGCAGGCACTTTCCAGAAATTAATGAGAAATTTACCAGAGTAGATCAGCTCCCCCGGGCAGATCAGAGCAGCGGTGGAGAAAAACGAACCGTCAGAAATGAGTCCTGCGTTTTGTGAGAGGTACACGTTTCATTTTATGTTTATTTAGGAACAGCTTGCTGTCAAATATTATGTACAAATGTTACATCAGGAGTCTAGAATGAGAAATAACATCAACAGCAATGAAAATAACAACATGACAATCGTATCAAACAACGAGAAAATGTAATATTATTATTACATAAATTATGGTTGACAGTTTCATATAGTAATTCACTGAACTGTAAATCATTTATATATAGTATTAATACACCAACATTTGTATAGTGTATTTCATACTGAGTATTTTATACCTTTTTGGCTCAACAATCATTCAAATACTGTTTAATCAAAAACGACCCAAATTTTTATGAAAAGTTTTCCTCAAGGAGGCCCGCGACCCTAAACCTCATCACGGCTCATTTGTGGAGTAGTGCTACCTAGTGAATAACATCAGTCTAGATCACCCATTATCTTGTGACGTAAAGGTTCATAAAATCTGATGTGCTGTAACACTACCACATTCTTTGCAAGCATGGCAAATTTTGTAAAATTTCATCCATAGGCAGTGCAGGAACTGGCTTATGCTGCCTACAGACTGTGTGATTTTATAAGATCTTCACACATCACACTACAGCTGCTATTTCCCCATTATAAAATGTTACAAATGTTACAGTCTGATACAACATGCTTTCCACTGCTCCTCTGACCTGGATGGATCTATCTTCAAAATTCATTTTGTCTTTAAATTCTTACTTAATATTTTCACTACGAATGGAATCTATATATATGTCATCCCAAACATCAACACTTACAATAACACACGTTAATTTAAACACAAAGGACTTTGGTGGCACCACAATGTGGTAGTTGTTATTTTAATTATTTTTGTTGTTGTTTTTGATAACAACAACAACAACAGTAAAAATAATAATACACTTATAAATCCATTGTTATTGCAGAGACAGCGTTACGTGTTTTGACTGCTCATTTTGTTCCCATTGTGCTCCTTTAAATGCAGTGTGTTGTGTTTGATTTGAACACCGTGCTCTGGTTGGAGGGGATGTTTGGAGGAGGAAGATAAAGAAGCATGTGGCAGCAGGAAAAGTACATTCACATTTAGCCTTCTTCTCCAACAGTGCACAGTCATAAATATAAAACAAATGAGACCCTGTGTCAGCTGGATGTGGGGCAGAGCTGAATCATTCTGGCGGTGGGAGGTGGGGGGACTGAGAACACTGAGGTTAATTCAAAATGACTGTTATTATAGTGATGGTTGCAGCACAGGGTACCGGACATGAAACACAATATGTGTTCAACATTTCAATATGGGTGCTCTACAGGAGTGGATAGATGGAGAGATGGAATCTTTTAACAAAGTACAGTTTTAACTGCAGCTGTAAAAAGCAAAGAAAACCCAGTTCTACAAAAGTCCCTACAGGTACACCTTAAAGAAACCGTTCAAAAATGGTTAACCCTTAAGTTTAGAGTCAGAATGAAGAGAGAGAGAGAGAGAGAGAGAGAAAGAGAGAGAGACAGAGAGAGACAGAGAGATAGCGAGAGATATAGAGAAAGAGGCAGAGACAGAGACACACAGAGAGAGAGAGAGGGAGAGAGACAGGGAGAGAAAGAGAGATAGATAGAGAGAGAGAGAGAGAGACAGAGACAGAGAGATAGAGAGAGAGAAAGAGAGACAGAGACAGAGACAGAGACACAGAGAGAGAGAGAGAGAGACAGAGAGAGAGAGACAGTGACACAGAGAGAGAGAGAGTGACACAGAGAGAGAGAGAGAGACAGAGACACAGAGAGAGAGACAGTGATAGAGACAGAGAGAGAGAGAGAGAGAGAGAGAGAGAGAAAGAGACAGAGACAGAGAGAGAGAGAGACAGTGATAGAGACAGAGAGAGAGAGAGAGAGAGAGAGAAAGAGACACAGACACAGAGAGAGAGAGACAGTGACAGAGACAGAGATAGAGAGAGAGTTTTTTGGCCAAACAGCCATTTAGTTATAAATAAATAACAATTATTTAGTTATAAGTTTTCACTTTTCATATCACAAGTACATGTATGACCTTCCTTTATTATTGGTTGGCTTGCTTTCTGGGTTTTTTGGTCAAAATCTGCAGAGATATTTTTCACTGTACTTACAAACACCTCTAATTTTCAGTCTTAAAAGTTAGCAGCATGCTTTGCTTCAACCCAAATAATCCAAAACACATTCAGTGATGTTTTGGCCTGGGTTCCGCTGTAGCTAGTCCATTTTCTGAGAACATCAGCAGTTGTTGATTTCTTCAGCAAAATGAATTTCTTCCCAATCAAATGCTGAGGGTATTGCCTAGAAGACTATAGCTTGCTTGTTGGATAATACCTTCTGCTACTTACATGTACAGTTAGGCTGTTCTAGAGCAAAATTTCTTCTTTTTTGTCTGTTTCCTTTCTTAGGAATCCTGAACAACTGCACACCCTTTCAGGACCTCCTGTCTTGCAAAGTCCTATTTTTTTTTCACTTGTTCATTCTTGATTTAAGGATTATTTTCTCCTAGTTTTTCTAACCAACATACTAATTTATGCATCTACACTGTATTTCCATATACTGCCCAGATGAATAGTATTAATGCAAATTCGCACAATACAAGCTGAGATTATTTGGGAACAGGCATGAAAAAAAAACAAAATTAACAGTGAGGTGAGTTACAAGTACCCCCAATTACACCATTCAGTTCGTAAAACTCATCACTTTTCGGTGGGTCTTTGTTGAACTATCTGTGCTTTATTTGAATCCAAACTTGCATCTGAATAGGGACAGACGTTAGTGCCCTGAATGTCATATAACATTATCAGCCCACTGGCCCTCAACAATGGCCCTATTGTGTGCTTTTGCTGTCTGTGTAGCTTATCGTGCGGAGACAGGAAAGGTGAAAGGGAAGGAGAAATCGCCAGCAAAAAAAGTAGGAGGAAGTAAATTAGACCTGTGTTTACAAGAGAAGAGAAGAGGTGGCCGGCGACATGACGACACACAGCAACTTCACAAGATGTTAAGGTTTGTGGACAGTGGCTTTCGCCCTTCAGCTGGTGTTGGGTGTTAGTGGCCGGAGAGAAACATATATCCTTTCAGGCAGAGAGAGAGGGCTGTAGTGCTGCAGCTCCCCAGCTAACAGGTTTGGCTGTGCCAGCTTTAATCAGAGCAGACTGTGGGGCTGCAGGTGAAATGTACGAGTGTGTTTGTGTCTCGTAACTGCGGTCGTTTCTGTCAGGTACAGTCCAAGAATTACTGGCTGAAACAACTGGGCTGAACAACTGAACTCTGGGCTCGTATCCCTTGAAAATTCAGTTTTTCTCACTTTATTTCAAGAACTGATATCAAATTAAACCTAATAAACACACTGTTGATGTCCCAAAACATATTTATAATTTATCCTCTATGGAAAGTATATGCATGGAAACTTAAGCTGCAAGAACAGCCCAATATGAATTCAATGAGATCAAAAAATGCATTTCTATTGAGATATTTCGCTCCTAAAACAGGAAAATGCAGATCAGCCAATCAGAATAGGTGTCATTTACATATATCAGTTTTAAAGGAAAAGTAACCAAAGCAGCCTGTTTAATTCTAAGGGATGAGTGTGGGTTGGAAAACTGTTTTTGAAACATAAAAATACAATCAAAGATAAGGATATGTAGTTTTAAAGGGAGGATGTTTTTTGTTATTCATAGACTCCTGATATTCCCTTCGTTTTAGACAAAAAACATAAAATATAATATTATAACAATATATAGTACATAGTGTACGTATACAATACATAAAGTGATGGCAATGCATTCCAAAATACAGTGTATTTTCAAAATAGAGAACAAAAACTAATTTATGTTACACTGTTTGCCCAGCAAAGCAGTAACATTTATTTATGCCCTTAAACTGCAAGGACCCATATGTGGACTCACACTTTATTTCATAACTCATATTAATTCACTGAGTGTTGCAAACTAGTTTGTTACTGAGCCAAAAAAGTAATATCATAATAATATGCTTGCAGTGTTATTGGTGAGATTAAAGAATTACATATTTTGGTACAGTGTCTAAAATAAATTCACATTATGGACTTTAGCTCCTCAACAGTCTCTAAGCAGTTAGAGAGGGTATCTTTTCTACACAGAGTGTTCAGTTCTGACCTGAGGATGTATAAAACTGGTAATTTCTGACAAGGCAATGATGTTTATGACTATAATGTGTGCCTTTTCCACAAAAAAAACCCAAAATCATAAATACAATTATTATTGAAGAACCATCCTCATACACTGGGCACTTGTGTGTGTGTGTGTGTGTGTGTGTGTGTGTGTAACTGTGAGAGCACATAGGTCTGTCCAGCAGAAGCAGCTGTGATTTACACAGTTAAACATTATTAACTGCAGTGGTTATAACCTGACAACAAACCAGGGACAAGGACAGGGTGAAGGACAAATGGCTTAATGCTGACACCACTGTCTAAGGCTGACAGGACAGACAGGAGGAGGCTACTGTTCTGGTCTGTTTATCACAAAAATAAAATGTGCAGAAAGAGTGTTTGATATGTAACAAGCTATTAGGTGCTAAAACAGTGAATGCTTGCATTTAAAGTTAAAGGACAGTCTAGAATTTCACTCTACATCATTAACAACCAGTTAATAGGGGTCAGACATGCACTGTTACACTTTCTTTCATCTTAGAACATATTGGACATATTTTCATTTATAGTGATTCACTCAACAACTTTCCAGCGTTTAACAAGAATAAAAATCTGCAGTTTGTGAAACTTGTACATAAAGGTGTGCAGAAACTTTTCAGTGCAAAGCAGAATTTGATTCAGGAGCTTATCATTAGTACGTTCCATTACATTACAATGAGTCACATATCACAGGGTAGATGTGTAGACAGAAAGAAATGCCCTCTCGCTCTTTAGCTCTTTCTCTCTCTCTGGAGCTCATTGCTCAAGTGGAGTGCAAAGAAGTCTGGTAGTGTATAATGTTCATAATGTCTTTTATAATGACAGTATGAAGCATCTCACCACCCATTTTGGCAGTTTAGTTCAGGTGTTTTGTACACACTAAGTATACCTTGTATGTAAGACTAACAAGCTGGCAAGAATATATGTGTATGTCCTGCAGCATCCAAAAGCCTTTGCCCTTTGCTCATCCACCGTGGAGGACGCGAAACAGCCATCACATGTGAACCTCTGCCCGTCTCAGCACCACGGACAGCGACTGCTCTGCTCTAAAGAGAGCAAGGGCAACGACTTGGAATGAGTAGCGACTGACAGTGATCAACTAATCACCATGAGGAGAGTGGTGGGTATAAAAGGGCCTGGGAGCAGTGGTTCAGGAGGTTAGTTTGATTATTCTGGATGCACATTCTTAGTACTCTTCCTATTCAACAGACTCAAGCCCAGAGGACCTCCTACCCTGCTGACTGCTCTGTCGGTCCCGAGACATCCCATCGCCCGTCTGCTGCCAAGCTTTTGAAACACTGGGGTGTTCTAAAACTTTTGACCCCCCGTATATAAAAAACGGACCATATACTTTATGTTCAATAGACATCGTAAGCAGCTGCAATAACTGAGGTCAGCCCTCTGAAGTTCTATAGAAATGTTCCAGTGGAATTGCCAGACATTTCTCTCTTTTCCTAAAAATCTTTTTAACTGGGATCCTTTCTAGCAACATTTGCAAATGAAAAACATGATTTCTGACTTCATTTGTTAATAACATTACCACTCTGCGTTGTTGCCAGCAGGCACCGAGTCTGGTTGGCTAATTGCACTACATGAAATGAAATCAGTCCCTTGAGCCCAGGCAGGCTCTATAGCTCCTTAACACAGTGTAGTACAATAAACAATTACGAAGGTGACTGATTGTACCAATGCCCACCCAGCAGAGTCCTAACCATGTTAATTTACGAGCGGATCAATGTACACTCCAAACAAGGCCATCAGAGAGTATTAATCTGCCTTAAAAGGAAGCTGCTCCTCTAGTTCTGACCTGTCGGGCCGTCATGTAAAATATACACACTTGACACACTTCAGACGAGCATAATGCTTTATTAAACTTGGTAAGGCTTTTCAACATTGATGTTTTTTAACTAGGCCCTTACACAGCTCGGTGGTATCGATATATTTTAGCCTTAAGATTATTAAATACCCCAGAGATGAATGAACAACATTCATTTAAAGAGTCCATATCCTGTTGAACTGATATAGTGCTCATATAACATTTAGCATTCATATCAAACATATAGTTCATATAGTATTAAAACGTTGCTGAAGTTTCAAAACATTACATTGTATTCATCTGGTAGACACTTTTATCCAGAAAAAAGAGTCAAGTTTCAGGAAAGTGTGAGAACCAGAGAAGAGTTCTAAGTGCTAAAACATACAATTTACTTCCCATTACATTGCAAAAACAGCTCATTTTGAAGTCACTGTCTCTTTGTGATGTAACTATAGAATCGCAATATAGCAGTGCATTTACCTATATCTGTCTATCCAGCCTTGCCCCACCTACCCATTTGGAAGCCTAAAGAGACAGTAAAAACAGAAACAAACACAAACGGTCTAATTCTGAGGCTTAACTACCGGTTTCAAATTGGTAAAATGAACAAACTGTGACTATTCATGCAACTACATCAATGTCGTAAGTGAATTTCAATGATTTGGACCCTTTAAGGTTCATATACTCAACAGCTTCAAGGTTCCAGTTCTGAAGGACTTAAAGCAGAACTTAATCTTTTACTTCCCTCATCATGTTGCGTTCACACCAGAGATGATATTCAGGCATTATATACAGTGCTAGTATGTTCTATTACATTTCAGTTAGTAATATATCATAGTGTAGACATGTGGACACGTGAAAGAAATGCTCTCTTGCTCTTTATTTCTCTCTCTCCTCTTCCTCTTCCTGCTGAGAACAAATTAGTAAACACAGGATCATCTTCCTCTCAAGACTCTGTAGGCCTTGAAGTTCCAATATATAGCAGAGTATATTTATGCCAGAGATTAATTGCCTCTTTTTCCGCCCCAGCAGTAATCCTTGAGGCTGGTGGTGTGAGTGCAGATTCAGAGCGGAGAGGAGGCACGAGGAGACGTTAAGCTACATCACCAATATCCCACACGACACCGCAGCCCTCCGTCAGCAGCGGATCTACTTCCTGCCCCCCATTCCCTCCCATTTTCTCACTGACTTCTTCTCCACCCTCCAGAATTTCAGACTTCTGTGTCCGTGTCACATGAGTGCTTACCTACTGAACTCTCCAGAAAATGAACCAAGAACATTGTTTATCTTACAAACTGACTATACTGTATGTTAGCATTCTGCAATTATAATTTATGTTGGGGTAATGAGGTCTGTATGCTGTCACTGTTATACTGAACATATATAAATATATTCTGAACATATATAACATCATGTAAACCTTTTACTGGAAAGGAAACAATGGAAATGATCCAAAAGTACTTGGAAATTTTTTTTTTCTAACAATTACTTGACAAATGCATGCGTGTGTGTGTGTGTGTGTGTATAGATGCTATTGCACAAACATGGTGCGGCACTGCTGGCACAGTGGAATGTTTCTACAAAGATTTAGTTTTATGGATAATTTTCCATTTTTGCGAGAGAATAACAGAATAATAAAGGAGTGTAATTTGGTTGGTTATTCATACTGTGTTTGGCTCACAAGCTAGTGGGTATCCAGGAATTCTCAAAGAATGAATGACGCAAAACCCGAACGTCACCTGTGAAGATATGCTGTTAATGTCCTGTGTTCGGTATAATAAGGGCTAAGAAACGCATACAGGTCAGTGCAGGTCTGCCAGATAAGAATAAATGTGCACATTCCATACAAAATTAGCGCATTAAGCACAAATGCGAACTTCTAGTTAAAGTTAATAATAAATATAAAATTACTGTGTAGACTGTTAGTCATCTAAACTATGTTAGGTTACTGTTCTTTTAGTTAAATTTACCTTCTACTGATAGAGGAGAACTGGTTATTTTCCTGCTTTCTACGATCTAACTTCAGTGACAACCATTCCCACTTCCAGATTGTAATGTGAGAGGGCAAAAATGTATCACAATTTATTCATTACTGCTCATAATTTGGTAATATTATTTTTTTTTATGTGAACACAGGATGCCTGAACATGTATTGTTTCAGTCAATGAGTGTATATAGGGATATAGAGGGAATATAGAGGGAACTAGAGCTTTACAACTTGCTGTTGCTTTTAGTTTGCTGCTAATTTATTTATCCATTGGTCTCCAATAAAGCATTGTGCTGAATGTGCTGAGGGTACCGTTTTAAAACTCATTTAAATTCAATATTTTAGTGGGAGAACAAACACTACAGAATCATAGAATCATATCAACATACATTATACAATTTGAGCAGCTGAGCTTCAGCCTGGAACATTACCAAAAAGCAACATTTTCTCAAACAGTCCCTGTAAATCTAGCTATTAAATGAATAAAATGTGAAATACAAACCCTAAAGCAGTTGAACTAAACTACACTGATAAACACACTAGACCTCATACTGCTGTGTTCAGGCAGACTGCCAATATTGAGATGATCGCAAAACCTGTTTAATCCTAAAACTGTTTATTTACATAGAAAATGCTAAATACAACTACGCTGTTTATTTTCCATGCGTCCACTTTGTCAAATATGTGAGGCTTGAGTAGGCGTCAATGCTAAAAACACAGGTGAGTAAGTTTAGCATGCAAGATTAAATACTGGTTTCAGGTCATGAAAATAAGGTATAAAGTAAAATTAAATTAAAAAATACCAAAATAAAGCAGAAGGAAAAGAAGAACCTGAATGTAAATGTAAACCCGAATGGTAGCTGACATATGCTCTAAACCTGCAATGCCTGTTGATTCATCATAATGCTACGACTACGCAGACGTACAGAGACACAATGAGCAAAGAAAAATATGAAATTCAAACACCTTTATGCAGTCCTGTGTATTTAAAAAACTGCTCATTTTAAAACCTGGATATATTTTTTTATTTCAGCAGGAAATCATGCAGAAAACTGGTTAGTGACTAACATATGTTCTACCATGTTCACTATGTCACCCCAAGGAGGGCTGTTTCTCTGTCTGTCACTTTCTCTAACTCTAACCATTGAAATTATTGGACATTTTATATTGGTATATGTTTCCATATTTCCAAAAACAGGTTCTTTGCATTTTTCTATAGTTTATATGCCCCACACCCACATATAAGGTCATGTTCAACCTAAAATGATGACCTAAACCCAAGGTTGCTGCAAAAACAATTTCACTAAAACAATAATCTAACAATGCATTGTGCATCTCTGATTCAAAAGAGGCCATGCATAGATTTGGGATTTCTTCATCTCTGTGGATGTGAAGGAATTACAGCCAAAGCCATGCTGAACTGTTTTCTGTTTTTAATTTCGTTGTTTATTTTTCATTTCAACCGCACTGATCACACCGTATGTTGTCCTGCACACTAAATCCTAGTGAATTTGGAAACAGCATTTGTGCCGCACTCTAACAGTGTTGCTTTTTATTAAGCCGGCTGAAATTAGACAAGCTTTGCGGCCCGTTCTGTGGCCTGGCATATGCTGCCCGTGACATCGTGGAAGGTCATCATCCACCTCACATTTGTTTGATTGAGGCAACAGATGGCCTGCATTGTTGTTTCATTAGTGTGCTTTGTGAAAATATAAAAAGACATATTTCTCTGCCTTTTTGTACAGACAGTAGACAAGAGCTTGGCTCGCCATTATTATAGTATTAACCCTTGGAAGCATGCTGGAAGTTTAGATTATTTTCTCACTAGCTCATTAAATCAAGAAAAACATTGTTAAATCAGGACCACTCATGTGTTCGCAAGCAGAAGAGGAGTATGTGGCCCAAAGTATGTGGACAGCCCTTTTAAGTGCTGAGTTGTTTCAGCTACACTAATTTGCCAAAAGGTGAATAAAATAGAATTCACAACAGGGTTTCTGCAGGTTTCAGTAAGTTAAATTTAAGACCTTTTTAAGACCTTTTAAGCCCATTATGAGTAAAATTTAAGACCAACACGATGCATTACTAGAAACATTCGAATTATACCAGAAATTCTCAATACATTCTATTTTTATTGATTTAGTATTAAAACAGATAATCAAAATACTTAAAATGACAGAACCTGACATATATATGCCGAACACAACACTAGCCTAGCACATACAACCTAACCCTGCACGTGCCGGAGTTCATCCCCTTTAGCACCCATGGATTAAAGCAAAAACAAAAAATCATCTGACTGAAATTTTTAAACCAAATGCTCCGTGTCGCGTGCCCATACCACCTCGGCCCTGCATAAACTTTTTAACGCTGCGTTGTACATTATCCCCTAAGCCCCTAGTGGAGATACCACACAAAAGCACACACCTGTGACCTGCCATTTTCATCTTTTTGCACCATGAACTAAATGGCTTGCCATTATCGCCCATTTCATTTAGTCATGCCCATCTCCACTTATTCTTTACAGTTTTGTGACGTCCGACACATTTGTGCCTTTCTTTACCAGAAGCGCGTCAATGCTGGCAAAACATGTACAATATGGCTTTACGGACTATTTATATAGTTTACAAACAGCCTAAACTCATTTTAAAGCAGGCTGAATACTGCAGACTGTTGCTTATAAAGAGTGATGCTCCAGTCTACAATTTTCAACCTTGAAAATAAGGGATTTTTCCCAAGACCCCGACCCAAAATACAGGAAATTTAGAGCAGCTTCCCACTGCCATTCCTCTGTTAACAGCAAGAAAATGGACTCCAAAACTGCTGCTATTTATTTATTTATTTTTAATGGAGCATAAGCTCTCGCAGCACTTGCAACACCGGAGCCACGGTCCTTAATCTTGAGCAGTGGGTTTTCTCCACAGTTTCCGACCTTTTTAAGCTACTACTAGCGGTTCAGACACTTCATGAAACACCACTGCCTTCCAATCATAAAAACGTTCTATTCCGAATGTGGAGAAGGGGGGCCACACTCCCCAAAACCAGATTTGCTGTGGGATGTCAGTCACGACTCAGGTGTGGCAGAATGGAGTTCAAAAGATGTTTAAAGCCCAAAGGATGTTTAAAGCACATGTAAGGGTAATGTATGATGTGTGGTTCTGTAACAAATAAAGGACAACATTACCACTGTACTTATGTTAAACAGATGCTAGATGGGCTAAATGCTTAGTATAAATCTAGAACAATAAACTTTAATTATTCAGTAAGTTCAGGTAAGTTTTGTTCATCTGAACACAATCCTCAAACAAGAGCAAAGTGCCTGAATATACAGCACAGCCATGAACAGTTCGCCCCTTTACTTTTTCTTTCTACCATTATTAGCAGTGTACAGGCTAATCTGGCGTCTTTCTAAAAATAAACAGGAACAGTACAACAGCGCTGTGTCTCTCTCTCTCACTCTTGGGCATGCGCACTAGACACGCACCCAGTCCTTTGCACACCAGTGCTCTCTATACACTACAGATGCCTTTCTCACACTTTTTTAATACATTTTTTTCCTTTGGATTATAGAGCAAAGTGTGGTTAAACACACACTTACCAATCTTTAAAACTATACGCTTGACCACAGGGCTCTCAAGTTTTCCACTTGCTTGGTGTGAGATTGGGGGCTTGCATCTGAAACCTATTTCAGACCTCACCCGAGGTTACGCCCAATTGAGTCGCTACGTCCTACATTAGTGCACTACATAGGGAGTAATATCATCAGTTGTGTGTCCTATGTAGTGCACTATACAAGGATGTGCAAGGAGTTTGGAACTCCGTTATTAGCCACAACCGTTATTAGCAGTGTACAGGTTAATCTGGCATCTTTCCTATTTTCTGATTGGCTGATAGGTCGCTAATTCAAGGATTAGTTCTACAGCGTTTTAAAATTTTATTTTCTGCGGACAGCGCTTCTCGGGAATAAATGGAGGTAAGAATTTGAAGGCTTGGGTAAATTAAATTTAAGACCTAGGATGAAAATCTGGGCGTTTTTAAGACATTTTAAGGCCTTAAATTTAACTTTCTGCATTTTAGACTTTTTGAGTCTAAACCCCACGGGAACCCTGAACTAAGCATCTCCATAGATCTGCTCTGACAGAAGAAGAGGTCATACTGAGGACCTTATTGACCTTAAACGTGAGATTTGTCATTGCTAATGTGAACACATCTCTGATAGGTTTGATGTTTAAAATTCCTGGTGGGTCTCTTAGATCTGCAGGAGCTGCTCAGATAGTAGTTAAAATATATCAAACTAAACCTGGTGAAATGGTGTTTATCCATTATGCTGTCCAACCAACTGTCCATCAATATCACACCTGGTCCAACTGGAGCTTTAAAAAACTGATAAGAACCAAACTATCCTCCACCTTCTTTTAAACATCTGCACTTCCATTGCACATTAAATCTTCTTTTATTGATTTTCTGTGTATTCTTTTTCTTCACTTCCTGCTGTTTTCATACTTTGTGTTTTTATTCTATTCCTGTAAAGCATATTTGAATGACGTTTGTTTATGATAATGGGCAACATAAATAAACTTGACTTTGGGGAAGGTCCTGTTCTGGCATGACTGTGGCCGTGTGCACAAAGCAAGGTCCATAAAGACATGGTTTGGTGGGTAGGAACTCCAGTGACCTGTACAGAGTCCTGACCTCAACCCAGCTCTACACCTTTGGAAACGGGTTGGAATGCTGCTTGCAAGCCAGGCCTTCACATCCAACATCAGTGTCTGACCTCATTAATGGGATGTCCAAGGAGCTTGTGTTGGACATATAGAAGCTTGTGTTGGACAAATTCATGATCTAATTAAATATGTAATTATTTAATTACATTTGAGTAACATATTGACATGACGATGACAACGTCTTGATTCTATCCTGAGTGCTAAACAGAGGGTGATTAAATGGCACATGCACTAGTGTTCAAATGTCTGCAAGCACTGACATATAAATGTAAAAAAGGAACAATAAAGAACAAAATTATGAAGAATTATGGAACAATGCAAAATTATGAACAAAGCAGCGGATTTTATAACGAATGAGAAAGCGTTATAGCATTGAGAATGAAGGTATAAAATGATTTTTTTTTTTTTTTATGTGTCTCATATTCCAAAGCAATGATCAGACCCCAATTTGATAATATATGAACCTGCTATAAATACATAATTGAAACACACATCATGTTATAACTTCTTGGTGTTCACAAGAACCTGAATGCCATCTAGCTTACAATATTTTTAATCCACATGGTGTGTGGTACTGAATAGAATAACACCTTTTTCAAAGGTGTTTAAAAATTTGGAACAGTGTACTTTATGATCTTATGGTCTTTTTGGACCAGGATCAGGCCATTAGTTTGTGTTCAACCTGAATATTACGCTCATCTTACACAACTGTGACTTTGCATGTATGAGAACCTAGTGATCCAAAATGAATAAGGACAGTGTGAGGAATAACATTATAGCGTGAAACAATGACTAGAATAATTGTATTAGTGATTAATTGAGACAGCTCTGGCTTTGGGGCAGTGGATGAAAATAATAAACTTGGAATCATGAGCTTCTGAATTAAATGCTCTTTATTTCTCTGTCTCTCTCTCTCTTTCTCTCCTCTTTCCCTCTCTCTCTCTCTTTCTCTCTCTCTCTCCCCTCTTCCTCTCTCTCTCTCTCCCTCTTTCTCTCTTTCTCAGTCTGAATAAGAGAGATTTCACCGCAGCAGACCAAATCACAATCAAATGCTGAATGGTCATAATGACTGCATTTGAACACCCTCTGCTGCCCCAGATGAGGCTAATGATTGCTATTCTACTGCACCAACTGGGGCGACGTGTGCTGGGTGTGTGTGTGGTTCTGCATCTATTTAGATCTACATTGGTTTGCCTGTGATAAAAAAAAAGGAAGCACAAGGGGGAAAGTAAGCAAGTGCCACACCATAAGCCTCATTTCCTTGTCACTGATGACAAGACCCCATTGATTGCAACCACATTGACTGTGATCCAATCAGCAGGCAGGGGTCTAGGAGAGAGAGAGAGAGAGAGAGAGAGAGAGAGAGAGAGATGGGGCAGTGATGAGCTCTGGGCCTATACAAGCTCATGAAGCCTATGGTAACTAATATCTCAGCGAGAGGGAGGCAGTTACAGACTGAACAATAAAGATTAGCCTGTCCATATGTACATCATTTACTGAACACAGTTTGTCTGATTGATTAACCAAGAATAAATGTCATAATAGGCATGAAGTCAGAGGCATTTCAATAATATTCTGTATGGAAATGTCACGGACGCAGTATGCTGCATTTTAACAGTCTCTCCTTCTCTCTCTCTTCCCCTCCCATCGGTCTGTCATTCTCTTCTTTTCTTTTCTTTCCATTCTCTCCATTTTATTTCTCTCTGTCTGTCCCATCAGTCTGACACTTTCTCTCTTTCGTTCCTTGTTTCTCTCCATCTTTCTCATTGTCTCTCTCTCTCCTATCCATCTGTCCGTCTCCCATTCCTTGCTTCTCTCCATTGCTCTGTCTCACATCAGTCTGTCGCTTTCTCCCTTTCTCTTTTGCCTCTCTCTCACTCTCTTTTTCTTTCTCTCTGTCTATCCATCTCTCCCTTTCTTTTCTTGCCTTTTCCTATCTCTCTCTCTTTCCATTTGTCTGTCTCTCTCAGGTTTTCTTCCATTGACTCTCTGCCTCTCTCTTTCTCTTTTTATCCCCCCTTTCTCTCTTTCTCCCTTTTCTTGCTCCCTTTCTGTCTGTCTGTCTCTCTCTCTCTTGTATCTCTATCCTGCTCTCAGTAACAGATAAACAGTAACATTTAAATGCCAACACACTGAACTAATGCTGCCTTCACATGCTATGGGAAAGATGATCCTTTCCAGTTGTAATTTGGAAATTATCAGTGCATTGTTTTCTAGTGCTTTTGTTGACGTAGTGAAGAAAAAACATGGTGGACCAAGTTTATCTTTTTCTTTTGCTGACCGCAAAATACTAGGAGACTGACACTGCTGCTAGCATAGGGTAGGGAAAACCAAACAATAACGGCATGTCTAAAAATGACATTAGGTGTAAACCCAGATGTCATTAAAACGGTGTATGTCACAGCATTGTAAAGGCTGCAAACTATTCGCTAACAATAGCAAAAAAAAAAACATTTATAAGGGTGCAACGCTTTGCATTCACGATTTTTTCTTTGCTCTCCACCATGTTGAAAGGTCAAAGTCGATCTCATCTCGGCAACTCGTGTATCAAAAATTTCTCCCAATTCCCCAGTGGAAATTATGACATGAGGGTGTGTTCATGTGCAGTTTTCTGGTTGGTTTCTGGTATTTACCATAATTCCCATAGGACGTGAAGGCCCCATAATTGTCTGAAACTCCTTTGCTGGCTGTTGTTGTTGAGGTTAGTTTGTACAGTCAGATGTTTGGAGCTCCTGCACCATCATTTAGCATTCATGAAGCTGAGGACCCGACATAACTGAGAAAAGGGTACATCACCATTCCCAATTGGGTGGCTTACTTTATAAAAGATATATTACAAAAAATTATTTAAGTGCACACACGCACACACACACACACACACCCACACAAACACACACACACAAACACACACACACACACACACTCACACACACCTGTAAACATCCCAACATGTTCCCCTAAACCTTCTACAATTTGATGCAGTTTCCCAACAGTTCAGAAAACAATGAAATTAGTATTTATTGCAATTTATTGCATCATCATCATGGCAGTGTATCTATGGCAACAATAACACACCTTAAAGTACATCAAAGACAAAGGTTAAACATGTCTCTTGTGCTGTACACTGGACTGACAATAGGAAAGGGAAAAATTCAGAATGAATTAGAGTGAAACAGCCCATATGAGACCCTTTGTGTTTTACAGTTGTCCTATTTTTAACATATAGAGATTTGCTGATTTCCTATTCTTGAACTAAATGATACCATTAATGGACATTCTCCAACAAAATGCTGTTTTAAGTTCAAGAGTACACTTCTAATCTGTCACTACAAAGCACTTCTGTTCAGCCATAATGTAATTCGAACTAATAATCTCGCCAGTCCATGTAAACAACTGTACAGAAGTACGTAAAACACTCTGCAAGGCCTGCTGCACTTGGGAGTCTCACAGCACACCCATGGTTTCAGAGGCGAGCCGAGCGGAGGGAAATCATATTTCTTCATATGAACAGCAGATGGTGGTAGTAAACATTTAGAAATGTTTTGGAGCTGTAGGAACTCAGGCCTCAGAATGTCTGCCCTGGGAAAGGCCATTGCTCTCACGGCCATAACACCAAACACAGAGGTTATTTCAACTCATCTGACAACCTAATTCAACTCAAAAGTGCCACATGCATGTACAATTCCAACTAAATTGAGTAAACCAAAAGACAAGTAATTATGTTGTTGGAACATATTTTTTTATACACAATTGACAGACATGTTTTAATCATGCAAATTGGTAACAATACATTTTCCTCTGGATTGCTTTTTTCTTCCAACCCTCCCTAAATGAAAGAAGCACCTGTGGGCTTAGGCTAGAGTAAGACATCCTGTTCCACTCCCTTCATTGTAAGACGCAGACGAAGCTGCCTTGGAGGGGAAAAGATGTCAGATAAAAATAATATCAAAAGATCTTGGCGGGTGGAGAAAAGGTCTGTCATGTTGATGTAGCGATAGCGTCAGGTTCAAACTGACAGTGGATTGAAATAACAGACTAATAAAAGGGCAGGAATCTTTCATGGAAAAATCTCCAGCTGATGTCCAGGACTGAAAACGTGGGAGTTTCGGTTCTGCAGAGTGGCCAATTTAGTAGAAACAGCTACTACATTTAAAACATTTTGTAAGCTTATATTTAATGGTTGAAGCTCCTTTGTTACTGAACCCACAACCCCTTCTGTCAATGGAAAAAGGACCACCATAGGACCACCACCCACCAAAGATGCTTTAGGTTATGAACTCAAGTGTAAAATGGTTGGGGTGTTTAAACATGATATGTACATTCTGGCTATCTACTTTGCTGGTAGACCTTTCAGATGTACAGATATGATGCAACAATATGTGTTCGATCCACCACCGGAAAGATATTTGGTGAGCAGAATTAAATACTACAGTAGTGCTTTCCCAATAAAAGATAGCTGGGTAGATAAATGGTGCAGAAACAAATAGGCCACAGTTACCAACAGGTTGACTATAACATGACTATTAGAGCTTCAGTACAAGCCATAAATATCAAAACATGGTCAACAAGCAAGGAAAACGAACACCACCACTATTATGCTCAATTCTGCATGGGCCCCTATTGAATTTGAATACTATTTTAGAAAAAGCTCATTGATATTTTGCCTGTTCTAGATTAAAAACAGACGTCATAAGCTTGTAAAAGATATGCCATGTTATATGTGATGCTTGTAACAGATTTATTAATTGTGTTTGTGTTTAGTCTGACATGCCAGCACCTGAAGACCTACCCAATGAGAAAGCTTGGTTAGCGATGTCTATTAGATTCTACAGTCCTATACGGATCCTCTTCCATTGGGTGCTTGATGAATTTAACCCTATTTTTTCCTACCAAAACTTGATATTGAACAGTAGTACTGCAGTGCTTGACAAGTCAAATGCAAAAATAGTTCCACTACCCCATGTATTTTTAGTACCCAAAAATTAAGTTAATTTTGGACAAATGTGACCCTTGAGCTGACATTGGCTCATGAAAGCATTTGATTCGGTCCAGCATTTGAGTTTGATATGTTGTCCATATGAAACAGTGTGGTTTAATAAGGTGATAATTACACGAGTTCATAATTTAGATCAGTTCAGATCAATTTTATAGTGGCCATCATTTTTAATGATATATCATGAGCTACTATGAGTAGTTCACACAAATCTCATCTCGCTCTTATCTTGGACGTGGCGACGTATTGACCAGCCTATTCAGCCACTTCTATCTTGTGGCGAGTCCATAAATATCTTCTATGAGATTACTCACCAGAGTTCAACTTTTCCTGCGAAAGGATAAATCACCAGCTTTTCATTTCTCTCTCTCTCTCTCTCTCTCTCTCTCTCTCTCTCTCTCTCACACACACACACACACACACACACACACACACACACTTTTGAATGATGCTTATGCTTCTACAGGGTCATATTTACAGTTATTTTACAGTCTTTCCCCTTGCATATGAACATACAAGCAAGCAAACTAACAAATGAAGAAATAAAATAATCTTGGAGTAGAAACGATTATGCAACAGGGTAGTAGACTACTGTACATCATCAAGTGAGATTCTTTGCCGTAATCCAACAACACCTCTGAACAGATCCAGCATTGACGCAGTTCTGTTCGTGAGCTGTGAAAACCTGTCTGAGTAAAAGACTACTCTGCGCAAAACTCACCAAAGAGCTTAACTTCAAAGTGACTTGCGAGCACCTGTCAACAACTGGATTATAGGTATGGAACATCATGAGTTAGTCTAGAGCCGCACGGCTCTCCATTCCTGGAACATATGCAACTTGGCCGCGATTGTGCTTGAACACACACTTTCCTACTCGATGCATATTACCTTCCTGCCAAAAAAGATTTATAAAATCCTCCGGGAAGAATTATTATCGAAGTTATGAAGCCAAATTCAACATCCGTCTTTCCTGAAAGGTAAAGTTACCTTCAGAAAACGCTGCACGTCAGAATGGCGGACATTCTGCTGGCGGATTAATCTTGTGGGTCCTTATTAAATGAATCCCTTATCCAATCTTATACCACTGTCCTTAGGTCAGTGTAATAAGCAATTTTCATAATTCTACAAGAAAAATGACTCAGGATTACAGCCTCTGCTCAGGTGGAGGGCCAGGTTAAGTGGTTCATTTAAAGTCACATCCAGCACAGCCCCAGCCAAACGCTTTCTAAATTACTTTGAAGTTTTAATGTCAAGAGTGAATGTGAGGGAAAGTCTAAAATTGAAATTAAGTAATAATTATGGAAGATTACAGTAAATACTATTCTCAAATTGGGATAATATTGCAGTGAAGAAAAGATGTGGCTGTGAAGCCCTGTTGAAAATGGCACTGCGCGTTATTAAGCAAACACTGGATAGTTCCTATAAAAACGTGTATGATTGCAGTACATGAAGTGGGTTCCAACCATGCATTTAAGAAAAGAATGCTATGGATGAACTAAGGTACACGTTCTTTAAACTTTAAAAAGACCTTTTTGGATCATCCAAAGAAGTTCAGTCTAAAAAATCAATACTGTGGAATCCAGTGAATTGTTATAATAATAAATAATAAAAGTAAATTACATTTTTTCATGTCTACAGAGAGACAACAAAATAAGAATACAAATAATATATTCATAATATAAACTACACAACAACAGGACTAGACAGACACAGAGTCATAACAAAAAGAGAAAATGTGTGACTTAAGAAATAGAAGTACATCGAAAACCTTTGGGCAATGAATTCCATAACTTGGAACACTGAAGGCCTCCCATAGAGGGCAGTCTGCATTTAAGTAATAATAATAATAATTATTATTATCATCATCATTATTATTATTACTACTACTTTACATAAAACAATAAGTCAAAGACCAAAAGCCTTAGAAAATATTTGAAACTTCACGTGTTATATTATTATTATTGTTGACAGCATAACAGGGACTTCTGTGGAGTCTGTAGGAAACCAAATGGGTTGAAAAATCACTGGTTTATAAATAAAATTAATTTAAGTACAATAATGACTCTTTACTCCAGCTCTTCTACGCAGTTTTGACATAAACAGGCCATAAACTTGTCATGTCAGTCGTTATTGATATAAGTGTCATGTTGCTAGTATGGGTAACTGTCACGATGGACACTATAATAATTTATGTCAAGACAGCATGCTGTATAAGCTGCCAGACTGTGTATCTATCATGATAATTACCAATAATGGTAGAGTGATACTCTTATGTAAATGGAGATCATCTGTAATGACAGCATATTACATCTTCCGTTACATATTTATGACATGGTTATGTCAACTTTATGTCGCAAGTAAAGAGTTACTATTACAATTTAAGCTAAATTGTAGGTAAACTGACTGATAGACTCTGAATTCAAATACACACGTCCATGTTCTTCAACTTAGGCCTATTTACTAAAATAGCCTGTAATAGAAAAGAGACATTACCTCCCAAACCTACAGTGAAAAACCTAAACCTTGAACTGCAGAAGCTGAACATTATTAATTATTGAATTATATACATTAGCTGTGAAGTGCATTCATTAATGATTCATTTGTGGTTTAAAGTGGTCTGCAGAGGTGGTCTTTGCAATTTCCAACCTCAAACGGCACTTTGTCATTCCACATTTAGGATTTTGGGTTTGAACGTGAAGATTTGATTTTACATAGTTCTAATGTGCCTCATTGGACTATCTTTAACTCTGTGTGAGTGTGAGGGGTGCAAGGCTTCATTGTGGGTGGACGGGTGAAGAAACATGACTCTGCAATAACCATTCACACTGTTAAATCCTGAAAATTAATCCCTCGATGCTGAGTCCTACACATTTTAATTAATCACACTGCCCGACCGTTTGCTTAAGCTGTCGAGACTTTAGAATAATGTCACAATGTCAAGCTTATTTATTTCTCTGACCATTTTAAGACTTCAATCAAGTGTCCCCTCAGCTGCTCTCCACAGTAGGAAGAGAGGAGGGTTTAGAGCTCCCAGCATGCTGCAGCCTGCCGTATCATACCACTGAGACAAGAAACGGCTCTGCTTTCCCATCCTGAACCCTCAGAGACTCGAGCGACTGCTTCTCGTAGAGCAAACACTTGGGAGGAATTAAGTGCAGATTTGCTTACACACAAATCTGAACTGTAAACGAAGAAACAAGGCAACCTCAAAGGGCGTTTGTAGTCTCAATAGTTACGAGACCCTCGATTCAAACATTTCCCCAGAATTGTTTTGCAGGTTGCCTGCTATTTGTTCTTTATTTGGTCAAATTGGTTTTAATTCTCGCGAATGGCAAAGGGGATTAGAGTAGCGTGTCTATCATGTCACTCCAGGTAGTGTGGATTATTGGGAAATTGAAGTTCTGCAGCAATGCAAAGGGACTGTGCGATTTCTCTACTCTTCCCTTTCAAGAGCACACATTGACGAGAGGCTCCAACTTCTCCCAGGTGGCTTCCCAGCAGTCACCGGAAACGAGGAGCAAATTGAAACATTCAGAGAAACAGAAAGTCAATGTGCATGGCAAGAAATCATTGCACATGGCTGAGGCTGGTCTCGCTTAATTCCTGTAGGCCGGAGGAAAGGATTATTGCTTTCTTTCTGGAACCTTAATTAAAGTATGATGGTATAGGTGCTGAATCTCAGAGGTTTTGACTGTCTGATAAGGTACAGGTATTTTGTAGTAGAAGTCAACTGATTTGGTAGAGAGATTCGATGGCACTGCAGACGCTGACTTTTTCATGTGGTGATGCTGTCCAGTAGTATTAAGGTACAACCAAGTCCATTGGAGGTGCAACTACATGTCCATTGAATGCATCTCTTGGAGTAAAAAAACCCTGAATGGCTTAACCAGTGGTATTGTTAGGCCTGGATATCCAAGGCTATAGCCCCGTATGTTCTCAAAAATAATAATATTCAAAATAACCAGTAGTCCCAGATCTGTCTTGGAGATGTGGTGACAAATACCTCATTACATCTACAGAAATGTCATCGACCTGACACTGCATGATTGCAAAACCTATTGTTGTCATTAGTTAAGCTCAGGTTGCATCAAGAGTAGGCTTGGCAAGGCTCTTGATTCCTTTAGTGTATCAAAGACGTGATGAGATTCAACTTTGAAAGACTCTGAGCTTTTTTGCACCCATTTAATATCCCTTTGTAAACCTGTCATTGTTCTGCATTGGTTACCTTCAGTCTTGAAGCTGAAGTTTGAATTTATTTTTCCACTTTAAGTCGAGAAGTTGTCAGAGTGTTGTAAGGGTCACAGCTGCACACATTTAAGGTGGGACTGAACATTTCAAATGCAAATACATTGATTAGAAACCAAGCATTGTGGAGAGTTTATTAACAGAGACGGGAGAAAAGCAAGAGCATGTGTTGCATGTGAGCAAGATAAAAATATTAAAAATAGTAAAAGTTTAGAGTTAGTTTCAAATCATCAAACACCAGACGTCCCCCTCTACAGTCAACTAAACAACCTCCCTCAGCGACCACAGCCCAGAATGTTTTAAAGGTCCCTTGACATGCTGATTTTTTATGATTTTTTATGCTTTTATATAGGTCTTAGTGGTCCCTAATACTGCATCTGAAGTCTGTTTCTGAAATTCAGCCTTGGTACAGAATTACAGTCACTTCGAGCCAGTGTCACAATGAGATTTCCCCAGGATGCACCATTTCTGTGTCTGTAGCTTTAAATGATAAGGAAGAGGAGAGAGGCGGGGCAAGGTGGAGGGTGGGGGCGGGGCCAGCTTGCAGTAATGTAGCTGGTAAAACAATTGTATTAGCTGCAGAGCTAATGTTACAGCCACATTCTAAGGGTAAAAGGCTTGGTGACCATATACAGCAAAGTAACAAAATTATATAGCGTTGACTTACTTTTCCGAGGTTTGTAGCTGAGCCAAGGAGAGTTGGTACTGATCCAGACTTAATTTTCAGCCGTTCAGCAAGACCAGCTCTGTATTGCCCAAAGATGAGGAAACAGTCATCGGTGAAATGTTTGGCGCAGACATACAAAACTTTAGGAAGTTGTGTCGGCGCATTTCCAGAGAAAATAAAATTAACCCATTAGTTCTTCAGAAGCTCGCATGAAGGAACTAAAACAATACATCTGTGCTCATTTGTACATCTAAGCACCAAGCAACTGCCATGCTTCACTTGTTTGCAAGCCGTGATGTCTCTAGAGGAAAAAGTGGTCTCAGTCGGTGGAGCTCATTTTTTTAGGGGAGGGGAGCGAAATTCTCTGGGCGGGCAAATGTGAGAAATGGGAGGTAACCTTTCCCCTTATGACGACATAAGGAGAAAATTCCAGATCGGGCCATCTGAGCTGTCGCTCTCTCAAAGGCGGAGCAGGATGATAAAATACACCTATCGCAATTTCTAGCTGCAGGACCATAGGCAGGCTAGGGGAACTCGTATTAATGTTAAAAAATCTCACAAAGTGAAATGTTCATGTCATGGGACCTCTACGATCCTAACAACGCGTCTGGGCTTGACCAAATTAACAGCAGTTAGTTAATATATTCAATGGTAAAACCTATAGTTTTCATCAGAAATGTCAGATGAATGTTTTGACAGTGCACTTTAGATATTTTAAGGACAATATATTTCTAACTTACATTCAACTACATATTTATTAAATCCACCATTATTTTCACTAACCCCAACCTTTAACCTGGTCATCAACCCTGGTCCTGCAGATCTACCTTCTTGAGAAGTAACACATTTCCAATTTTTTTTGCAAGCTACACTTTAAAACACCAAACTCGGTGTAACTGCATTTTGAGGTTTTTACCAATATAAAATAATGCTTTTGTACATTTAAAATAAAATTCTGCTTTGGATTCATATTAAACTAATATATTCTTTCTACAGTGATCGTATCATACATCAGGATAATCACGTGTGCTTTATTAGCTAAGAAATTAAACTGTTCTACCTTCAGCTATGTGTTAATTTCAGAAAGGTAAGTGTGAGGGCGAGTGTGTGTGTGTGTGTGGGAGAGAAAGAGAGAGAGAGAGAGAGAGAGAGAGAGAGAGAGAGAGAGAGAGAGATGCAGTCAGCACCCTGGTGCAACCTATTAAAGGACATGTTCCCTTTTTCAGATCATTAGACAAGCTTTAATCCGTCAGATGCACAGTAACAGCAGTGCACTGGGGACCTTGCCTCCATGACACCTCTCAGCAGTCTCACCAAAGGTAGCACTTAGGAAAGTGTTACTAGGTTCTCTTTAAGGGTGAAAGATCTGAGATCACCACTGGGATTAAGCAAGTGCACCTCAGCAAAAGTCTTGGTGATGCATAGAAAGCAAAATGCAAAACAGACACTTGCTTATTTTTAATTTGTTCAAATGAACAATGATCTTATCTTGAAGAGACGAAAGAACTGTATCTGTAGATAAAGGTTCTTGATGAGGTTTAGGGACTGAACTGAATATTCTTTTGATTCCCAAAGGTTGCTAAGCATGATGCTTTAGGCCTACATTATGGTAGTGGTGAAGAGGTAATTAACTTAAAAAAAAAGAAACCACAAAGTTATATGTTCCTATGCCCTCTCACACCAAAATAATTTTATATCCTGCAGAACTCTAGCATCGACCGCTTGGGGAGGGATCCCCCATCTGGGGCTCAGAGTCCAGCATTACTGGCCTCTCTTATAAGCCAACGCTAGCATCTGCCAGTTGATGTAACAGAACTGGAATTTAGTACATAGACTTTAATATGGAGCTATAACAGCTTCCACTCTTCTTGGAAGACTTTTTACAAGAAATTTGAGTGTTTCAGTGGGAATTTGTGCCTGTTTATTCAGTTCATTCCAAAGTTGTTGGATGGGGTTGAGATTAGGGCCAGTTCTTTCCCGCCGAACTCCTCCAGCCATGTCTTTATGGAGCTCGCTTTGTGCACTGGGGCACAGTCATGCTGGAATAGAAAAGGTTCTTCCCCAAACTGGGTCCAGAAATTTCTTGGTTTGCTGGAAGTAAGGGCCTAGGCCAAACCATGAAAAACAGGTCCGTCCTAAAAATTTTTGTCCATATAATGTATCTCAGTATCTCAATTAATGAGTGAAACTGGACATGACTAAACTGGGGTTAATAATCCCCCCAAAAACATGCTCTGTCATTTTGGTTCTAATTTTCTTTACCAGACTCACAAACAGAGCTAAAAAAAAAACTGATACAACTTCTTGTGGTTGTTTCTTGGTTTTTGAAAAGGCCTTAAAGCCAGGTAAAGCCATTCTTTAGTAGGCCTTTACATGAAAGCGCTCCTTCACACTCTAAAGAGGTTCCCCTGCAGGCACAAGCTGAACAAGCTCAACAGGGTTGTAGCTCGGCCTTTCTTCTTTGAAGAATGCAAGAGTCTAACCAAGCAGATTATTTCTGCTTGTAAAACCACACAGGCCTTGTTATCCAGCTCAGTAATCATTCCCCCCATGAAGCAAGATGCGAGATTTTTGTGGAACTGATTAATTATGCTTTTTTTTTAAAGCCCGGTTAGGTATGTTTTTCTCTCTGAAAGGTCCAGGCTAACAGCATGAAGCGGATTTCTTAAGAGAAACACACCATGGTTTAGTGTGTCCTGTGGCATGTTTGATGCAACTGATGATGCAACTTATTGTAATTTACTGTGTCTAATAATCAATAGATTCATTAAACAGCATTCCGTGTCTTAGTTTACTGGTCAAAAATCACATGAAGAAAAAAATGTAACAGTATTAAAAATATTTGAGCAGCCTTGAGTTCTTTTTGGAAAATCCTTATAGTGAACATGTTCAGATGATGCAATATGGTTAAGCATATTTCAGCCAAAATGCTGAGTTGCATCAAGGTGTGAACATGGATCTGTGTTTATCTGTCTATATCTGCCTCGTGATCTGTCCATGGTTTTTCTGCACCTTTCAGCCTGTAAAGGATGGGATAGCCTCCAGCACCCCCATGACCCTAGTTAAAATAAGCAGTTCAGAGAATGAATGGATCAATGGATGAAAAAATGAATGAATGAATAAAAGTATTAATGAATGAATGGATCAATTAATTAATGAATTAATTAATCAACGAATTAAGGTGTTAATGTCACAGACCGGTCCTGTCTGGACAGAGAAAGAGAGCTGGAGGCACAGGCTTCACTTCCATAGTGAAGATGATTTATTAAACATAAAACAGAAACAGAACTGAACAGAAACAGGCATGATGACCGGACTTAAAAATAGAACACAACAGACAAGAGTTGGGTTGAGGAGGAGGACACAGACCGGGGATTGGTGAGGTTAATGCTCCACAGAACCCCTTAAATACTAACCAGGAGACTAATCAGCACTCAGGTTAACTATCCCCAGTTGTGAGTGGAGGACAGTCCACAGTCCCACAGCGACCCCTAGCGGCCGCAGACCGGAAACGTGACAGTTAATGGATCAATGAATGAATGAATTAACAAATGGATGAATTAACAAATGGATGAATTAATTAATGAATGGATGGATGAATGAATGGCTGAATGAATTAACTAAGGAATTAATGAATCAATGAATGGATCGATTAATTAATGAATGGGTGAATGGGTGAATGGATGAATTAAGGAATTAATGACTGAATGGGTCTATAGACAAATGAATGAATGAATGAATAAACTGATGCATGAATGCAATTTTTCAAACGTTTTCCGAACTACTTCCAGTGTTCTAATAACCAGCAATCTTTTCTTCTGTCTTAACACTTACAAGCAAACAGCTCTTTATATGGAAGTTCCCCCAGTTTGTGTTGATGCGCGAGGTGACAGACATCATGTTGAGCTTTGTTTGGTTTTCCTGCTTCATGTAGAACCAAAGTAACTGCAATTTAAAAACATTTAATAATTATAACCACTGCTGGGGTTTTAAAACCGGCAACACGCAAATTAGCAAAAATGAACATATTTATTTTATTTTTGGTCTTAGAAAGATCTTTGAATCCCACAAGTGGTTGAGGAAAATCCGCAGAGGGAGGGGCTCCGGAGACCATGCAGGAGAACAAACATCGGTTCTGGACAGTTTTACACAGTTTCTGTTTGCTGAAATCAGATTTTACTGATAAACTCTGAGTTCTAAGTAATCATCTATGTACTATATATTTTGATAGCTATCAATGTACTTTGATTGCTACAACTATTATTTTCTCCTGTTCCTCTTTTCAGTTTGGCTAATGCCATCATGATATTTGCCATGCTTTTGTTGCTTTAGCAACTGGCTTAAAGATTGACATCTTGAGACCAACTGGCAACACGTAATGACAAAAAATGCAGTCCGTGTGTTCTTTGAAGTTGAGCTGTTTTTGCTGCTAACAGTGATCGTACTTAGCAGAACCTCATTAGCTAGCTTGTTCGGCCTGGCCCCAGCAGCGGAGCAGCTCAGGGATTAGGCCGTGTCTTCCCACCACACCTCTGGGAGTTACACTGGGCTGATCAGGCCCGCAGTGGGCCTGAGATAATGAACCTGTTCTTCTCTAGTCTCTGTTTGACCACTGCTCCCTGATTAAAAGCTGTGTGCTTGTGTGACCCTCAGCCACTTTGCACCTGGGAAAGAAGTGCTATCTCCAGCCCGGCACGCTGCTGAGCACAGACAGGGAAGGAAAGATTCTTGAAGAGTTTTGATTACTGCCTTAACAAGATACTCACCAGAAGGAATGGTGTACTAATTCTGGAGGTTCAGAGAGGCACAAAGCCAATTCTGGAGACTGCAGAACTGTAGTTCAGATAAACTGTTAAAAATGAAGGTTCCTAGGACATACAAAGACTTCTAAGACTTTTTACATCATGTAATGATGTAAGTGTAACGAAGCATCCACTGAAAGGATCTATAACCCTCAGAAGTGAATCAGTAAACTCTGATTTCAGTAAATCTAAATGGTGTAAAACAGTCAAGAACTGGTGTTTACCCTCAGAACTCAGAGTGTATCAGTAAACTCTGATTTCAGTAAATATAAATGGTGTAAAACAGTCTAGAACCGGTGTTTACCCTCAGAACTCAGAGTGTATCAGTAAACTCTGATTTCAGTAAATATAACTGGTGTAAAACAGTCCAGAACCGGTGTTGGTTCTCCTACACTCTCGCTGTTTGCTGTTTTCTCTCGGCGCGCCACCACTTGGCCACTCTCTGGAGCCCCTCCCTCCGTGGGTTTTCCCCACCCACTTGTGGGCGGAGACTATCCAGAAAGTTCTTCCGGGTTCAAAGATCTTGTGTATTTTTTTGTTTGTTTCCAAAACCTAACATAAAAGAAATTTGTTTATTTTTGTTCTTTACACCAAACAAACCTCAGCAGGACCAAAAATGTTTTTTTCTATGGCAGTGTTTCATAATCTTGGCAACAAAAGCACAGCATTGTTTTTCTTGCACTAACCCACCTGATCCAACTCATAAAAATTTTTTGGTTATTATTATTTGTTATTATGATTATTTTTTAATAATCTGTTTTCGAAACATACTGTCTACTCCCCAGTCAGTATTGTCAACACATATATGGGAACTAAGCTTCAAGACCAGTCCATATTGAACTCATTGTAAAAAAACAAACAAACAAACAAATATATATGTATATATATATAATCAGAGATTCTTAAATAGCCCAAAACCAGCTTGTTAAATTTAAAGGATATAGAGAAACTGAAAAAAAATATACATGACTTTACTTGGTACATAAAGGGGAAAAAAATAAAATACAAGACAAAGATACTGGCCGTATTAAGAGCTCTATAATCAGTTGATGAACTGGAGGAAGTTTAGGAAGGGACATTAGATGGCTTCTGGGTGTATTTTTAAAAGTGTAGATAAATCAGGACGAGGGTTTTCAATTTAATTTGTTTTGAAATAAAACCATTGCTTTGTACATAGACAGCTGCTTTATCTCAAGATGCTTTTGATGGGAGTTTAGTTCATATTAGTCTCATGTATTAATCTCTTATGAATTAAAATATTCAAAGATAAATTGCCTTTAAAGTAAGTCGCTCAGTGTATCTTCAGCTTCGCTCTCCTCTGCTAAGACTCTTAAAGATTGAATGCACAGCGTCAGCACGCCTGAAATCTTTTAGCCTCTTAGCCTCTCCTCTGCAGTACTGCTTACACAGGAGAACTGGCTGACTGGCCTCGCTGCCACCTTGAAATATTTTGTCTTCAAGACGATTTGTCTCTAAAGACTTGGGCACCGGTGACCCCTCAGGGGCAGGCCTTTTTTTCTGACTCCCAGAAGGCTTTTTTTGTTTATATATTTATTTTTGTCACCAGCATCAATCTTCACTACATCCAAGCTGTTTGGTAGATACCTCGGTAATGGAAAAAATGTACCATGGCATTTTCCCCTATCCTGTGTTTCGATGGGTGAGAGAGGGACTTCAGAAGAACATTTTTCAAGTTAACCCAGTTTTGGTTCTTTATACACACAGCTCCTCAGATACTGTTTCTCTCACTCACCAACACTCATGTGCTACCCACACTAACATGTAAGGAAGGGGCAGATGGAGGGAGGGATGGATGGATGGACAGACAGAAGGAAAGATGGAAGGAAGGAAGGAAGGAAGGAAGGAAGGATGGAAGAACAAAAGGGAATGGATGGATGGACACATGGACAGGCAGCTGGATGGAAGGGAGGAAGGAAGGACAAGAGGGACAGATGGATGGACAGAAGGGTGTAAGGAAGAAAGCAAGGTGGATGGTTGGAAGGACAGAAGGAAGAACAGTAGGGCAAGAGGGATGGATGGACTGATGGAAAGGAAGGACATATGACTGAATGGATGGACAGAAGGAAGGAAGGAAGGACAAAAGGGATGGATGGACAAAAGAAAGGAAGGAAGGAAGGAAGGACAAGGGGATGGCTGGATGGACAGAAGGAAGGAAGAAAAGAAAGGCAGTTGCTAGTCTGCTAATGTGTGAAAACATGTGCTCCATATGCCTTTTTCGAAATGGAGATAATGTTACGCGTAGGTTTGAGAACAGAGAACCTGGCTTTGTATGAATTAAGGCTCCATCTGGTCAACATCTTCCTGACAAATAGCTTCCAAACCACCAGGGATCTGATACTGAGTGATGAGTGAAGTAATTAAATTTTGCTCTGATATATACTGTCTTCTCAAACAGTTTTAATAGTTATAGAACTAAATTTTTAGCAAACATCTGAGATAATTAGCTGCCAAAGGCCTTGAGTTGGATAACTAGACATCTGAACACAATAGTTCCTTCTTCAGTATAAGAAACAGGATGGAACCAAGACATTTGCAAGAGTAGTCCCATTTCCATGAAGCTATTTATTAACCTTGTGAAACACATCATATGTGACAATAAATGTACATGCTTTTCTCATTATGTGAAAATAATGATGTTCCTTCTCTCACCGTCCATGTAAATATTTCATGATGTCTATTTCTGACTAAATATTTTAACATCTTTTCTTCCACCAAAAATGTGTGAAGCCTTTTGCCTCATGCTTGTTTCAGTGTCATAAAGCTGCCATAACACATGTGGCACTGCTAAACTTGATGCTAAATGTGTCTAAAGCTTCTCAAGCAAAACTGTTAATATGTTTAAATATGTATCAAAGTGTCAGGCCTTATTTTTTCCATGGCTGCAAATAAACACAAACAAACAAACAAACAAACTAGTTAAGAAGAACAATGGTGTGATTGTTTCTACAATCACAGTAACTAGCAGCCTTTGGTCTTAGATCTGACACCAGTCACTGGTGTGGAACTGCAGTAGCAGTCGACCAAGCTTGAAACGGAGCATGTGGACTTCTGAAGTGCTATAAGGAATGTGTTTGTTTCTGTAATTATCCACCCTGGAGCTGTCAAAAGGGATTTTTCATGTTTTCTGAGTGCCCAACCCCTCTGCATGCAGGAGAGACTCAAGCCCCTTCGCCTGTGTCAGCTACACGATCAGCACCACACAAGCTGCAGAAAATCCAGTTCACAAACAAACCATCACATTTCGAGGAGCCCTCATATGTGTGCATGAAGGATTAACATTAAAGGTTATTTTTGCATAAAATATGCAAGATTAATGTGTCTGTTTAAGATGAAATAAGAAAAAAAGAAAAGAATTTAAAAAGATGTAAAAAAAAAATTGGAGGAAAATGTGCAAATTAAAAGAATCGACCCAAAAGCTGGCAGCTGGAGAAGAAGATGTGAAGGAAAGAGACGAGAAAAAGAGGAAAAAAAATCAAAGTTTTGAAGTCAAAGTTATTCAAGGGTATGCTTTAAGTTTGATATCACTTTCTAATGAGCTTTGAGGGACTACAAAAACAGAGTTTTATGAACCCTATAATATGGTCATTATGCCATTTATGGCTCTGGGTGTTGTTCAGTGGAACATCACAGAGATGAGATCCACTTTGTGTTTCATGTCGTCTGATTCCGGACAATTTTCCACCCCTTTCATGACATGCGGCTTTGATGAGGAGTCAAAAGTCTTTGTCTTCAAAGATCCTGCAGACGGCTAGACGGGTAGCGGATAAAGAGGAGCCTCCGCCGCTCTCAGTGCGTTTTCCCGTCTTGTCGCGATTTTGATGGCCGATGATGATGATGATGATGCTGATGATGATGATTACTGTTCCTATGAAAACTACCAGGCCTATAAAACAACAATATGGAAGAAAAAAAGAAGAAGAAGAAGAAGAAGAAGAAGAAGAAGAAGAAAATTTCGGGTTATAGCTGTGACAATCATGATAATGATCAATTGTTATCTTTGATTTAATTAATCTTAGCACTTGAAAGAAACTGGCAGAGGCTGCCATGTTGTCTTATTAGCAGGGGAGATAGTGATCTAAATGTAATCACGCTCACTGCCAGCACGTCCTTCATTATTCCCACCGCAATCATCATTACCTCATCAGCACCCACCGAACGGCTCGTCATCTGTCACTCGGGGACAACAACCTGTTCCAGCCAAAGAAAACAAACCCCTTGTACCGCAGACACCTTTCAATCACGCTCCCTGCTGTCTCCTTCATGCTCTTGTCATGCAGAGGACAGAGCGGTTTGTCATGGCGGCTCCCAGCGGGCCTTCAAAAGAGCTACAGGTCTAACGGGCATTGGAGTGACCCCACCAGAATCAACAAAGAACCCAGAAGCTCTGCTCCGCGTATTCTGGATTCTGCCAGGAGGCCTGGTGATGGGGAATTAACTCTGAAACTGGAGGCCCACCTAAAGAAAATCCAAGAGAGCTCATACCATTAACAAGCCCCTGCAGGCCTCTACTTTTCTTGCTTTAACCAGTGGTCACCAACCCTGAACTCTGGTCCTGAAGATCTACAAGAAATTTACTTTAATATTGTTCCATCACACAGCTGCTCCTGCTTATCTTCAGAAGTCCTTGATTGTTTACATAAGATTCATTAGTTAAGTAATGAATTGAATTTCAAGATGTTAAGTTTGTAAAGGGAGGCCAGCATTATAGATGCAACTCGATTCTGATAAAAAGTAATAATAATAATACTAATACTAATACTACCACTACTACTACTACTACTACTACTAATAATAATAATAATAATAATGTAATTTAAAGTGCCTTACGCGAATACAAATTCTAACCAAACAAAGCTCAACATTAAAACACACTTACACACACACACGCACACACACACACACACACACACACACACACATACACACACACAAACACACTCATACACATCTGTGAACACCTTGATTGCTGTTCCTTTAATATAGCTATTAAAGAAAATGAATTTGAAATTGACAAATTAATTTGACTGATGACAGACTAATGAAAGAGGTCCAAAATCTTAGTTTAATTGCTAATGATTACAGATTTCCAAACAGCACATACCTGCATGTTTTACTTCTGAATTTCCTCTTAGTTTTATTAAACAAACCCATCATGGTTGTGATTTGCTCATAAATATTGACTAATATGCCAGAACATCACTCTACTGGCTGGGATTCGTGGGAAGTGCAATAGTGCACTTCACACAGTACTAATTTCACAATATTCAAAATCTTATGATTTTATTTTTTTTGTTTGTTTTGTCTTGTTTTACACTGTTTAGATACCAGCTGGCCTTTGCATTCTCGAAACATTTCATAATTACCATTTCATTACTGAAATGCAATTTCAGAGACAGCACTTTCTTGCAAATGTGATGAAATAGAGTTTAAACTGGTTGAGATGAAAAAAACCTTGTGACTAGATAAATGTGGGTAATACAGTCAGAAAAGCCTGCTACAGCCATAGCTGCCATGCCTTATTTGAAAGAAAATCAAAAACTTTACACAAATGACTAAAAGTGGTGGTTTATGTAACACAAAATGCATTCTTTTGTTACATAAATTTCGCCACACATCCGAACGGGTATTCCCCACCATCAGTAATAACCGTGTCATTCTCGTCACTCTTTGGTACGCTTTATTTCTGCAGCTATTACTAAGCATTCATTATTTATGTGTGGAGCTATCAGTGAAAAGGCAAGCAATTTACTTGTCAAAATCCATTACAATGGCGTCACTTGAAATATGACTAAGGAGCTCTGGGGCAAACTCATACGTTGGAGTGTTGCAGCCAGCAGCTAAATTATGGATGGAGAGGCCAATTGTTTCATGGAGGGAGCAGGAGAGCCATAAAACTCTTTTCTGCCTATATTTGCTGCAGTTATACTTTAAACTTCATCATTTGTCAAATGAAAGAACCTATTTGTCTATTTTAAAGTTCAGTTCAATTCAATTCGATTCACTTCAATGTAATTCAGTTCAGTTCAGTTAAATTCAATACATTCAATTCCATTTAACTCAGCTCAGTTCAATTTAACCAAGTCATAACAAAGCTTGGGGGTGGAATTCACTTTTATTCAGTCAAGTTTTATACATTGGGTCAAATGACAGGTTTTGCTGCTTTTTTAAGTGAATATAAGTTAACACATTTGTTTTTTCTGCATATTTTAGGATACAGTCTATTTATTTTTAGAGTTTGGTAACACTTTACTGTAGGACAGTAAACTAAATGAAACCTACATAAGCCTTATGTGACACATATAATGCATGCTATCGTATGACCAGGAATCCACATATTTGACTGTATATCCTATAGATTTATTTAGTCAATTCAGCTCAGATCATTTCAAGGCAAAATGAGAGATGTGCAAAATGCCTTAAAGTCAAACTGAATTCAAAAGGAGCATTTGCTCTATTCATTTATATTTCTGGTCATAAGCAAAAGTCAAGTCATTTAAAGAACTAATCCATAATAATCCATAACTGTCTACACTGGGGTTTAAAGTAAAGGAGATTTTCCAGTTCTTTCCAGGGTTTTCAAGTACCTTGCAGTTTCAGTTGTTTTCAAATGGGTTTAGAGGATAAGGGGTGTTTTTGGTTGTCGCCCAGGGAGGGGTGGGGGTTGATTTCCTGCCAGTTAGTGTACGAATAGGGAAAATACAGGAAAATATTACAATGAGAAGACAACAGTAAAAAGTCAAGTGAAGACAAGGACAAGTTTTGATTATATTACTGAGCACTGATGGACAGAGAAAAATAATATTAACCAATAATATAAAAATTCCCTAATTGCTTCTCACAGTCCCCCCAGCTATCTAATGAAAAGTAAGTTGATAAGTTAGCTCAGTCACTAATGCATTATGATTTCTGATTCATGCTTCCTTTAAGAGTATTAATTGCAGTTATTGTCAAATGAATGAATCTTTCGGTCCATCCCGAAGTCCTTTTGGTTCCATTCAATGTAATACAGGTCATCTGAGCTCTCACAAAGTGAGTGCTTGTTATTTCCAGGATGTCCAATAAATGAAAGTGGAGTCCAGTATGATCTACCCTGTCTCATCATCAGTGACACAAACAAAATGATTCACCTGATGGTCTAAAACACTTGCTTGAACCTATCATCCTTCATACAGATTTCTTTCCCTTCTTTAATACATTTTACCTTTTACTCATTTCGAGTTCTCCCTTGCCTTTGCGTGATTTTTCCTGAAGAAGCACGGGAGACACGGCTTATCCACCAGATCTGATTCACCCCTCAGTAGATTAGTGCTTAGTCAGGATTAGGACGGATAGATGACTAAGAGATCGCCCTCCCTCCGTCTGAAGATTTTACCCGTCAGTCCCTGGGAGCGGCCAGGTACCAGCTGTGTGAGATGAAAGGTAAAATCCTCTTCTCTTCTAAAACTACACATGAGCATAATCCCCGTCCATCTCTCCCTGTCTCTTTCCTCCCACCCTGCTGGTTCCTCAGGCCCAGTCTGCACAGAAACACTCTTTCGGCATCTTATGTACTAAGTAAGCTGATGAGTGAATGTCTTCATAAATCATGCGTGTCATGCCGTCCCTGGTGGCCATCTCATGTCTTTACCCACACATTTCAAGCAGGCACTGTGTGCTAGGCCCACTTGGGAAAAGAGCTAGATGATCTGCTACTGTGTTAGCTTGCAGCGAATTTAGCACATACCAAAGAACCTTTCAAAGTTAAACAAATCACCCGCAGGCTGTGTGTCTCCTCTCATAAAGCTCCGCGCGCTCTCTCTCTCCCTGTCTCTGTCTCTGTCTCTCTCTCTCTCTCTGTCTTGCCCGCTCTTTCTCTGTGTACTCCTTAGAGAACAGTCAGGTTTTTTTTTATTATCTCTGGTTGCCTGGCAATGCTAGCTACACTCTACAGCGTTACGACAAGACACGAGCCCTCTCCCTCTGTCTCCTTAGAGAAAAAAGAAAAAGGAAAGTGTCACAGATCCAACCTGACAGACAAAAGCAAGAATGACAAGAAATCTGACAAAGCCAAAACATCATTACCGTACATCCCATTCGACACACAGTATCAAACAGCGCCTGCCAGAGGCTCCGGCGCTGCCAAGCCGTAATCCTGCTAGCTCTTCCCTTGTTAATGAAGACATAAAGGAGTGCAGCTGATGCATCATCCTAAAATCATGGTCGTCCGTGCTACCCGTCTGTCCCCGTATTACCTCCAAGTCGGCTCTCAGGCCAAAAAGCTTGGGCGGGCCTTCGTTTTTTCACGAAGAGAGAGAGAAAGGGTGAGAAGGGGAGAATAAGATCTGAGGCCTAGGGAAGGATTCTCTTTTTTTATTACTTAAATACTTAGAGTGGTGTGATATTAATATTACATCCAACACTCTACCTCACTGGGTAATACATTTCGGCCTGCTGGATTCATATTCTCTGTGAACCTAGAGAGAATGTTCTTCACTCTTACCTGGTGCTGTTGAGCACATTTTAACCCTTAGGAGTGTACCAGTAAACACTGATTTCAGTAAATATAAACGGTGTAAAACAGTCTAGAACCGGTGTTTATTCTCCTACATGCTCGCCGTTTGCTGCTCTTTCTCTCGGCGTGCCGCCACTTGGCTGCTCTCCGGAGCCCCTCCCTCTGCAGGTTTTCCACACCCACTTGTGGGCTGAGACTATCCTGAAGGTTCAAAAATCTTGTGTTTTATTTCTGTTTGTTTCTCAGAACAAAAATAAAATAAATTTGTTCATTTTGTTTTTTTATGATAATTTGTGTGTGACGTCATTTTTAAAACCCCAGTAGTGGTTATTATTATTATTATTATTATTATTATTATTACATATTTTTAAAATTATAATAACTTTGGTTCTATGTGACACAGGAACACCAAACAAAGCTCAGCATGACGTCTGACACCTTGAACATCAACACAAACCAGGGGAACTTCCATATGTTGACAATTTACCATTTGTTGCACTTTTGCCGTGTTGCTTGCTTCCCAAGGGTTGACTCAGACCTACGGCTAATAAAACTGTTGTTCCTCCTGAAAAACCCAGTCCAAAAACTTTGAAATTAAAAAATAACTGGGTACCATTTTGCCACTAACAAATTGAAACTGAAGTCATTATTTTAATAAACATATGGTTGGTGTTTCATCTTCAAAACATTGAGAAAGTTAAGAAAAACATTCTTAACTTTGATTGTAAGTTAATGTAGCATGATCTCATTCCAACTTATTCTGGACCATTTTATTGGTCCATTTATAAAATAAAAGAAGACGGAAGGTTCTGTCCCTCTGGTACTGATAGTACTATGTATACTCTTGTGTTTTAAACCTTAAATACTGTTGTTAATTAATACAACAGTAATTCTTTAAATTAAAAAAAAATCTGGTTAAATTTTGTCACTTAAAAATGAGGCTAATATCTACAAGCAGAAAGCTAAGCTAATATGGTGTTACTATACAATTTAAAGTGCTATTACACTGAAATCAAGTAAAAGTAGTTGGGCAAAAAAGCCAGTTTACTTAAATGAGAAAATGTTTTCATATCCGGTAGTGGCTAATGGTTGGGAGCCACTCGTCTAGAAGAGTCACATGAATTGGTGCACCTGGGCAGCTGGTGGCCTAGTGGTTAGGGCATTGCCCCTGCAATCAGAAGGTTGTGGGCTCGATTCCCAACACTGCTAGTGTCATCACTGAGGTTCCCTTGAGCTAGGCACTGCTCCCTGGGTGCCCCCTGCTTCACTTGGTGGATGGGTTAAATGCAGACAAAGAATTTCACATTGCTCACACTGTGGGAAAATGGGATGGTGAGCTCTGATCTACAGTATACTGTTTTATGGAGGAATTTCCCAGTCAGTATAACCTTATTTGCCACTTGCAGATACAAAAAATGAAGTAGGCAATTGGCTAATGTCAGCTGAACTATTCAAACTATACATTATTCAAACAAACATTACCTCCGAAACATCTTGGAACTGCCCATCACTTCCTGATTCTTACTCCATCCTAGTGGACATCAAGTGATGATTCTGATGGAAACGGGACTTCAGATAAGAGTTTTACTGCTCTCTTCATGCTAAATGCCTTCTAAAGCAGGACACCTATATAGTGCAGTACAGTAAACTCCCTCCAAGAGCACCCGTGAATTGTGAAAAACCGCGAATCTGTGATGTGGTAAAAAAAATGCCTAAAATTGCATACTTTTATAGTGTAAACCCTAAATATGCCCCCAAATATGCTCCCAAAACACTTTTTAAACTCATTTTAAACTCAGCTTAATGCATTACCCTTTAAGAAAATGTAAAGATAAACCCGTATCCATGCTGTACAGTTTACACTGAACTCCTGCAGTGCTAGAATGTAAATACCAATGTTGCCCCTGTATAGACTGGACTGTAATAAGATAAGATAAGATAAGAAAGAACTTTTTTTATCCCGAGGGAAATTCTTTTGTCCTATACATGCTCAATGCAACAAGAGGAACAGGAGTAGATAAAGATATACAG
>JBBPCX010000006.1:4931905-4952538 GCA_037974365.1 Hydrocynus forskahlii
TTGTGTGTGTGTGTGTGTGTGTGTGCACGCATATTTGTGTGTGTGTGTAAGGGTTTAATATGTGGACCATCTTGGATCTTCGGACAGATTCCATTCCTTCTGTCAGTAATGATTCAGTAAAAATGTAAAAGTTGCTAGACACCAAAAATTAACAAAGCATTTATAAAGCACACGTGAATCCCTGCTTGAATCCTGACCTATTGTTACTCTGTTTCCATGGTTGGTTATAATATTAGAGGGCTGATTACACAGCGGTGGGTCTTTCACTGTCTGGAAATCACAAAATGAAAAACTACATACACTGATGAGTCAGACCTGGGTCAGAGCACCTCCAAAACAACAGATCTTGTGGGGTGTTCTCAGTATGGAGTGGTCAGTACTAACCAAAAGTGCTGCAAGGAAGGACAGCGGGTGAACCAGTAACAGGGTGATGAGTGCCCAAGGCTTGTTGGTGCTCATGGGGAGCCAGAGCTAGCCTGACTGGTCTGATCTTATAGAAGAGCTCCTGTAGCACAAATTGCTGAAAAAGTTCATGCTGGCAACGGTAGAAAGGTATCAAAACACACACTGCAACACAGCTTTAGGCACATTAGGCTGTGTAGCTGCAGACCAGACAAAGTACCCATGCTGACCCCTGTCCCACCACCAAAAGTGTCAACAATAAACTTGTGGTCAAACCATGGAACAGAGGAAGAAGGTGGTCTGGTCTGATGACCACATTTTTTTTATTTCATGTGGACGTTTTCTTTTACATTGTGTATGTGTGTGTGGGGGCGACATGGTTAGCGCTGTTGCCTCACAGCAAGAAGGTCCTGGGTTCGACTCCCGGGTTGGGCGCAGGGTCTTTCTGTGTGGAGTTTGCATGTTCTCCCCATGCCTGCGTGGGTTTCCTCCCACCGCCAGAAACATGCCTGCATTGGGGATTGGTCAACTGAGCACACTAAATTGCCCCTAGGTGTGAATGTGAGCGTGAATGGTTGTCTGTTTCTGTATGTGGCCCTGCGACATGCTGGCGACTGTCCAGGGTGTACCCCGCCTTCGCCCATAGCAGCTGGGATATGCTCCAGCCCCCCGACCCCGAGTGCGGGACAAAGGGGTATAAAATGGATGGATGGGTGTGTGTGTTGCTTACCTGGGGAATAGTTGGCATCTCTGTATACTATGGGGGAAGAAGCTACTCAACAGAGGTAGTGTGATGCTCTGGGCACTGATCTACTGGGAAACACTGAGTTCTGGAATTTAAGTGGATGCTATTTTGGTTTGTATCACCTAAAACTTGTGGCAGAACAATTTTACAAGTTCACTCATATTCCCTCTTTCATGCTCCCTGCCACATCGCAAACACTTCAGGAATGGTTTGAGGATCATGACAGAGTTCAAGACGATGACTTGAAATTTATCAAATTTACCCAGATCTTCCTTCAACTGAGCATCTGTGGGACTTGGACAAATTAGTCAAATCCATGGAGGCCCACCTCACACCTTACAGGACTACTGTTAAAGTCATGGTGTCAGATACCACAGCTCACCTTCAGAGGTCTTTAGGAGTTCATGCCCCAGTGAGTTTTGGTGGCATGATGGAGACCAATGTTAGGCAGGCGGTTTTAAAGTTCCCATTTGTCTTGTGTAATTCTCTCCATATTTCTCCACTGTGGAAAGGTTTGGGTTGGGAATGTTACATAAAACGGCATGTACCAACACTTAGCCTCACACATTCACTCTCATATTCATCTTCCTGTCTGCATGCCTGTCTAGTCCCTCTCTCAAATCAGCCTTCTGGGCTTCTGCAAGCCTCAGCTCTGAATAATAGCTCTTAATAATCACATTTGTCAGGCATGCGTGCCCTCCACACACCTTCCCTAATTCAGACCCATTTGAAGGAGAATTTCATCCCTGCTTATCAAAAAAGCTTCTGCAGTCCCAACTCCAGTAATCTGAGCACCGGGAAACACAGTTCTTGAGAACTCTTTCTGGCTGGAACATCAAAACATCAACACTTTCTCCTCCTTCTCCAATGGTGAACAAGGTCATGAATTAATATCCTTCTTTTACTAATGGAAAGTAAAACAAAATCTTAGCTGTAATGAAGTTACACGTAGTGTACATTACATTGGAATTTTGACATGTTTGAATATGAATATATGAATATACAGTATATGGACAAAAGTACTGGGACGCCTGACCATTACACCAACAGGGACTTTAATGATATTTCTTTCAAATCCATAGACTTTAATCTGCCGTTGGTCCCCTTCTTTGCAGCTATAACAGCTTCCACTCTTCTTGGAAGACTTTCCACAGGATTTCTGAGTTTCTGTGGGAATTTGTGTCCATTCGTTTTGTAGAGCATTTATGAGGTCAGACACTGATGTTGGACGAAAAGGCCTGGATCATAATCTCTGTTCCAGTTCATCCCAGCGGTGTTGGCTGGGGTTGTGGTCAGGGCTCTGTGTGGACCAGTCAAGTTCTTCCACACTGAACTCCTCCAGCCACGTCTTTATGGAGCTCACTTTATGGAGTCATGCTGGAACAGAAAAGGTTCTTCCTCAAACTGTGTCCACAGAGTTGGAAGCATGGCGATGTCCAAAATGTCTTGGTCTGCTGAAGCATTAAGATTGTCCTTCACTGAAAGTAAAGGGTCAAGCCCAAACCCTGATACGTTTGTCCATATATTGTATATTGGGAATGTAGAATGATTATATTGTTATTTGTGTTTTATATGGCCTCTTGTTATACTTGGTGTGTCCTGTGGGGCTTGAGTGTCTAAAATTCTTTATCTCCTCGGGCCACACTACCCCTCATGGGCCACTGTTCCCCCCATGTGGCCATGGTTCCATTTCATAGTCTGAAAAGTTATATCTTTGTCAGGCTATTGTGCTGCTTTATATGTCTGGCTCATGTTCCCTTTCTCTTTCCAGCCTCTCTGTACCTTTACCTGGCCACATGAAGAATGCTCTTTACTAAAAAATCAGTGTAGTCTTTAGTGATTTTAGTGTCATTTTATATTGGATTTAATGCATGGAATTTCTTGCTTGTAGCTCAGTGAAACAAGTGACTATGTTTTTGCCATTGGATTGAAACAAACAGCAATAAGTCAGAAAGCCAGACTCAAACTCCATGATAAATTGCGTAAAATATCAAAGTAATTACAAGTATATATGCATTTACAAGACAATAGTGTAGCCAACTGTACACAGTAACTCGTTCTCAAAGACTTGAATGTATATACAGTCTTAGCTATTGGTTTTACCATAACCTTTCCATTCTGGTTTAGTTCAAAGGCATTAAAAGACTGTTCCCTTCAGATTTTTTCTAAGTGTCTGTCGTAACTGAACCTGCTGTGCTTAAATGCTGACATTTAATCAATAGATGCAAATGACAGAGTAGACCTATTATTCCTGGATCCATCAATCTTGTGAGACAGAGTGCAAGCTTGTAAGGTAATTGTGTAGCACGGGGTACTGAGTAAAGGTCAAAAAGTAGTTTGTTCACGGGATCAGTATCAGGATTTGTGGCTTCGGCTGGCAGACAGCCAAAGTACACTTCATCTCATCAGCCGGCGGCGCAGAGCATATAAGAGGAGGTGTATGCAAACACATGCATGTACACACACACACACACACACACACACACACACACACACACACACACACACTTTCCAGACCTAATTCGTGAGAAAATACAAATTCATCACTAAAACTTTGGAATTCCACAGGTTTGTCAACAATTTTGTATGAATATTGTGGTTTTGAGACTGGTTCAATCATTTATTATGAAGAAATTTATAGAGATTTCTTTTTTGGATTGCTCATTAGGGGCACAGACCTGGATTCTATAAAGTTGCTTTGTGACAACATTGGTTGGAAGAAGCACTATATAAAGACTATCTAAATAAAATGTAATGAAACTGAATTGAATTGCTTTACTTTGGTAGTGATAGGAACCAGGAGTCATGATATACAAACACAGCCATTTTATAAAATAAGTCCAAATCCACCACTGAACATGCAGATCTTGGGAGTTTTATGTATAATGCTGATAACAGTAAAAAGTGATAAATCTGAAGAACACCTCAACAAATAAAAACAAAAAATCCCTTATTTTCCAGTTCCTGCTGTGTTATGAAAACCTGAGCAGCAGAGAGCAGCGCTTCAAGCTGCAGTGAGCACCACCTGCTGCTTGGCCTTTAGAGTCCAGGGCAATGGGACTTTATTAATCATCATATGACAGATTCTCCACCAAGATACTCTCTTTAATTATGAGAGTGATAAATAACCTTTTCTAGGACTGTATAGATCATCTGCTCAGAGGCACACACACAACAGGTGATATTTTCTCTCTCTCTCTCTCTCTCCCCCCACCCACCAAACCCACCAGAAGTCCATCATGTCATAACGTCATGGTGATGTACCGCAGAGCATTGCCTTTCACTACTGAAATATTTCTCATCAAACACACGAGATGAAACTCCTGCATTATTTACTGCCAATGAAATGCAAATAATGATTAAATTTAAAAAAATCACATCTCATCCTTCATTAACAGTAAATGTAAATTAATTGTCAGATTGTCTATCTACTAAGTCTAAAGCGTTATCAGTGGTTTTATGTATATTTTGTATATATATATATATATATAGAGAGAGAGAGAGAGAGAGAGAGAGAGCGAGAGAGAGAGAGAGAGAGAGAGAGAGATCACATATCACACAGATTATATATACAGCCTTATTATATTACACACACAATTACACGCACACACACACAGACACACACACACACACACACACACACACACACACACAGTTGTTGCTCCTCTGATTCCTTCAGTTTCATGTTAAAATCACTAATTCTGTGAAGGGCCAGGTCTCCAGATCCTCTACAGTTGTTGTGAAAGTATCAGTCTTGTGATTAGATGTTTACCATGTTACTGAAAGCACATATCTCACACACTACCCGGCCTCAACACTGGAAAAATAAGTACTTTGCCTCAGTACGCTTTGTAAAAATAATCTTTTGTGAAGATTTCCCGCCTCACAAATAGCCTCAGACACACGTAAGGTTACAAACATCAATTCTGACGCCAGAATCTCGCACAAGTACCCGGCGTGCCAAGATATGTTAGCGATATTTGCAGGATGGGTTGTGAGGGAGAGGGCAATAATAAATTCGGTGGCAGGCTCAGACATAATGTCCATTCATCATCTGCCTCCGCTCACTGAATAAAAAAAACTTTCATGAATGTAGTCCATTATCAGGAGAGCACAAAAGCATGGGCCACTGCTGATTCCTCCCAGAACTCAATAAATTGAGCAAGGCCACAGAAGTGCTGTGTGTGAGTCTCTGAGGTGAACCTGAGTGTCGGATTTCCTGTTAGCACTCCTGTGGATTGTCATGACTCCTCTTCTTAGCATTGATTCTGTTCGAGTGGTCAATAGAGACTGAATGGTATGAATTTCAGAACAGAGGTTTTCCATATGAATCCGACCATCCAGTTTGTTAAAGCCATGGAAATGTAGCTCTGAATGCTATTCGATGGCAAGTGGACCAAAAAAAACAGTAGGTCTGGATAACAAGGTGTTCATGAGGGTGATGATTATGGTAAAAAGATGAGTAATAAAAATGTTTAATTCAGTACTGTCTTGAATATAGGTTCATAAGTCTAAAAATGAAACAAAACAAATATATTTAAGCATGATGTAATGATTCTCAGATATGGACTCAAATGCAGAGTACACTGAGTAGATTTAATCCAAGATACCGTTCACAAATTTGAGAGGTAAAGGCCAAATCATAGCAAAAAGTCCAAAACCAGTAAATTCAATAAGAAGCACAAAGTCCACAAGGCAAAAGAGTAATCCAAAAATCCAGAAAAGTGTCAGAGAAGCATGAGAAAACACTACGGACAAGAAAACAAGGAAATGCTTGGTATCTAGGCAGGGCTTAGTATACTTTGCACTGAGAGAATGTCTCTTAGGTCTCTAAATATCCCTAGGCCTAGTACTTAGGTGATCCTGATCTTCTTGCTATGGGTGGCTGTCCGGAGAGGATTCTCTGGCAGTGTCTGTGCCTGACTCTGATCCAGGGCTAGACTTTACACACGAGTAAATGTGTTCTTCAAAAACTATCCAGAAAAATATTAAAATTAACTTTGAATGAACATGTAATCCAAAGAAAAACACCTCAGGGCCTCATTGGGTTTTCTGGCTATGCAAGCTAACCCATTAGCTTACACTGAAGATTAGCTTACATAAGACAAATGAACAAATCCAACAGGCACCCCCAATAGAACGTATAAGCAACACTTTTATGTTTAATAAAGGACTCTCATGCTCACTTACTTTACTTGCTTGTTAGGTTTACTCAGAGAACTGAAGCTGTGAGGATAAATATAATCAAGTCCCATCATCATTTGTATGGTCCAGTACTGGTCCAGTGATGAGGATCATTAAAATTGTATATTTCTCATTTTATATTTATATAGGGGAAATGGCATTCTTTTAAACACAGTCCCATGCTGACCACAGCAACAAGCAAGCACTCGTTTCAATAGTAATAGAAAACACTGTTGTCTAGCTTTCTTAGAACATTTACACATTATTATGGGATTTGACATACATACAAAAAAGTATGGAACAATGAAACGCCTTACAAAGACTTTTAAAGTGCTAGAAAAAAAATCAATGTCAAATAAAAAATGGACATTTGATTGGGTAGATTTTATACAAGTTATTAACTAATCACAAAGTAGATCTACCTGATGATATATATATACTTCACATTTGCATTATATAGAATATAAGAATAATAATAATATGAAGTAACACCTATATATATATTTATTATATTTATATATTTCACAATCCCAAGGATACTTTCAATGGGGGGATATGCATTGTGTTTTATGATACATGTTCACTGCATTAACATTTTCAACAATTAAAGTAAAAAACAAGCCTTTTTGTCACAAGTGAACACACCACAGCACACAGTGTGAAATTCTTCCTCTGTATTTAACCCATTCACCAAGTGAAGCAGCGGGCAGGCAGGAACACAGTGCCCAGGGAGCAGTGTGTGGGGATGGTACCTTATTCAAAGGTACCTCAGTGGTGCCTCTCACAGACCTGGGATTCGAATCCACGAACTCTCTAACTACTAGGCAAGCAGCTGCCTCAGTATTGTAATCCCATTAATTTGGGAAGAAGCACCAAAAATCTGACAGGGACTGTGGACAAGCAATCATTGACATGCTCAAAAATATTGAGTTGGTTTTATGGATAAAAAGCGCCTTGCAGCCCTGAACACTCAGGCAAAAGCAACTTTCCACTGTCCAAAAGACTTGCATTACTCTGGATAACAGCTCTTGAATTAACTACTGGACTCCTAGTGCTTCTTGTAGCTGCCGCCATTATGTTGCTCATTCAGAGCACTTAATGTACATGTTTATAAGAAGGGACAGCATTACTGACTAGTGATGGAGGTAACAGTGCAAAGTAAAGTACAGAAATGTAGAGCAGTGTGGAGGGTGAAGCAGTGCAGTGGACTGCAAAATACACTCTGTGCAATGTTCCAGATGTTCTGAAAAATGGCAAATATAAACAATATGGGAAATATATTGAAGCTGAAATGCAGGATATCTTATCACTTCCCATTTGACTAAGTAATGCCTGTTGATTATGCTGGAAGGTTTTAAACCGTTCCTGCAATCTGACATGGTATGCATTCTCAGTTAAAACCTGAATATTTTCAGCTCCAGAAGGAGGGCAGTGCTTATAAATGTAGAACAGATCACACCATCTGCAATATTCAGCAACACACCACCATCTCACACAAGTCATTGATTAGATTTATGACTCAATTAGGCTGTGAATAAGTCGCTCTCTAATTACGGAACCTTAACACATAAAGAAATGCAAAGCAAAAATTCCCTCTATTTTTGTGATAAGATAAATCAACAGTGGCCTGGTTGAGTCATAATGTTGTGCTTATTAATGCAGGTGTTCTTTAGTTGCAGGTGTACAGAGGACAGAGAGTTTTTACCTGGCCTTTCGCAGATTTCACACACCGAGAAGTGTGTCGTGGCTGTTTTTTTTTTCCTTGCTATACAGCACTATTGTCTCAATCAGCCACACTCATTTTTCCCTCTCCCTCATAAATGCCTCTAGCTAATTACTGACCACATCATACGATGCCTCTGTTCTCCATGCTTAATTGCTTCCTGGCCAAAGAAGATAAATTAATTTTCTGATTAACCTACAGGCACTCAAGGAGGGGGTTTGGCTCTTTTTGGCCTTGGCGACAAGTTCTGATTTGATTTCAAAGGCTTAGTTTCGCAATTTCAACACTTCTTGGGTTCCGTTTATTTGATATGAAATCTACAGACCGGGTCACGATGTAGATGTTTACATAACATATGATGGACCATCTAAATACTTTTCTATACATCTGATAAATCTCTATTAGGAAACGTAAAGAAGGTGAAAAGATTTTGGATGGTATCGTGATACCTTCAGGTGTCATCATGTTTCATTTGATCAGTTTTAAAGACCATGCAAAGTTTTGGTTAACTGTTAGAACTCAGAGTGTATCAGTAAAATCTGACATCAGTAAATATAAACTGTGTAAAACAGTCTAGAACTGGTGTTTGTTCTCCTACACTCTCGCCGTTTGCTGCTCTTTCTCTTATTACTATTATTAAATGTTTTTTAAATTACAGTAACTTTGGTTCTACGTAACATAGAAACACCAAAGAAAGCTCAGCATGACGTCTGACACCTCGAGCATCAACACAAACTGGGGAACTTCCATATAAGGTGTTGTTTTGCTATATGACAACAGTTTCCCATTTGTTGTGCTTCCAGCTAGGATCTGTGCTGCTTGTGTTCACAGGGTTAAAGTACGCCATTAAAAAGAGGGTTCTTCATAGGTTCTTTAGAAAAGACAGAGATTATATGAAAAACCATGACAACAAACTGTTGCATGTATTTCTTTAAAGAACGTTTTGAAATGGTTTTATTTACTACCCAGAGCATTCCACCACCTTTTGATCCCATACAGAACCTTGTTTAAAGCCTTTGTAGAGATCGCATGATACCACTTTTTCTAATACAACTATGAGTAAGGGCAGATAACTCATTGCCACCAAAGGACTGTTAAACTCAACAACACAAAACACCATCTATAGACACAAGTAAAACAAAAAATTACAGACTGGACTTCAACACGAAATGCTCATTTATCGTATATTTGTACATTTGCCCAAACATAGTCTACCTCATGCCAAATCTGCACCTGCTACAACAGCATGTCAACAGTTTCCCAACTATAACTTGAATCTTGGTATTTAAAATATTTAAAATATTTAGAAATATTTTAAATACCAGCGGCACATTTCACTTTACCATAATTGCTCACCCGCACTTTGTATTGTTCCTATCCTGTTTTAAAAATGTAGTTAGATTTATATTTATGTGTATAAATCTCTTGCCCTATATTTGCATTTTTTGCATTTTGTATTTTGGTACTTTTGATATTCTGTAAATTTCACCATGGAACGGCATTTCAATACACTGTCTACTGAGTATATTGTTGTATTGACAATAAACAAAATCTTGAATCTTGAATCTTGAGATATCAGTACCAAAACCAAAGGTCCTCATTTAGAAACTACTAAGTTTTAAAATGAGCTGTTTTAAACTGAAGTCTTTCACTCACACTAAGCATCAAAATGTAGGCTATCCTGCTCAAAATTACTCAAACACTCAACATGGGAATAAAATCACAGCTAAAAACATGATGTCATGTCACACATAAGCATGTGCTCTTTCAAGCTAGTTTTGTTACAGGATTCATTTTTCCCACCCCTGATGTCCAAATCCAGCATTTTCTCCTGATTTCAACATGATACCGATACTAGTATCAGACAGCTGACATTTCTAGGCTAAACACATGTTCGAGGTACTGGATGAATATTTCTTCACAAGACAATGGCAAGCAGCAGGTAATTTTTAATTAGCATGAGGGTGAGCATTCAGCTGTTTATCATTTTTCTCCTGCTGATGTGGCATCTCCTCTGATTAGGTGCATTATGGCTAATTTGAGGCTGGTAATCAGGCTCAGTTCCATGCTAAATTTCTCATTAAGCCGTAGGAGTTGTCACTTCGAGAACACAGTTAGCATTAGCAAGAAATCAGCCCAAAGTTGTGTGTTCAGTAAAAGGGTACACATGAAAAATTACATGTATAAGCTTTTCTTTCCCGGGACTTATTCAATAATTGCTCATCATACTTCATCGTTAAAGATCTGAAAAGCGCAATTAAGGTTCATTAGAAACTTTTTGCCATCATATGCTAAGCCGACCTAATGAATGGTATGAAGTCTGATAAAAATCTTTGTGTTAATCTTTGAGTGATAAAATGATGTGAAAACTTCACACTTTTTTTTTATACGAGACATGGGAGGAATCCACTGTGCAAAAAGTTACAACCTGTATGTCTAACCAGTTTATCGTGATATCATTCTGAGAAATCCTGAACTTGACTGATCACAGAATGGATGGGACGTTGCCTGCGACTGGTGATCTGTCCTGGGTGGTTCCCTGCCTTTCGTCCGAAGTCAACTGGGATAGACTCTAGCACCCTAGCACTCCAGCGCCATGGATGTTTAACCAATATTTTCTGCATTTAAAACATGAGAAAAATGCCCCTCTTAAAGAAAACGGTTGTACTGTATAGCTAAACCGTAGATGCATGTCCATAAGCATACATGAACCCTGCTGTATCTAAACTGTACTGCGATGGTACAGAACTTGCAGCACACTCTGATTTTTCAGTGTATCTAAGTCTTGTAACAGAGTTTCTGACTCAATTCTCTCCACACAGTTTATGGCCGGTCGTCCCAAAACCATGTCCATGGAGTCAAAATGGTGGAAAGTGTTCTGGCAGAGCTGCTTTTGATATTGTGGTCTTTTATTATTTACAGTCTTGTTTGAGTTTTTTTCCCTGCGTTCTTTATCCATATGATGAAACCTGACCCAGATAATTAAGTCCTGGATCACTTCTCAGTGTTAAAGATTAATTTGTTAGTGTCATCAAAAACTCCCACTGAAGTTTATCCTCAGCCCAAACAGACAGTCGTGATTGTGCTTTGTCGACTTCCCAGTTGTTAGTTTGTATCTCCATTGTTGTTGGTTTTTGCACAGACAGTATAAAATAGTCTCTTACCATGTTGTGATGACATTTCGACCAATCAGAAAGCAGCGATGCAGTCAGATCGGCTGCAGCTCGCTTTTAGCCCGGACACTCAGTAGCAGGTACGGCTCAGGCGCGGGTCACTTTATTTGTGAGGGAAAAACATTTGTTTGCGGTATAGTTCCTCGTGCCAGTGGACTAGATCCACATTATGCATAAGTTTATCAGGATAATGATGATGCATAAATCTGCACACAGGATATAAACTGGAACAGCAACTGATTTTGTTTTCATAGCAATAAAAAGAAATTCATTTGTAAATGGGAGTAAAAGACTTTCTGGTCAATCTTGCACCAATTTGTCAAAAACATTTTACAGAATGTTGAATGTATAAGTCAAATCATTTCTCAAAAGCTGTGATATTATTCAAATAACAACACTTAAAGCGTTGTAACATTTCAAACTAAGCAACAACACTCAGCATTTAATAGGGCAGTGTAAATGACCATTGCACGTAAAAGGGTCTAGATGGAACTCTGCTGAAAGCCAAAGTGGCTAAAAATGTTGCCTAAATCTGGCTAATGATAATTTTAAATATATGTAATTATAACAAGAAAATAGGTGGAATTTAAGTCACAACATTGTGGCTTTCTGATGAAAATCAAATAATCAATATTAATAATAATATTCATTTTGAGCAAGGGTTTGTCCCATGTTTGGGGGAGACCTGTTCAGGAGTGAATCCAGGAGAGGGTTCACATGGTTCAATCCAAAACGTGGTAATAATGAGTGCAATTAGAGCTGTAATGTGGTACTTGTGGTGCTCTCTGAGTGTGAATACAGTTATTTGACCCCTTAAAATGAGACACTAATGCGCGTCATACTAAACTCTAACATTTTCACTTCAATCAATCAAAAAAATATAATAAAATAATAAAAAGCAAATGCATTACCCCCCCCCCCCCAGTATAAATAACAATAAGCTGTTCATTCTTGATTCTATCATTAAATAGTAAAATACACAAATCCCTGAAATCTTCCTTGATATGGAATGTTTGAAAATAAGTCTTTCTCTGTAAGCTGCAACTCTTGTTTAATGTTCTATTTCCTAATTTGCTGTGTCGAAGGTCATGGTTTCCTTTGTTTTGTTTGAAAAGAAAGACAATCAAAAAGATGCTTTATCAGGCTCCAAGACATTTGATGTGTGATTTCCACTAGTTTCCCATTAATGATAACATTCATTCTGGTCTTTAATTAGAGGCTTTTGTGTGTGAGACAGATTAAACAAACAAAGGAACGGAGTTCTATCAGACTATAATGGGAAAACAGAGAGTGAGGGAAACATTTTAATTACTGATAATTATGCAAATAAAGGTAGCGATTTTGCACAAATGGGACTGAAAGGTCAGTTTTGTGGGGAAACATTCTGTTTCTCATCCTGCAGCACTGAGTCACCAAAGATAATGAAGAGTCTTGCTTTTCTGGTCTTAACACAGAAGGAACATTGTATCGCTCTGAATTACAAAACTGGAGTTTGTTGCAAGCAAAAGAATACTTAAAAGCCCAAAGTAGAAAGAGAGATCAGACGTAATTGTATATGATTAAGGGGCCAATATCATGAAAGAGATTCCTAACTTTTCTGAAATAAGAGACCAAAATATGATGTGAAACTGGCTTTGAATTTGTTGTCACAAAAATGAACAAGTTTACTGTATATTCTATATATGTGCTGTTCCAGATATATATTTGCCCACAAATTATCATTAAAGTCATTTGGAGTGGCCGGATCTGCTTTTTGAATAAAGCACAACGCAAAGCAGCCAATCAGAACAGAGGTTATATATACAGACTGTATATCAGTCTTAAAGTCCCAGTAGCTTAAACAGCCTGTTTAATTCTAAGGGACAAAGAGGGGTTGGAAGATCTTGCTTCTGTTTGGAATAGTGTTTCTACATGTATGTTTGAAATACATACAAACATATATAAACCTAGGTTAGCCTGTCCACATTTCTCTTTAAGTTAATCTCAATTATTTGATAACTTTATTGTTTTAGGGGTCGACTAAGGGGCTCATCTCATTTTACAAATAAATCTTGGAAAATGGTCCTGTGAAAAGGAATTAAACAATTTTTTTGCTAAATAAATTCACACGAATGACATGAGTGGACCAGAATCTGACAGTGTGATTAGCAGTAAGTCATTTTGTTCTACTAATTAAAAAAAAGCATCATTTCACTCACTGCCCAGTCCCAGTCTCCCATTCAAATGGAGGCATTAAACAGCAGTGGAAAATGAAACAAACATAAAGGTCAGGGAGTTTGTGAACAGAAAAAAGAGAATGAGGCCGTGGAGGCAGGGAGGACGTGTAAAAGTGAATGAATTGTGTCAGAGCGAGGAGACTGTGACTAACGCGGGCTGTCGCCTGTGTCTCTCCTAACATACGAACTGATCTGGTCAGAGACGCTGGATGCTGTGAGCCATTGGTGACATGATTGAAAATGACAACAGGATTTGTTGTCTCCACCTTTTACCACCAGAGCTGGTGGGACGGGCAGAAATGGCTAAAAGTTAACTCCAGTATCTCTTTCATAACACAGGAAGAGAAAAAAAAAGCCAAACAAACAAACAGACAGTACGAAAGCTCTGCGATCCTCGAGGAAATGTCAGATCAAAGGGTGTTAGCACGGAGGAGCGGACACAGACAGAATCACTCTGACGGGCTGCAGCGCTCAAATACTGCTGAAAGACTGACCAAGGTCAAAAATAAAGAGTCTTCAGGTTATCGATAGTGATGTCTTTTTCAAGTCCTGTTTTATTCAAAGGCAAAGGTCCAAGTCAACTCTGTCAGACACAGAGATGTTGAGCGAGGGCCGACAAATGGTCTCTGTGAGAGTTTCTGTGCTACATCTGGGGCAAAACCATGAAAAAACAAACTTTACTCACTCTTTTGGAGTAAGATTGATTTAAGCTTCAAGATTCTTTATTTTGATCACGTACATAAACTACGAAACACAATGTATTTAAAAATTTACCCTTAAAAACACACCAAATCCCTTGATTTGAATTAAGTGGCTGTTAATTTGTGAAACCGACCCCTTCATTTTACCTTAAAATTAGATTCAAAGTATGAGTGTGAAACCCCTTAATCTGAAACTTAATGTGTTAATTCAGGAGTTTCTATTATTTAAGGGGCAAATTTGAAAAACTAGGGAAAATTCAGTAGTTTTATGCCTTAATCAGCCTTAATCTGTGCACTTTTTCCATACATTTTTCTTGATTTCATGCATGGGTAATTAAGGTCAAAATCAAGGTCATTTTATGGGGTAAAATTAAAGCGGCTGGTTTCGTAGTTAGTTATACAAGTACAAACTGAGGTGAAACGAGCCCCTGAGTCAACCTGTAAGACTGTGCTATAAAAGTTTCAAAATTCCCATTTCACTGCCCACTCCATACAGTCTATTTAAGTAAGCTATGTTAGCAACCAATTTCTATTAAAGGAGTTCTATTAAGGAGTGTTTCAGCCTGTTTTTTTTTTTGCATTAAGCACAATATAGGGCAGCCAATCAGAAGAGAGATAATTAGCATATATCCGCCATGAAGGCACAGTAACAAAAAATAGCCCGTTTAGTTCCTATGCCAGGCCCTAACACACACAATGATATTTTTTGCTGATTTTTTTGGCTGCACTCGATCTCAGTCATCAAAGTCACCACATTCCAAGATCTGCCCTGAATAAAGTGACTGTTATTGTGGTGCTGTGTGTGGTGTGTGTGGTCTATGTGGTCTACTCATCAGGATGGTGTGAAGCAGCTGTTTTTCAAAGAATGTAGGAAAAAAAATACAAAATACAAAAATTAAGTTCTTTTTCAGCACCTAAATATCAGACAGGTGGCATGAATGAGTGGAAAAACAGATGCTTCGAGACAGACTGCATGATGCTGCATGATACTGGAGTCAATAGATATTTATGCTTATGAATACAAGCCTTTTTGTTTACAAGTGTAAAGTTAGAACATGTTACGTGAAGAGTGGATAAATGCACCAGAGGCGTATTAATACAAAAAGTGTCTGATTTTGTGCATCACTGAATGCAAATGTGTATATCTTACTCGTCTCTTTAAAAAATACTATGCTGTTTTTACTCAATGCTGCAATGTATGTCTATATGTTTATACATGTTATATATTTGTATAGTTATTAAAGTTTTATATTTATACATTATGTTACATACACTAGGTCCAATTACACATGCTGTTCATTTTTTTAAAAAAGGAAAATTAATTCCCATCCTCTAAGAACATACTTAAATATGACTTGTGGTGCATAAGAACATTGAATATATTGAGTTCCAAATCTATATTAAATACATTTATTAATTCTTAATCCTCACTAGGGTCATGGGTAACCAGATCCTGTGGGCACGTGGCAGGGACTAACATACACACACACACACACACACACACACACACACACACACACACACACCATAACGGTCAATTTATAATCCCCAGTTCATCTGACATGCATGTCTTTGGACTGTGGGAGAAACCTGGAGACCCCGGAGGAAACCCACACCACCATGAGGAGAACATGCAAACTCCACACACACACACACACACACACAAGACCAGGGCCCGGATTCAAACCCCCTACCCTGGAGGTACCACCCTGTGGCCTTGAACACATTTGGAACAAAACATGAATCATATGTGGATAACTTTTAAAATTGTTCTAAGTGCATAACTTTCCTGCAACCAAAATTGCATAATAAACATAATGTCCTCTACAGTAAAGAAAACATATTAGTTACAATCCAAACTACAAACTAACATGAGCACATTAAATCTCCAGGTTTAGAGGGCTGGAACAGTGCTAAAATGATATGAGAGTTATTAGAGATTTTTCACCAAAAACAAGAGCAAAGACACTTGGCTTGACTGATTCTGCTGGTGAACCGCGTGAAAGTTTCTTTAAAGTCTCAAAATCACTTGTAGTAAACATGAAAGAAAGAAGACGAAGACACACTGATATTCAAGCAGCCGTCTGTTTCTCGGCTTCACAACCTCAAAAATACAGAACCAAAAAGTATGCTGCGCCCTCAACTGGGATAACCCAATACTACACCCAACTCCATCACACTCCTGCTTTCTCGTCTCTCACTACCATCTGGTCCATAGCACTCCGGAGGATGGTGACAGACGAGAAAGGCTCAAACTACATAAAACAACACACAATGACACACAACATCACACATAATAACTCCATAACACACACAACACATATAACCCTCACTAAATATCCCCCAAAACACAAATAACAGGCCAACTGGCCACTCACCCGCCCCACAAAGGCCCATGGGAGCCAGTCCTGGCATGCCGCTCGTTACACACTTGTCTCGAAAACAACAACGATCCCAGAGATCTTTCGGATGTGTGTTGTTCTTGAGTGCAGCAGCCCCGAGAGAAACACAGGTAGCTAAACAAAAAAGCTGTGACTGGATGTAATGTCGTTCGGTATGCAGTGCTAATTAATTTGTTGCACTTTTTTTAGAACACGCTTGGAATTTCAGCACAAAAGCAGCATCTTTCCATTTATAAGGTCACAGACAGCAACACTTTGTGTCATGTTTGGTGCAGGAAACCTCAGGAACAAAGTGTTTAATAGAATTTCAAAACAAAGAACGAGATCAGCGAGCTACGAACGGAAAGAGTCCACAAACTGAAATGGTGCTTTAACAGAGTCACCAAGATCCTTTCACGCTCAGCCGGTCTGCAAAGTCGGTCCTGAGGTGTTTAGGTGCTCCTTACTGGAGCCCAGTAGACAGAAACTCCACATTTCATGGCAGCCACAAAGGGAATCACAGCCGGCGGACAGGGCAGCTCGACCAGGCATGTCTGTGGAAACAGAGGACAAACTGGGACAGAGAGAGGGAAACGTGATAGACTTGGGAAGCCTCGTCCTGAGCTCCCCTCGCTTGGGCCGTGATCCGTCTGCCACCCGACGCATGAGCCCGAGAGGAGAGTGGAGTAGTTAGTTATAGATGGAGAGAGATTCGCTCCGTGCTCGCTCCAGACTGAGCTTGGACTGACACATGAGGCTCGGGTGAGGGTAAGGTGATGGTGACAGCACAATCGGCTGGCTTTTCCGTCCAGAGACGCAAGCGGACTCGACATGGACAACCAATCAGAATACAGAACTAATGACACCAAAACTAGACTTAACACGAACACAGACATGAGAGACAGGTGAGCCCCTTGACCGGTGCCTAGCACCCCAGATCATGAGAGATGTAGGGAGCTGAGTAGGAACAGCTGGGCTGCCAGGCACCGGGCAAAAACAAAAACAAACCTGCTCATGACACACAGGCGCGACCGACTTGTGTCGTCTAGCACTCTGGTGACGTGGGCCGTTGGGGGCGTGGCCGAGGCGGCCCAGGCATGGCAGTTTGAGGCTACAAAAGTGGCAGACACTGTTTTCTTGAGGTTAACTTTGTTACTATGAGCTTGTTTTTCCTCTGTTTCAGTGAAAATACTCTATTCTTGAAAATCAGTCCTAAAAGCCAAAAATAAATGGGCCATTTGAAACCTAAAGGGTTTGTTTGAGCATTATAATACAAGAACCACATTTGGTTCCTTAGGGAGCATTAAAAAAAACATTTTTGTATATGAGATGTGTAGATGTGAAGGACTTTTTTAAACCTGCATTGAATGGAAAAGAATAGAATATTCTGTACAGTGCAACCAGATAAGACATGCAACTCTTTAGATGCTTATTTCTTTTAAACATATGTATAAAATACATTAAACAAATTAACAACAAATAAAGTGTGATATCAAGTGGAGATGTATCAGCTGTACCAGAATAGACCAGTATATAAGGGGATAGAAAAAGTAAATAAATGACTAAGAGCTGACAGCATGGATGTAATGTATAAATAGATAAATAACTAGAACGAGCAGTATATCTATCAACAACAGCAACACAGTAACAAGTATAAATGACTGATTCACAGTAAACAGTACTGAACGATACTGCATTGAATTACACTTATATTACACAAAAAACACTTTTCTTATGAAGTAAAGTTTTTATTTTCCTAGGACTGTATGTCCAAGACACGAATCAAGTGGGAACGTTTACGTTAAAGTAAAGTAGCGCCTTATAGTCATGCGTGAACACAGCACAGTGCACAGTGTGGACAGTGTGAACTTATTTCTCTGCATTTAACCCATTCACCAAGTGAAGCAGGGGGCAGCCACCAATGAAGGGGTGCCCAGGGAGCAGCATGTGGGGACGGTACCTTGCTCAAGGGAACCTCAGTGATGAGACTAGCAGTGTTGGGATTCAAACCCACAACCTTCTGATTGCAGGGTCAACTCCCTAACCACTAGGCCCCCAGCTGCCCCAGAGTAAACAGTAGAACTATGATCACAGATGTACATAACTATCCTGTGAATAAATGAATAAACAAATAAATGACTCGACACATTTGAGGCTGCATTACGGAGATGATGGCTTAGGCTTTGGAATGAGAGTCAAATTTAGCTGAAGATGCTGGAATAACGAAGGATAAAGCTTATGGGAAAAGTGCGTATGGCTGCAGTTACGGCCGGTGCTCTGAAGGCAGCGGCAGAAGTGCTGACAGCCAGACTCGATGTGGGAGGACACTTACTGGGACAGACATTTTAAACCCTGCAATATTACTCGAAAGGTTCAGATGAGTGTTACACTTTAGAGAATGTTCTTCTTAATAGGCTGACTTAATAAAATATGTGCATCTTATCACAGAGCACGTGAAGCCTCATTTGCAGAGTAGTATTTACTTTTATTACATTATGTATGCATTTATATACACTTGCATAACTAAATATTAACACATATGGGTATATAGTTGCATTACATTCACATTTGAATAAAATATTTCTTCATCTGAGACTTTTCTGCCTGTTTCAATGATAAAACATGGCAAAATATCACAAAATGCAAAACAACAATAACAAGTTTTAAGTTTTTTGAGTCAATTTTCAATTAATTGAAACGATAAAAATATAAATCTCCTCCAAGACATATGTGGAAGGTACTGAATGGTTTTTGAATGGTAATCACTTTTAAATATCTGGTCTTCCTTTGCACTCTGAATCTTCTTTTATTGATTTTCTGTGCATTCTTAATTTTTTTTCATTCGTTTCTTTTCTTCCTACTATTTTTGGCCTAATATTTTTATATATTCCTGTAAAGCACATTGAATGACTTTCATGTCTAATAATTTGCTATAAAAATAAACTTGACCTGACTTGAACATGACTTGACCAGGTTTCAATGAGCTACGAATGAGAAATCATGCAAAAAGAGGTTTAAAAGCATATGAACCAACATTAAATAAGTAACTGATTTAAAAGAAATTGGGAAAATTGCTCCAGCCTTGGATATCGGTTGGTGGTAGCTTTGATTTCCATGAGCAGAAAGTAGCCCCACAGCACTGGGGCAGCTGGTGGCATGGGTTCAATTATAGGATTATAAAAGAAGAGTACAAAGGCATTTTAGATGCAAATCGGAAGAAGTCTGTGAAGAAACTGTCAACCAGTAAACACAATATCTGAGATATGCTTTGCCAAAATGGAAATAAAGTCTTGGAATGGTGTGTTATTGGCATTTTGGCTTAACATTTAGTTTCCTTTATAAAATGTAAGTATAAATGTCCAGCATAGGTACTATCCAGGATGTTTCTCTGCTCTGGGATAAACTCCAGCACCCTGATTAAGAAGAAAAGGTCCAAATAATGGATGGATGTATGGATGACGAGCATAAATGTCCAATTATTTTTTGTGATCAGCTCTTTTGATTTCCAGTTGTTTCATATTTTATATTATGTATTATATTATATAACTCTGTTTGAAAATGCCACACATTTTCTATTGTGATAAAATTTCTAGACTATGTGGAAAAATAGAAATGGTCCAAATTTACTTAGAAGAAGATCTTTTTACATAAACTTCTCTTGAAAATTAAGATTATTTTTTTCTCCTGCAAAACTGGAGATACAAGGTTATTGTTTATCCATCTTTCATCAGTGGGTCCGACATTCATGTCCTGACACAAAACATAAAAAAGAACTTTGGGCTTTCAAACATTTTGCAGCTCAAATTCCAGATGGATCCAGATGCTTCTGCATAACTCAGAATAATTAGAAAGAAAACGAACACTGGACAGCTGAGGTGTTCTAAATCTCAGAAATCCGGTCTGTAGAAAGTGGCATGCGGAGGCTTGCTTTCCCAAGAGGCCCAGAACTATCACTCATCTACACACACACACACACACACACACACACATATACACACACACACACACACATATACACACATGCATACACACACACACACCCAAACACAAACACACACACAAACACACACACACACAACCACACACACACATAAACACACACACCCAC
>JBBPCX010000006.1:4953358-4966725 GCA_037974365.1 Hydrocynus forskahlii
ACACACACACACACACACACACACACACACACAAACACACACACACACACACACACACACACACACACACACACACCACACACGCCCAAACACAAACACACAGATGCAAAACAGGTGTGCTGACACTACAGTCCTTTATCCCGTTTACTTACCAGTCACCTGCACAGTCTTTAATGAACAACAGGCGATATATATATGATAAACAAAGGCGTGCAAACAGTTTGTGATGTGTCAACTGCACATTGTGTTCTTTTGAGCTTGCTGCTGTAAAATGTGGCAGATGGCGGGATGACAAGAGCTGTCTGTGAGTGGTTGAGTTTGATGTGTTTTGAGAATGCCGTTTCTCTTAGATCCCCAGTGACACACACACACACACACACATATACACATACACACACACACACACACATACACACACACACGCACACACACAGCTGTTACACTAATTTCCCTCCTCCCGAAGGACTTGAAAACTCCTCCCTTGGAACTCCTCCCCACCCTCTCCAAATCTCCTTCCGCAGCACATTTATTCCCTCTTTTCCTCTTTTCATCTGGAAACGATAGAGCCCGCGCTGCTCTTAGACCCATTACGGATGTGCTCCGGCCATGTGTGAACCCCCTGTCTGCTCACTATCTGCCGCCAACTCCCCCATCCAGCCCAAAACACACACACACACACGCGCGCTTCAGTCGCATGAGCAATTTCCTTAACTCCCCCAGCACGAAGGAAGGAGAAAAAGATTCCTCCTCTGAACTCAAGAGTTTGGCTTTGTGATCATTTTTGAGACAAACAGGCCTAAACCACACACAGGATGATCTGCAAACGCTGTCCTTAAACTCAGGTTCCTTCTTTTCACCCGTACTGATCTCACTTCCATAGCTGACAAGTTGGAAAACAAGGCACAGAAGAGACAAAGACCAGAAGAGAGAAAACGTCCCCGACAGCACTAAGCCGAATCATATGAGCTTAATTAAACAGCAGGAACATTTACATAGGGCATGAATAAAATATCAGACCCTTGCAAAAACAGGTTTTCTTTGAGAAAGACAAGTTATGGAGATTTATTAACACTTTAAGAACCCGCCGAATTTCATTATTTTACATCTCTATTAAGATCTTTACAGGCATACATAATGAAAGGCCTAATAAAAGATTTAATAAATGGACTTCTGTTTAAAGTCAAATGGATTTGGCAGAGGAGGAAGGGAGGGAGAGAGAAAAGAGCAGGAAGTCTATTATATGTGCAGAATGTGGAGGGCTGTCAAAAGTGGATTAAGTACTCGACGTAAAAAATGAATTCAGTTTCAATTAAAAGAGGGAGACGTCGGCTTATTTCAAGTTCCTCGACTGGAAAAAAAAAGAAGAATAAAAAAGGGGGAAAAACGGATGAGGTGCGCTGAGGGGGACCTGTGTCAGGTGAAATGTAAATTATATTAATTACAAGTTTTTTCAGCCTTTAAGGTAGTTCTCATAGGTTTTACCATAGGAACGTGAAGACACTGCAGAAATACATCAGATGCACACATGATCAGTAAGGAGGAAACCAAAATGTAAGGTCTAATAACACTTCTTGGTGAAATGTTAATCAAAATTAATATATTTTTGTCCTATTATCTCATTTTCAGTCCAGTCCCTGAACCTGACCAGTTTCAGAGGAATGTTTTTGTTTGTTGAGACACAGTGACCTATGTATGAATCATTCAAGCAGAACAAAGACCATCTAACTGAAGTCCTGAACCAGTGAAGAACCAGGAGCAGATGATTCCAGATGATCAGGCGGTGATCAGTATACTGGTGGTGCTGAATGCTGAGTGGTTGGAACCCCTTTATCTAGACTCCTTGTATCTTTAGACACTTTGCAGCCTGTCACAGTAAAACATTTGTTCCAATTTCTTTCATTTAATCTATTCAATATGACAAAGAAAAGACAGTTTGACAGACAGAAAATAATATTTTTGTACCAACAAGTAAAATATAATGAACTGAGGTGTGGCTCAAAACATTGGCACCCTACTGTATGTCACACAAAGACGCCTAAAACACAATTTAATGAAAAGGATACTTCAAAATAGAACATATGCTTACCTCAAAATAGCTTTAAATTCCTTTACTTTCATCCCTTAGACCGCCAACATGTGCCACCCCTGGGTAGGAGTGGAGGGGAGCTAAATTTGGAATGTAGTAATCTATTTAATCACAACTTATCATTATTGATCCAGCTTTAAAAAAGCTATTTACGGGGCAAAAGGGCCCTCGGGTGCTGCAGAGGGATGGACCTCCTTGTGATTTGTCATTTATTTCCCATTCTCAGGCCTGGCCTGCAGGCCTGGCTCTCTCAGAGATAACAAATAATATATGTGTGGGATCCTGTTGAGGCGTAGAGCTGGGTGACACTCTGCAGGGAGGAGGTCTTCTGCATGCCTGCGTCTCTCTCCATCCTTGGTAATTAAAGCCCATATCATGATATGTCAAGCCACATCCTCAGCCATGCTTTATCTCCAAGAAGCCGTCTGGCTTTAATCACCAATATATTGATCTATTCTGGCAGGAGTGGGATTTTAGGGGAGAGGTGACTTGTTCTCATATCTGAAGTGAGAAGAAGGCCAACACAAGGACAGGGACTGGAGTTCACGTTATATTCGTTGGACCCCACTTAGTCACTATTAAAGTGCAGTGTTGTCTATTTATTATATCGTCTCAGATTTACATCCCATTCACACTACTGTTACATTGTTCTATTGTCTATTAATTGCACTGTCGTCATCCCTTGCACTTTGTTCAATGCTGCTATCTGCCTCCTGTGTAATATCATACTTATGGCCCAGCACAAGTCACTCTGGAAGGTTTACATCCCGTTCACATGATACTGTTAGATTACATTACTGTACATTGTTGTGATGTCTATTTATTGTATTGTTTCTATTGTTTCTGTCATAGATTGCACTCTGTTGAATGTTGCTACACTAGTTGGACAAAAGTAATGGGACTTTAATGACACTGCTTTCAAATCCATAGACTTTAATATGGAGTTGTTCCCCCTTTGCAGCTATAACAGCTTCCACTCTTCTACAAAGGATTTCTACAAGTTTCTGTGGGAATTTGTGCCCATTCATTCTGTAGAGCATTTATGAGATCAGACACTGATGTTGGATGAGAAGGTCTGGATCATAATCCCCATTCCAGTTCATCCCAAAGGTGCTGGATGGGGTTGAGGTCAGGGCTCTGTGTGGACCAGCCAAGTTCTTCCACACTGAACTCCTCCAGCCACGTCTTTATGGAGCTCGCTTTGTGCACTGGGACACAGTCATGCTGGAACAGAAAAGGTTCTTCCTCAAACTGTGTCCACAAAGTTGGAAGCATGGTGTCTAAAATGTCTTGGTCTGCTGAAACATTTGGATTATCCTTCACTGGAAGTAAAGTGGCACCTGAATTATTAAAAGGTGTGCCCCAAAACTTTTGCCCATCAAGTATCTATGTTGCACTGTGGTCTATGGAGAAACTCATCACACTCTGTTCACAGCTGCTGATGACAATAGGGTAAACCTGAACCTTGAACCTTAAATGCACTTCTAAGCTGGGGAGGAGGAAAGTATTTTAAGCTTCCTATCATGTTGTGGGTCAGTTTGAGCCTTTCTACTTTTGAGTTTCACAAAATAGTGTTTATCCTGACTTTTTTTACTTGAAATTGCTTTTCCTCTTTTATTGCCATGAATTCATATCAAATGCTGACACACTGATATGTTGTGGAAAGTTTGTACAGACTCTGTATACAAAGATGATATTGTGAGTCGTTTTGGCTGGTATTTAAAGAGAGTTGCACAGACAAAATAAAACATGTTAAAGATGTCTGTTGTTATGACTCCTGTTCTGACTGATCTGTAAGGTAAAAGAGGAACTTTCAAATCCAGTCAAACTAATGAATCCAGTAATGACAAAAAATGATGTCTATGTACTTTTACAAACTGTGAATTTCCACATTACTTTAAACAGTTCTATAAAAAAGCTGCAGGTTAAGAGACATGTTTATTAAACAGTTCTTAAACATGGTTTGCATTACGTATGGTCTCATTTTCTGAGAGACTATAGTTTTGATCTGATTCTTTGCCTGGTTTTGAATGTTTTTAAAATATGTGGGTCAGCTTCACTCGTGACATCTTGTATGTATTTTTTTCTCAACATAATAGGAGGGTTAAATTGGGGATGATCAAATTTGAGCTATTTTTCATAATCATGGAATACATAGTGACACTCATGGCAGTTGTGAGGGTAGAGAGGAGATCTTCTGAGGAAAATTTAAGTCTTTAATTAAACATAAGACGAGACACTGAGACGAGAGAGAGAAAAAAATAACAAGAAAACGACAGGGTGAACAGGACAGTACATGAACATGTCATTTGTTTTAATTAAACAGTTACTGCACAACTTACATGAAACAGAAACAGATTTGTTTCTTTCATTTGCGATTTGTGGATAGCTATATTGACTTGTGAATAGATATATTGACTTGTGGATAGTTATATTGACTTGTGAATAGATATATTGACTTGTGAATAGATATATTGACTTGTGGATAGATATATTGACTTGTGGATAGATATATTGACTTGTGAATAGATATATTGACTTGTGGATAGATATATTGATTTGAGGATAGATATATTGACTTGTGGATAGATATATTGATGATGCAGCTGTTGCAGTCGGTTTGTGACTGCACCAAGTCACCCATGCAGCAACACTTAAGTTTGATGGTACATCCCTTACTTACTGCTTACCCACCTGCTGCATTGTTGATTATAAGGTGATTTTATGTTCCATAGCAAACTGAGTTGGATACAAACTCTAGCAGAAAGATGCTCTGTGTCCGTTATAAACTGATGTGGAATTGTAAAAAATGTTGAAGGAGATGGTGGGCTCAAACGAAAAGACGGTACTCCCAACACATCCAAGGCATTATGGTTTATTACTCAAATATGGATGAAATTTACATGTTTATAATAGATATTTTAGGTGTTATCGTATCATATAACATTAACCCAAAGACAATAGGTTGGAGAAATGTAGGTTTTACTGGGAGGACAATTTTCTTGAATTGATTTTTATCTTTTTTTTTTTTTGGTTGAATAGAGGCCTAAACCTGACTTATCAAACTCATGATGCAGAATATTACTGCTGAAAAATAATGCATTTTTAATTTCCTTGACATACCATGACGTTCTGCTCTATGCCGTAGCCTAAATTATGAATTAATGCATTCAGATAAATGCTGGATGTTCATTAGTAATATTAGTATGGGTAATTAAAATTATCTAAATGTGTAGCATCTTAAGTACCATTTCTGTTTAATTTGCATAATATTAACATTGCCATTTTTAAATACTCCACTTAAAATTACATTAATTTAAGCTATAGACTGTGGGAGTGACAGGACTAGGGCTGATGAGGCTCACCTAAAACTTCTTTCCACAAAAATTCGATTTATATTCTCCTTCCCAACAAGAGCGAGGTTCTGTGTTTGTTTTTTTTTTATTCTCCAGCTATGCATAAGCATGTCTGAACAGACAAGTTAAATGAAATTAAAATACATGATTCATGCCACAGGCCATGTGTGTAAATGAAAATCAACATGATGCAGTTGTACAGTATTGTACAAGCCATTGATGCATTTGTTCATACTTGTCCACAGAAGTCAGGTAGCTGAATCTAATTAGTCCTCGGCGGTATCTCATGGCAGGTTGTCCTAAATCTGCCACTGAAAGCTGGAGATACCATTAGCAGCCAGGATCCACCTCACTATTTAACACCGAGGGTTTTATGGGCCTTCCAATGTCACTGTATCAAAGGAGGCTTGTCTGTACATGAATCTTCTCACGCCAGAAGCCCTCTAACCCATTATCTGTGTGATGTGCCTTCTTCGGCTATTTGTATCACTGCCTGTCCTGCACCATTACCTCCTCTCTGTAATGGCTCTTTAGCTCCTCTCCGGCACAGACTTCTTTCTCTCTTGTCTTTAAAACTTTGCATCTTCAAAAGTTTCATCAAATGCAGTTTCGTGCCAGTTTTGAGGTTTTATTTTATGTTTTCCTTCTAAATGTTAGAACCAAGTCACACAGAATCAGTGTACAGAAATCAATGAAGAAATGTATTCAGTATGCATAAGGTAGGCTACTTAATTGTTATTAAAGGCTCCTTGGCCTTGATGTGTAGTACTAAGAAAATTATTGTTGTCTATGATGGTTAAAAAGAACATTTAAAGCAATCAGACGTTTAAAAGTTTAAAGCAAGCAGGAGTGAATCTACAATGGAACATTTTCCAACACCTTTATTTTTAAGATTACATTGAGAATACCAGATAATTGGATCGGCTTTTTCAGGTTACTATAATCAATGTTAATTTAAAAGAAAAAAAAAGTCGTGGAAAAAAAATCATCATGCTCTACCATTATTTTACATCAGAATGCAAGCTGACTTTCACTTCGATAAGCCCTGGTGTTGTAAACAAATGTTTTTTAATGTTATTTTGTGTGTTTGTGCAGCTTTAGTACTTATAACCTACAATCTGACTATTGTGTATCATATTATTTAGTTTGATATGATGTCACGGAGACTGACGCCATGACATTAGTATAGATCTACACCACATAGGGCCCAGAAGCCTAATCCTAGACAAAAAGAATTTCTAAAGGACACTTACTATTGACCCTGCAGGTTAGTTCAAGACCATGCTTAATTGACTGATTGATTGACTGATTGATTGACTAATAAACACTAGTCCTGCAATAAGACATGAAATGACAACATTGACAAAATGACAACATTGACAATTTATTATGAATGACATGTAAATACCGACTGTGGGAACTGAACTATGTCAACCAGGCCCATCCTAAGACACAATTATGAAATTATGAGTGTATGTAAGGGAGTATTGGTTGCTACATTTGGCAGTTTCACTTGGTCACTCTAAAGTCCAAAGAATAAAACATTTTCCCATTTATTCAGTCGTCACATAGGAGGAACAGAAAGGATTCATGTACAATTAATACATTTTGACATCTTTTGCTAGACTGTGTGTGTGAAGGCACGAGTTATACAGGAACTGTCCCGTATCTGTATCTAAACTGCACTGTGATGATACTGAACTTGCAGCGTGCTTTGATTTTCCAGCCTATCTCTGTAACGATGTGATGACATTTCGACCAATCAGACAGCAATGATGCAGTCAGGTCGGCTCCGGCCCACTTTTAACTCTGCCGTCGAGCATATCGGGTTTGGCTCCGCTACAGGTTGCTTTATTTGTGATGAAATAACATTTGTTTGCAGTATGGCACAGTTACTTGTGCCAGGGAAAAAGCACCATAAGGTGTGACAGGCGGCTGCAGGCATGGTGCTGACAGGCCTGTGGATCTTCAGGCTTGTGCCAGAACCCCCGCGTTCTCTGTCCCTTCCCCCAGAAGGAAACAGCAGCACCTCAGGATTGGGCTGCAGCCTGACTACCGCTGCAGGCCTCCTGACTTTTGTCCAAAAAGTTAACACACCCTTGGCCATCCTGTTCTGATGCAGGACAGGGCATGTTGCACAAAGGTGCCATGGACGATAAGCCTCAAAATGTTTAGAAAAGAATGGCTCGAAAGTTACAATGAAAGTGGAGCCTGGCACTTTGGGGTCAGTGCTAGACCCCTCAAGGTTTTACACAAACAATGCCAGAACACATCACAAAACACAAAGCATAGTAAAACTAAGATGACTAGCTTTGTTTTGACAGTGTAAAAAACATCCTCCTTGGCTTAAAGTCGGTAACTAATAAGATGAAAACCCTCATGATCAGACTTATGGTGAGTTTATAGTAGCTCTGAAAATCTTGTAAAACATGCAAATCATGGAAAAGTGTTTTCAAAACACACCATTTTCTAATGCAAATATACGCATAGGACTATTAACTTATTTCACATTGAAGTAATTAAATTTTGTGCTATTTCTGGTCTTTTTCACTGCTGTGGTTGAATCGTTGGCCCAGCAGCATTGCAATAATTCAAAATTTTAAAAACTAAACATTTAAGGTCCTGTCACAATAGCTTAATGGATTTCAAGCCAAGACCCACTCTTAAACCCACTCTTTCTTTTGAGCCCTTTAGAAATGCTTGCGCTTTAGGTCACTGACTGATGGCCTGATATTCTTCTGCAGGATTTCTTGGTAGAGAAATTTGTGGTTCTGTCAATTATGGGAAGTCGTCCAGGTCCTGAAGCAGCAAGTCATCACTACGCCATCACACTGCCACCATTATACTGTTTAATGGTACCCTTTCTTCTAAAAAAAATCTACTTTACTACACACAGCCTGGGTGTCATCCAAGCATTTTTTGGCAAATATGAGATAAGACTTTATGCTCCTCTTGCTTGCCCGTAGTTTACCCTTGCAGCTTTTGCCCAGTCTTATTCTAATGATGGAATCATAGATGCTGACCCATCTGGGGCGAGTGATCCTTGTTGTTCTTTAGATGTTCTTCTGGTTTCTTTTCCAGCTCTTCTCAGTTTTCTCTATTTGGAGTTAATGGCTCTCACTGTGAGTCGCTGGAGTCCTGGAGCCTGACAAAATTAACCCTTTCCCAATTGATTTTTCAATACATTTCTTTTTCACCTCTGGACTTTCTCTTGTCAAAAGCATAATGTGCTGCTTTAACCAACTTCACATTGCTAGAAAGGTTATATATAAGTGATGTTTAAATTAAACAGAGCTGATAGTAATCAGGCCTGGGTGTGCCTAGGCTAATTGGTCCTAATTATCTACTAAATGTGCTTCATTTTTGGTTGAGTAACTAAGGGTGCAATTACCTTTTCTATACAAGGCCAGTTGGTGTCAGAAGTGATTTTCCTTCAGTAAATTTAATAATAATTTAAAAAGTGTGTTTTTGTGTTTAATTGGGTTGTATATGCCTGCAGGTAAATTTTGCTGGAAGATCTTAAACTGAGTGTGACAAATATGTAAAAACAGAAGAAATCACAGCGCTGATACATCTTACATCAGATTTAATTTGCATGAAATATGGCACAATGCACTAATATGGCACTATTACATCCCACTTGCACATTGTATATATCTAAATCTGCCAGATTGTTGCTACACTTATAGCTTAAACTTTAAAATACTCTAATTTAGCTTTCATATTTGATCTTTATCTTGTGTTCCTTGTTTAAGGTGTTTTACTTTTATTTTAGATATGTTTTAAATTTAAATTTGTTATTATTTTTTAATGTTTGCACAGTAATAAATGGAGTGGTTCAGGATACATTTCACTGCATTTTGAATAACTGCATGTGACAAATAAAGAATCATAAATTTGGAATCTTGAGTCTATTAATTCTCTGCAGCAATATAGAAGTGTAAAAGAACGGCACAAATACAAGAACCAAGAGAGCCTGCTTTTCTCAAATCTGATAGAGATCTTGAGGTCACTGGGAGGGAGAGCACTTTTCCCTTCCTCGCATTGCAGGTAGTTCTGAATCAGAAGCGAAGCGGCCCCTGATGAAAATGAATAGCACATTTGTTCGTAGCTAATGATGAGCGTGGGCTGGCTGTAATGTGAATGGAGCTCACGTTAGTTCAACAGTGATTACTCAAAGGTTAACAGTGAGCAAGACCCCCCCTTTAGCACTTCTGACTGGAGGCCACCTTCAACTGCAGGCTTTTTACTCTATGGCCATTAATAATCATCTTAATCCCCGGATAAGCTGCATACGTGTTCAGTCTGTAGACAGAGGCGAGACCTGAGGTGAGTTTACAGGTTAATGGGAAAAACATGACTATGTGATTGTAGAAATATGCTGCTAACTTGAGAGAATCTCTTTCCTTTTCCATTTAATGGAGATTTAAACCATCGAGGTCTGAGCATGACCTATATATATACACTACCGGTCAAAAATTTAAGAACACCCCAGTGTTTCAAGCTTTTTTTTACAGAAATTCAAACAGTTCAAGCCCAGTGAATAGCATGAAATGGTACAAAGGACAGTGCTGAACTGTGAGAGGTTTAAAAATGGTGAGGTTACCCATAAGTGGGAAATAATTCTGTCGCTCCATGCAGTACCTCTGGTATGTGCCGAGTCTGTCAGGTTCGTCCTACAGTAAGATAGTAACCCAAAATATAAGTCCAAGCTCTGCAAGAACTACCACAGAAAACTAAACAAGATGGTGAGCTGGAAAACGTGGAGTGCCCAGAAGTCTCCAGACTGAAACCCCATCTAGCTGCTTTAGGATGAACTGGACAGAAGAGTAAAAGAAAGAAAAGTGCCGCTCACTTATGGGAGCTTCTGCAGCATAGTTGGGAAGAACTTTATGCAGAATGAATTTCAGTACAAAAAAACAGAAAAATTGGGGTGTTCTAAAACTTTTGAACAGTAATGTGTGTGTGTATATATATATATGTGTGTGTGTGTGTGTGTGTGTGTGTTATATACTGCACAGGGAACACTAAACAACAGCATGACTGTTAAAGGGAACACTTAAACAACAGCATGACTGTTATAGTGGTCTTTGTAATAGTGGTCTCTAAAGACTGTAATAACAGCATAAGAAGCCACTGCTAGAAGGTTTTTCCCACGTATCCATTTATTTCATAAACTGCAGATTTTTATTCTTGTTAAACACTAGAAATGTGTTGAGTGAACAACTCTAAATGAAAAGATGTCAAATAAAAACAGTTTCCACTATGAGAGGAAAGAATCTGTTACGGTGCATGTCTGACTCCTATTAACTGGCTGTGTGGTGATGTCATATCAACCTACCTCCTGATCAACACTGGAAGAACCAAGGAACTGGTGGTAGACTTGCACAGGTACAAAAATCCTCCGCTACAAACACTGAACATCCAGGGTCTGGACATTGAGGCTGTGGAGAGCTACAGGGACCTTGGTGTTCATCTGAACAATAAACTGGACTGGACTCACAACACAAATGCTCTCTACAAAAAAAGGGCAGAGCAGGCTGTACCTGCTGCGGAGGCTCAGGTCTTTTGGAGTGAAGGGCCCACTCTTGAAGACTTTTATGACTATGCAGTGGCCTCAGCCATCTTTTACGGTGTGGTCTGCTGGGGACGCAGCATCTCTGCTGGGGACAGAAAGAGACTGAACAGGCTGATCCGGAGGGCCAGCTCTGTTCTAGGATGCCCTCTGGACTCAGTGGAGGTGGTGAGTGACAGGAGAATAGTGGCGAAGCTGTCATCCCTGTTGGAGAACATCTCCCACCCCATGCAGGAGAACGTCTCCCAGCCCATGCAGGAGGACATCTCCCACCCCATGCAGGAGAACATCTCCCACCCCATTCTAAATGCACTGAGCAGCTCCTTCAGTGGCAGGCTGCTGCACCCACGATGTGGGAAGGAGAGATTCCGCAGGTCTTTCCTTCCAACTCCACAACAAAGACTTTGCAGATGACCACACACACACAGACAAACAAACACACACATCCAATACAATATGGTAGTAATTATTTGCAGTATTAGTTGAGTGCAATTTTTCTGATGGAGCACATGCAATTTTTTTGGGTGGAACTATCACTACTGGGCAAAATGTGCAATTTTTCTGGTATGTGTATGTGTGTATATCTACAGTGTTCTTATATTTACTGATATAATCCACGCTGTATATATATACATATACTCATTGTGTACATACATATCACTATTAGTCTACATTTAGTTTACATGTAGTTTACATATACATATATGTATATATTGTATAGATGTCCATATTTTATTTTTCTAGACTGTATAGTGTACCTTTTATACTGTACTGTTGATATAGTATTTTAATTTAATTTTATTTTATTCTGTTTTATTTTATTCTTTTCTATTATTTTCTTAATTTTTGCTGCTACTAACTGTTCTGTCCATTTTCTGCCATGACAAAGCAAATTTCCCACTTGTGGGACTAATAAACGTCTTATGCAGAGCCAAATCTGGACTAGACTGTCTTTTAACTTTGAATGCAATACAATTATGAAATATAATTCATCACATTTTATGGCTGGTATTTATTTGCAATCAAAGAATATTTAATAAATATGAGGTGAGTAACATGCAAATGTGAAAGATCTCAGTGTATCCAAAAACCTTTGACTTGCAGTGTACATCCGGAGGTAAAGCTGGTTGTACACATTGGTTAAAATTCAGTCTTATACTGTTGGATGAAGTTATAAAACAAAAAGCAAAATCAAATGGAGTGTCTCAAAAAGAAAAGTGAAGAAGACCATGAGAAGAAGGAGAGAGAACTTCACTTTTCATCTGACAGCTGAAAACTATAGGTTTTAGATGACACACCTTGTAAATGGGCTATCTGAAATCCAATATATATTGGAAGAAAGATTGCGGCACAACACCGAGCTCGACTGTATCGCCCTGATCCATAACTTTCCCGCGAACCAGGGGGCCCATTTATTGTCGATCGCATCCGAGGGATGGCCTGTCAGTGGGTAGGAGTTGAGCTGCTGTTTATTTTCAAATCAATACTCAATTACTATAAGGAAGATCCTCTGCCTCACGCCGTTTCTAAGATGAAATTATGAACTGCAGCAATAACACTTAGTCAAGCCGAGCCCGAGGGCATTAACTCCTGATGCCTGGGAGGGGAACTACCCCTCCCCACCCCACCCTCCCTCACTATCTCCCTCTCCTTTAGCTTTTAATTAATCACTCCGTAAAAAGGCCTTTCAAGAGGTGACTGATGACCAGAGAAAACAATTTTCCCCTTAACAGCCTTTTAATTTTAACTTGGGGGAGAGCTCATTGACTGCAACTCACAACAACCCATCAATGCTAGTTTTTTTTTTTCCCCCCGTTTAATGTGCTTTCTCTTTTGTTATTGAGAAGAATGGAGAGGAGACGGCGCTCACTGTTTCCTTTCATAACTCACGCCATTGATTCAGTAAACGCTTGACATTTGCTAAGGATAAAACTACTGTCAGTGGAGATGGTGGGGAAATTACCCCATTAAGCGGCATCCTGGTTATTTACAGTGCCCTCCGGAATTATTGGCACCCTTATTTAGCTTGAGCGAACAAGGCGCATGATGATTCTCCTTCATGTTCATCGAATGTTGTCTTTACTCTGCAAAAAAAAAAGAAAAAAAAAAAAAGAAAATGATTCACGGTAGTTTTATAGTAGTTAAATCATTCACAGCATTTATTGAAGAAAACCCCTTCTAGCTGTGAAGGGGTTATTCTTCAATAATTGCAATAAATGATTCATTTTGAGCTTTTAAAGGGTTAGCTTAACCATGTGCTATGTTTATGGTCTCCTCTCTTCTTTCCAGAATTATTAGCACCCTTAATTAGTGTGAGAGAAAAAGGCTGATGATATTTCTCCTTCATGTT
>JBBPCX010000006.1:5046441-5064040 GCA_037974365.1 Hydrocynus forskahlii
GGGTTGGGGTCAGGGCTCTGTGTGGCCAGTCCAGTTCTTCCACACTGAACTCATCCAGCCACGTCTTTATGGAGCTCACTTTGTGCACTGGGACACAGTCATGCTGGAATGGAAAAGGTTCCTCTCCAAACTGGGTCCACAAATTTGGAAGCATGGCGTCGTCCAAAATGTCTTGGTCTGTTGAAACATTAGAGTTGCTCTTCACTGGAAGTAAGGGGCATGGCCCAGAAACATGTGTGTTCCAATACTTTTGTCCATATAGTGTACTTAAAAGCATGCAGCCTACACAGTTGTCTTTCAAAGGCTTTCCCTAATGAAATGCTAATGTGGAAAAGGGACTGGAGCAAAACCACCGAGCTGAAGGGCAGAGCTGCAGTGTGATCTTTGACCCCATGCTTCTGCTCTTTGCTTGGTCAGCCAGTTAACACGGCAGGATTACTCTAAACCAATTACGCCCCAAGTCTATGCTGCAATACTGCTCTCTGCTGGTAGGGGGAGACAAGTGTCGGTCATGAGATGAGTTCAGGGAACTGTTAGGGTTGTAAAGCTGGACAGGGTTTATGTCATTGCTCACTGATTCCATTAATTACTCTGTCACTGGAGTAGATAAAAATCTTAATCCACTGTTAATCTGAACACAGAATCGAAAAACAGTACTAAGAGTGTGTGTAGACTAAGCAGTGCAACACATTAACCCTCAGTGCAACATTGATTGCTAAAATTGATCCATTTTCTCATCCAGCATGGTTGGTTTGACCCAGTCACGGATGAATTCAGCCCAGTGAGGATGTTGATTAGGCAGCCTGATCCAGTTCCCCATGCAATACCCGCCCCCTGCAGTCCTGCTGCATGTAAACATGAGTGTGTGTGTGTGTATGTGTGTATGTGTGTATGTGTGTGTGTGATTACAGCATGTTAATAACACCAGGGTCAGCTGAGATTCTCTGTGATCTGTGTAAATATAGCTAGAATTATTGTGTTATACTTTTCAGGGCTTCATTCTCTTTTTTAAGGCTAAAGTTTATGTCCTTGTTCCGTCTCTGATATGTTTAGGATTTTTTCACATTAATTTCACATTAACATGGCTTACATCCCTTGTAGGGACCAGTTAGTACGGTCTCACTGTTGGAAAAAGGAGTCCTTTGACAATGGTGTGACATCAGTCTGATATCGCTGATATTGCAAAACAAAAGTGATATCAGTCTGATATTGTAAAAATCTGAAATACGCAAAAGAGCCTCTAACTAATAACTGAATATTCTGTTCTGTGCTGTGAGCATCCTGACCAGTCACAGATGTTCTTTGGGTGTGCACGACATAATCCAACAAATACAAATGAGATAATTAGTGCATCAACATTTAACCTTTTCACATTAATTGTTCAGTTGATCAATGTTTTTAATATTATACATATTTTGCAGGAACATATAACCTGAAAATGGAAGTGGTTTTCAACCTCTGCCTCTCATACATCAACATAATTAACAATATAATTGTTAAATAATTAAACATAATTAAGTTACACTGACTCGATGACCGATGTACCTGATCCACTGAGTTTGTTTATTTCAGTGGAACTCGAGAGATTTTTGATTTTCTGGAAAGTATCGATCAAAAATGATTTTTTTGGAATATTGGTTAGTGTTTATGATGTGTGATTATTCATCAAATAAGGAATTTGCTAAGAGTACATAGATTATTGCATTAATATTTTCCATTTTTAAGCAGTTAAATGGCAGTTAAATCTTATGGTTGACTGAGAAAACGTAAAATATATTTCTGTCCATATGTTTTCTGTCCATATGATGGCCTAATATATAGCCTAATTATTGTTTAATTATCCCCTCTAGCTACACTCTTTTATTGGTAGAGTTGTAACTAGCTCCATAAAAGAGTGGGATATCTGGTTGTTTTTTTGTTTGTTAACTTAAATATTGCAATATAAACCTAAAAGAGAAAACAATGTTCTTTTTTTTTTCAATTCAAACGAGTTCTTTCAATAAGAAACACTGTGTTGTTTCTAGGGTTAGTAGTTTCTTCCTTTTGTGTACATTTCTTTTCTATCCAGTTTGCACTTTCAACCTTTTCTTGTTCTGGTCTTTTCTCAGATAAGGGAGATCAAATGGGGAGATGTAGGTGGCTGGACAGGCCAGGGAGGATCCTTGCTGGGAACTAAAAGGTAATATTAAGATTATAAACTGTACATTTATTGAGTAAGCGCATTTGCCATGCACTTATGACAAATGCTCATGCTAAGGCTATAAGGAAGTAATTAACTTAAATGTGCTTGAGTCACTACTTTTTCCCTTTTCAGGACACTTCCAGCAAAGCTTGCTGATAAAATTGCAGAGCAGATTCGGAAACACAACTTAAATGCACTGTTGGTCATTGGAGGATTTGAGGTATGTGGGTGGTGGTCACTGTATCTGGTTATTTTAGTTTTGATTGTTACTCTAGCATAAATTACTGTTATCAACTGAGTTTAATACAGTCAGAGACCTACCTTTCATGTATTTAATTCCCAGTCTAAAAGGCCATTAAGTAAAAGTTATGTAGGTTTCATCGTCAAAAATCATGCTGGAATGCAGGGAATATAAGTATATATGTAACAGAATATTGCAAAAAGGCCTCCAACAATAAGTAAAACAATCAGTTTTAAAAATCTATCAGTATTTAATTTTTCTGCTCTTTAGTTTTGTGCCCCCTGCTGCCACTTTAACTTGTTCATCCTTGCTTAAGACTAACAAAAGCTGTTCCCATAGTTGTCACTGACATTATTTTCCCCTTCAACATTCACACCAGCAGCTACCCACACACACCTCAGCTGCCTTGCACATTTTTTTTTTTCATGTGAATATAAAATAGCTAAAGGAGAGATTTCTGATGAGATTAGATAGGAGATAATCCTCTTGCATGGGGATGGGGAGAGTCAAAGGAAATTAAAGTAAAAATAAAAATGGGATTCCTAACAACAGACCTGGAGACTTGAGGCTTAAACAGCACTTAAGGCTTTTATCTTTGAGGGGAAAAAAGAAAATCAATCTTCACTTCTGCTTCTATCCTTTCTCTGTGGGAAGACAACACAGTTCGGCTGTTCAAGAAGCTGTTACAGAGGAGCAAAGGAAAGAGGAAGAATGAAAAGAAATTTGCACAAGAATATTAGAGATCTGGGATGTAGAGGAGGGCTGTTGAGGTTAAATATGTAATTTGTACTTGGTGAGAAGCAGAAAATGCAGCCAACTCTTAAGACTTTGGCAGCATTTACATGAAGCATGGAGAAAATACACTATACCCTCATACACTCATTTGCAGATTGTTAGCGCAAACTCCCGCAAATTTGCGGGATTTGACGCAGCTGCAGTCCAGAATTTCCCTTGTGGAGTGTCTCTGAGTGTCCTTGTGTTTTTTGGTTTTGTTCTTCTTAAAGCCCTGTATTTTTATTACTGTAAATTAAATGAATTTATTACTTGATTTACCTGCTTGTACCAAAGAAAACGACAGCACATACCAAAGAAAACGTGTGTGCCTGAATTACAGTACAGTCTATACAGGGGTAACATCAGTGTAAACTGAACAGTACGGATACGGGTTTACATTTACATTTTCTTTAAGGGTAATGTATTAAGCTGAGTTTAAAATTGAATTAAATTGTTTTAGGAGCATATTTGGGGGCATATTTAGGGTTTACTTTATAAAAATGTTTCATTATTCACGGGTGCTCTTGGAACTGTATCCCTAATTTCTCGGAGAAACTGAAAGGACATATTCTGAAGAGAATGGACGCTGCAATATAGGCTATGGGTGGACATACCAAATACTGACACTGTTACTATAAATATAACTTAATGGCCATTTTGACTGGAAATTAAAGATATGAAAGGGTGGCCTCTGACCTTTTTTTGCATGTTTAGTAATGTCTGTTATCAGTACACTATATGAGACTGTCAATACATATGAATATTACATAGAGTCTAATGCTTTGTCTGACTTGTTTTAATCTAATGCTGAAATTAAATGCCATGTTAACTCAGTCCTTTCCATCAAGTTTCTCCTCTGTAGTGTCACCTACAGCTCTCACTGACCTCCTTTTCTCTTCATTAAGAGTGTTTTTATGCACACCTGGCCCTCTTGCCCCTGTTTTATTTATATTGGTTCATATTTCACCCCCTCTTTCAGTCCCTTATGACCAATAAACCAAATGTGACTACAGTCCATGCAGACCAAAAGCATTTAGACTGGTGGGGTGACAAATGAACCCTCCATGAGTGAAAAACCTTCAAAAAAGCAGCTTACCTTTAATTTCAGTCCGAATTTACCTGCTCTTTAAAGTCATTTCATGCTTCTCTGTACAGACTCACCCCCTCTCTCTCTGTTTTTGTGGGTGGGTGAAGTATGTTAGGTGTCACAGTCTTATGCAAAGCACTGTTTGAGCTGGATTTCCACTGGAGGTTCTGTAATGTAATCTGTGTGATCTGATGGGTCCAGATTTTTACAGGATCAAGTATACAATATGTCATTTCCCCTTTAAAATGATCTGTACAGGGTGTTTCTCCACCTTTTGCCTTTTAAGCTCCAGCACCTTTCGCAACCCTGGTTCAGATAATTTATGAATGACTGAAACAATAGAATGAAACTGGTTAAGGTAGTAAACTGAGTTTATTCCATTTACCAAACACTACCTTACAAATCACATTTGAGAGGTGCTTTTACTGTTTTTTTATTCCCCTTTACAGTAGTTTGGCAAATAATCAAACTTGCTCAATTTTCCACTTGCCCCATATAAGGACAATCAGCCAAGAAATGTTTGGAGTCCACATTTTACTTCTTAACTTTTTTGCCAGCCCTGCAGGACTAATTTATCAAACAAACAGACCTGTGAATGTGGCGTTACTGTGCTGAGAAATGTTATCTATTACGTTTTTATTTTACATGGCAATTTCAGTTCGAGTTATCACCTGTAGGACTTGAAAACTACCAATATTTCAAAAATTCTAGCTGCAGAATTTGTCCTGGATTACATTCTCAAATCTCATCAGTAATGATTACATGATAGCTCCTCCCTAGGTGGAGCGGATCCAGCATGAATAGGGCTTTATTTATGAATGTATATTTCATCTGAATGTGTTTGGAGTTGTACCCGTGTCTGTCTCATCCTGTCTGTTGTGATAGACCTGGCTCTTCCCTCGGCTCCGTTTCAGTCCTGTCTCCATTCCCTGTCGCGCTCTGTCCCCTCGCCCACTCCCTTTTTTGCATACTCTTCCCTTCCCATGGCCACTCCCAGCAGCAGCAGTCCACTAAAGCCCTGGCTCTGCCCCGCCCTGCAGGCCTACCTGGGGATCATGGAGTTGTTAGCAGCTCGCGGAACATATGAGGAGTTGTGTGTGCCCATGGTCATGGTGCCAGCCACAGTCTCCAACAATGTGCCGGGCTCAGACCTCAGCATTGGCGCAGACACCGCTCTGAACGCCATCACTGATGTAAGTCCGGCTGGTCAGCCCACCCACACCTCCGCCGGCCAACATGGGCTACGCCTTCTGTTTACCAGCGGCCAGCCAATCAGAAGGCAGAACAGACAGAGATGGAGCCGACTGCAGCGTGAACCAATGAAATAGGAAACATGCTGCTGTTTTTAAAGGGACATTCTGGCCAAAGTATAGAAGTGTAGCCTTTGACATGCTGTTTACCTGTTTCCTAGTAGTCTCTAGAGTGAGATTGAAATACTGGGAAAGCTCCCTCCTGGAAGTAACACAGAAGTACATTTTCAATGGCAGTTTTTGCTCACTGGCTAATTTTCCAGTTCAGAAATGTAGCTAAGAAATGATTTCTATCTTATTGCAATAATAGCAGTAAGTTCTCAGTGAAATCATTGTGTAATACATGCTGGGTATTGCAGTGAGAGAACACTCAAAAGTGTGAATTCGGAGGATGACTGATGTTACAGTGCTACAAAATACTCCATAACATGACAAGTAACAAACCTATGCCAGAATGCCTCTTTAAGAATGCGTATGAAAGATCACCAACCAATGTGCAGTCAGTACCAGTCAGTGTCATATAGATCATTTGATCTGATTCAAACTTTAAGATTAATAACAGGGTGCCGGTTTTGTTTCATTAACAAAATCTGAGCCACATAACTACTCACTATAATGAAAGTTTCAGAGGATTAGGAAGGACTGCAGCAACTCATCAAGGCTTTAGCTGGTAAACTTAAAGGTAAAGTGGTAGCTCACAGGTAAGTGGTGGTGATGATGATGGTGATGATGACATGAAGGCATGTTGTTGGTTCTATGCCTGCGGTCTATGCCCTTCACTGTGAATGCACCGCCTTATCGGAGCCCATTTTCCTGAATTACAGATCAAACCCCACAGACAGTTCAAGCCTCATAGACAACATAGTCAGTAGAGAGAAATAGAGCATTTTCTTCTCGCTTTGACTGTAGTTATGTTATATTACATTACAGTCATCTGGCAGACGCTTTTATCCAAAGCGACTAACAGTATGAGGCCACAGTGTGAGAGCCAGAGGACAGTATTTAATGCTAAACCTTTACGTGAGAGTAATGCAAGAAGATAGTTAGGAGAGGAGATGGTTAAGGTTAAAACAGACCAGTAACATAAGTATTAATATAATTGACGACTTAAGAAATAGTTAATAATGCTCTTCAGGAAATACCAGTTATTTTCATTTTTGGCCTAGCATTCACATTACAATCCCAGTTCTGTGCAAAACTCAGAGGCCACCCTTTTATTTATTTAATTTCTAGTCTTTTCATGAAGGAGAAGTTTTGTCGACATTTTTTTAAGCAGAAGAAAAACCTTTATTAATAAAGCATCAATAAGAGAATTGATCTTCATCCTCAATCCATCCTCATCCTCAGTGTGTATATACGTGTTGCTGTGGTCTCTGATGTCACCCTCGTCCTGCTGCTGCTGCTGCTGCTGCTGCTGCTGTCATGGCAACGAGTTGCCCGGCGTTTGCGCGTTTTGCTCTTTTTTTGCGCCACGCGATCACGCCTCATACATCGAGCGTGCGTGTTTGTGTGTGTGTGTGTGTGTGTGTGTGTGTGTGTGTGTTTGTATGCGTGCGGTCACGCAATATGCATGAGTGAGTTACGTATTCGGCTCCTCCTCCTCCTCCTCCTCCTCCTCCTCCTCTTTCTCTCAGCCAATGGGAAGACGTCGTGACTATCACCCAGCCAGCGTGAGGGACAGGGTCTCTCCTGCACCAGAGTGCCCCTTACCACTCTAACGTGACCTGCCCTGTGCTGTGCTGTCCTGTGGTTTTTTGTGTGTGTGTGTGTGTGTGTGTTACGGGGCTGTCTCAGGCGCTTGAGTGTCTGCTGCAGCTGTGTGATGCTCGAGCCACCCATGAGGAGTTTTGCATCCCGCTGTGTGTGCTGCCTGCCACCATTAGTAACAATGTGCCTGGCACTGACCTTAGTATCGGGGCAGACACTGCCCTTAATGCCATTGTGGAGGTAAGGAACAACCCACCTATACATTTATTTCTACAGTGCCGCGGTCATACCCTACCTGTAAGAAAGTCTTTAGTCCGTATAGAAAAACTTCAGTCAGCCTCATTGTAAGGGGTGCAGAGTCTTGGGTCTGTCCGATGTTATTGTTTTAATACTGAAATTGATGCTGAGTTTAAAAGACCCATATTATGGAAAATGGTATTTTTTATATGAGTTAAATGTAATACATGAACATTGCTAAAGTTTCAAAATGCACTATGCACTCCCATATCCACACAGTCCATATAGGCAAATTTAGTAAGTTATTCCGAAAAAGGGCTCTTTCTTTCTGACCTGGTGGGACATATTGGAGAAAAAAAAAAAAAACTAAACATGTCCTGTTCAAAAAGTGTGGAACATTTTTTATTATTATCTGTATTTTATTACATTTTTCCATTATGTTTAATTTTCTGACATATAAATGATACACTACAGTTAGCAGGAAAGTGCCTAAAATCATTTGGAATCTTCTTGAATCCAATAATCTTTTAGCAACCTACCTATGGCGGCTACAGATTGAAATGTTAACGTTCTCTCAAGCTCCTAACGTCCATGAGCAACTCAGATAAAAGTGGCATGCGTTTAAATTTGACAGTTTACTCTATAATATAGGTATTGTTGTTTCTGGTGTGGAGTCAAGTCAAGTCAAGTCAAGTAGGTGTACACCATGAAACCAAACCATGTTCCTCCAGGACCATGGAGCAACACAGAGAACAAAAACAGAAACAACACAAGACCACATTATTGCAGGCAGGACAGGACTACAGAGAGTGCAAAAAGAAGAAAATGCAAGAAAACACAAGAGTAACCATATTGCAGGACGAGACCACATACAGCGCAGTTAAGCAGTTAGTTTAAACATTTTTTATGAGAGTATTATGAGATACTGGGAGGTAGCCCAGTCAGAATAAAGGTAGGACCATCCAGATATGGCAAATACATGATTATTACAATGACCCTAGACTTACTGACAGAATCTATTTGTGTGTCCGCGTGTGTGTGTGTGTGTGTTTGTATTTTATTAGACATGTGATCGTATCAAGCAGTCCGCCAGCGGGACTAAGCGACGTGTGTTCATCATTGAAACCATGGGGGGCTACTGTGGTTATCTGGCCAGTGTGGGTGGGCTGGCCGCAGGGGCCGACGCGGCTTACATTTATGAAGAGCCCTTCGACATCCGAGACCTGCAGGTAACGGTCATCTATACACACATTTATTGGATATTTAATACTATACAGGGGGTCCTTGAGTTACGACACAGATCTGTTCCTTCGACAGTGATGTAACCTGAATTTTGGTGGTAGTGGAAAATCACCCTAGCCTCAGTCACTTACTGATGTTGTGACTGAGTTGTAAAATCATAAAAACACAACTAAGCCACATAAACAGAAATAAGAAAACTCCCTCACTCACACGCCGCGTTACTGCGTATTCTTCAGCCGCACGCAACCAAACTAGTTCGCCCACGTAGTCCGTAAGTATGAAGCTAACAGTGTAAGCTGAGTGGGAGTGGTAGTGAATGTTGTAAAACATTAGAAACGTCATATGTTGGGACCGTTGTAACTTGAGGACCCCCTGTACTATACATATAAAAGTTTGGTATCACGGCTTTCAAGCATGTAAAACCTAATGTTTTGCCCATACATGTATAAAATAATCCTATTATGATGCTAGTACAACTTTTTCACAAGGTTTTACAAGGTTATCAGATTGTTTATAGGAAGCTGCAAAGATGTTTTAGATGTGCAAAATTATGAAACAAGATAATTCTGAAGTAAATGAGTACGCCTTAATATACTGTTTTGAATGGTGGTGTCTTTATAATAAGGTTGATTCAGAGCTGAGACAGGATTTTTAAACGCTGTTCAGTCTGTTCTGATTGGTTCTCTAAAAAAAGTTTTTGGAATGGTGGCTCCCTCTGCTGGTCACATGTTAAATGCATGTTGTGTTTTTCACAGTCTAATGTTGAACACTTAACAGAGAAGATGAAGACTAGCATTCAGAGAGGACTCGTTCTGAGGTAAACCGACTTTTGCCCTCCCTTCGTTAAGACTTAGCGCTGTTTATCTCTGGTCTGATTATGATTAGTTTGGAAATTATTCGGTATACAGTGAAACCTCAAATCTTATGATGAATAGATTCCATTATGTGGGTACAGTTTAGATTTACTTTAAAAATATATATCTAACTAGATGAACTGCACTATAGACAGTAGTGCAGGTAAAAAAATGTAAAAGGGATATTGAGTTCAAATGACAACTTGGCATGGCATCTTGGAGTTCAACTTAGTGTGTAAATGTGTGATCACAAATATGAATCTTAATGATTAAACAATATAACATCAAAATATATGGTATGCCTAAATAGAATGACAGGTTTTGTTTTTTGTTGTTGTTTTTCTGAGGAATAGCAATCTTTGTTTGCAAGCCCCAAAACCAAGCCCTGAGCTGTAAAAAAAATTGATAATTAATAATAATAAATAAGAAGCTTCTTATCCTGACCGTGTACACCCCCAGTCAAGTCTTGAATAGTAAAAAAAAGCTTAAGTTCTCTGCACACTTATTTCAAAAACATTTTTGAGGCCCTGTGCCAAAATGTTTTGGCGGGTTTTGGCAGCTCACAGCTCCACACGTGCTCCTCCCCCAGCCAGGGGCAACTGCTACTTAAAGCTCCAGCGGAGATTGTTGCTCCTGATCCTGTTGTTTATGGACTACACTTAGTCTCCCAAAAAAATGTACTTCATGGACACTTAGTGGTTCCAACTCTGTTAGCCGTAGACAGCCCATCTGTCAATACTCTTGTTGATGAAGGCCTTCTCTTGTTATGTATCCCCATAAAGACTCTCTTTTCTTTTTCTCCGGGTCGACACGAGGTGGATGGGTTCCCTTTTTGAGTTGAATTGAATAGAATAGAATTTGATAGAATTGAATTGAATAGAATCCTAAACCTATATTTTTTGTTGTCAAATTAACAAAATAATTGTTATAATTATAACTGAATGCAGCATTCAGGTTCTGATCTTTACACCTCTATTCAGGTTCATCCACGAGCATCTTCTTTGTACTTTCCTTTCTATATTAATATTAAACAGCACTAGAAGTAAAGCCAAGAAATGAAGGTGTTTAGCCCATAACCTTAAAGGCGCTGTATTTTAGTGCTATGTGTGAACACCCACACCCTCTGTGGCCCCCTCAGATCAGATTAGATCAGACTGGGGTATTTTTGGGGCACTTTTGATTGGAATTTGTTAGAACAGGACCCCGAGGCCCTGCTGTCATTCACCTGCAGCCTCCGCTTGTTTTCAGCTGTGTTTTAATGCGTGTTTGTTTCTGTGTGTGTGTGTGTGTGTGTGTGTGCTTCCTTCCAGAAATGAGAACTGTAATGAGAACTACACTACAGACTTCATCTACCAGCTGTACTCGGAGGAGGGCAGAGGTGTTTTTGACTGCAGGAAGAACGTGTTGGGTCATATGCAGCAGGTAAACACACAAACAGCACAGAGAGAGAAGATCGTGTGACGATACCTGGTCATTATTTGAACCAATAAAATTATGTAAGTGACTGTACCGTGGTGATGTGAGTTATTACTGGTGCATAACAATTTTATAACACCTCTTTATATCACCATATAATGCTTTTATATCAGTGTTTTTGAGTAGTACTTTTATGTGAAAATAGAGCTTTTACATTAATACTATGTTAAAACAGAACATTTGTTATGTTCAAATATAACTTATTTTAAAATAGATTTTTCATATTAATATTAAGTTAAAATGGAACTTTTATGTTAAAAAACCTTAAGTTATAGTAGTATTTTCATATTAATATTATGTTTATTTTATGTTAAAATAGAATGTTGTGATAATTATGCTTTCAGCTAGAACATCAAGTAGTTAAAATGAACTTTCTTAATGATTTTTAAATTGATTTTAATTCTTAAAAAGCATGAATATTTCAGTTCATTTTGGCATTTTTGGACAGTAGTCTTACAATCACTTTGTCCGTCTCTAGGGAGGCGCTCCATCACCATTTGACCGTAACTTTGGAACCAAAATCTCAGCCAAAGCCATGCAGTGGATCTCAAAGAAGCTGAAGGAGAGCTACAGGCAAGGTAGGCAGAAACAGAGACAGCAGAGAGACCACCAGGACCACCCAGGCAGTTTCACTGGTGGACAAATACTGTATAGAGGCAGGGATGGTTACTGAAAAAACGAACTGCCTCTTCTTTTTTAGATAGTAGGAGTGTGTGATAACTTTAGATGTGGTATGTCTTTTAAGTGCATGCACCTGAAATGACTAATTAATGTCTGTGAAAATAATGGGTTTGACACTATATACTTTTTGCCTTTTTCACTTTGCATCTGGCTCACTAAAGATGAAGGTAACTGTTTACTTACGTTTGAAACATTGTCACATCATTATAGACTTTAATCCATACAGTGGATTACAGTGATTTATAGGGCTGGGACAAAAAGCAGTTTCGAAAAACTGTAAATCTAGACAGTTTTGTTGATTCGATAATAAACATGAATAATTGTATTGTTTAATACCAAGAGTATTTCACAGTACATATATATAATTTGACACCAGAGCTCAAGGTTGCTCTGTTTGTTTGTCCTCTTAATGTTCAGGTCTCCGAGTTCACTTTGGCATTCTTAGCAGAATAAGCTGTAACTCGGTGCCAATCTTTAGGTCTCACTTGCTAAAACAAATGTGATTACCATTATTGATCTATGGACACATGCAAGTGTTCAGTTAAAAGGTGTCTAAGAAGCATGTTGCAGTCGTTTTTTCTTCCGTTCAATTTGACTCAATAACTAAATATTAAACTGCCAGTAATAATATTTCTGATGCCATTTCCCTTGTGGCATCACACCATCACCACAACGACACACTGCGGTTCATAGGACATGTCACTGCTATGTGCGAGACCAAGTAAAATCAGGCCTGGCTTTTTAGATCAGGTTGTGTGATGTCAGTCAGATCACTGATCACAGCTCTCACACTTGTAAAAATGGAAAGAATTAAGTGATAAATTGCATAATCGATAACCAACTATTTAATTGGTAAGTGGTCCTAGCCCTACTGATATATATCTCATATCATGTTTCTTTGTGTTAATGTTTCTTTGTTTGTTTTGCTTTTGGCATGCCGAGTCTTGTCTTTTTTTTTTTTTTCATCTCCACCAGTCAACCACTAATACTTAGCCATAAATTAGCAAAATTGTAAACCTCTCTTCTAATTAATTGCATTGTGTAAATTTTGCATTGCAACTTCAGATCTGATATCTAGTCCCAGTGTAGTATCTCTTCAGGTTTTCTACTCATGAATGTAGAAACCAGCTCAGAAGCTCCGGATGTGACACTAACATGAATGTTTGCATGCTGAACGTGTTTGCGTGTGTGTGTGTGTGTGTGTGTGCGTGGCCTGCAGGCAGAGTGTTTGCTAACACAGAGGATTCAGCATGTTTGCTGGGGATGCGCCGCCGTGCCCTCGTCTTCCAGCCAGTGGTGCAACTGAAGGAGGAGACGGACTTTGTGTGCGTAGAATAAACTAAGTAACTTTCTGAGCACAGTCTGTTCTCACTTACACGGTGACACCATCATGCACAGAATAAGGATGAAGACACAGTAGCACTAAAATCACTAAGCTGTCAGAACTCTGTGTCTTGTGAAGTTGTTCAAATTATCAACATTTTCTGGTCTACCAATGATGCTACGTACTCATGTGCTCAAGGACTATTTTAAAAATAAGACATTTGTGCTTAAGAAGCACTAATCATTCACAGGTAATAAAAAACTTCAGTTCACCGTACAAGCACTAATTGGAAAAAAGGGACTTGACCAAGGCACTGTATATATAAATACAGTACATTCGTGTGGTTTACATTTATCCCAACATTATTCCCATAACTCACACTAAATCTGAAAACTTAATAATCAGTTCACATGCTTCCAAAACACATTTTCCTAATGTCAAAATACTCTTATAAATAAAAGAATCAGAAAGGATTGTTTGGAGCAATGCCATAGCAATGCCTCCGGGATCAATACAATTTTCTGATTCAGATTCTGACAGAAAAAACACTTATGCTGACAGTTTTCTTCTATGGTTCTACTATGGTATCACTCTGTAGAACACATTTTATGCTTCATTTTTAAGAGTGAGCAGTAAGAAGCTTAGGTGAATGCATACAGAGATCGCAGATCATTTATCTGCTTCTATGTTGCATATTTGGATCCTGATATTGTTAAACATAATAATACGACAAATTAGTCAATCCCTTAAACTGCAGACTTATATAATTACTGTAGTTCCACATAATATGTTATTATCGTTATTAATTTTAGCTCTGGTGAATAAACTGGGCTGATATATTGTTAGGCTTGTAATATCAGCCACTATTGATGAGTTGTGGTGCTTTACTTACGGTGTTATCACTAGAGTTGAACATGCATTAGGGATGGGTCAAGATAGTCATTAAAATACAGAAAATCATAGTTAATGTAACATTCTTTGGTTTTAAGCCACCGCCAAAAACCCGCTAGCATGATCACATATGCCCAAACCTGCCACCTGCCTGCTTGCTGTAACACACCAACCCTCCAACCCCCAAACCCCCAACACACACCACCACCCACCAACACAAGCTCACACAAAGAGAGAGAAATCATGTGTGTTAGTTATTCTTCTTCTTCTGTTGTTTAACGCCAATTAGCAAAAGTTGGATTTTAGGTGCTTTATTGCCAGAACAAGCAAGATTAGTCGAATAGTTCTCTGTGAATTGGTATGGATAATGGTATTTTTGCTTGAAATTCCTAAAATTCATGGATAATAGCCAACCTTTTGGGTCACAGCTTCAAACCTGTGATAGAAAAAAGCTGTGCCATCCAATGTCAGTCTCTTTTTTCTTCTTTTAAAACATTTTGATGATTTTCTGTTATTGAAAAATAAAGGAAATTGGTTCAGTGTGCTAATGATACAGATGTGTGTGTCTGTGTGTCCAGTCACAGGATTCCAAAAGAGCAGTGGTGGCTGAAGCTCCGCCCCCTGATGAAGATCTTGGCAAAATACAAGACGAGCTACGACGTGTCCGACTCCGGGCAGCTGGAGCACGTCGTCTGCAACCGCACCAAGGAGTCGGACGCCACCGGCACAATCTGAGGTCGCGGGGGTCACGGCTGGGGTCAGAGGTCTCCCTGTCTGTTTAGTGTGTGCTGATGCAGATGCTTCATCCTTTCCTCTTATCGTGTACTGGCCCTTCATCGTCCTTTTTGTCACATTATCACCCAGCCCCCCCTTTCCCCAGAAACAAGGCACTGTACCGAATGTAGGAGGGTCCGCGGGCCGGCCGCGGCCGGTCCCCTGGCTTTTAGTGTGTGTCCATGCTGCGAGCCACTACACGCTGACTTCTTCACCAGGAGCAGCACCTAGAGTAGTCGCACCTATTAGTGTCCAGCTGAAGACGCAGCACGTCCGTCAAATCCAATGCAATCCAGCTCCTGTCTCTCAAGCACAGTGTGGTGTGTGAATCTGTGAATATCATTATGTGCTGACATCTATTTGCTTGACCAATAAAGATTACATACACCCGTCTGGAGGATGTTTCTTGAGTTCTTTTAATCCTTAGAACCCTGAAGGTATTTTTCCTGTATTTTTCATCAGCTTTGACACAAATTACCTAATAAGGACAAAAAAATATATATATATATTTATATTATTAAAAATATATAATGACAATAATACATTTTTGTGAAAGGTGTCTGACTTGCTGAATTAAATGTAATGGAAAAAAACTTTCACAGCCCACATTTCATGTTGTTTTTTTCTGTTAAACTGTAATTGTGTATTTAATTAAACTAATTGTGGAAAGTGAACAAAATGTGTGAAATCAGAACTTCATGACCATGTCATCATGAAATTAAGAGCAAAATTAATGGTTAAATGTACTATCTAACTGAACTGAATTAAGTGTAGATGAAACTAATCTCATTCTTCTATGCAGTTAGGAAATTCAGACCAGCACTGGTTATGAAAATGTCAAAAGTCCAATTGCCCAAGCAGCTTTGCAGTGATTAACATTTCCCTTTATTATGAATAAAACAACTATAGATCTCTAGGATTTCAGCTATGATTTCAGATTTCATAAGTTAACATGTAAACAATCATGAATCAGCCATAATAACATACTGGGCACCTATCACATTAGCAAATCACCTAATACAAACACTGGACTAAAATGACCATGATCTGAAGCAAAATGAGAACAATATACAATCATTAACCCTCATGTTTAAGGAGTAGTTTGCACATAAATCATATTGACATCTTTTCCATAATCGTCCAAATTTATTGGAAAGTTCTTAGCTACCAGCTTAGTATCCTACAAACTGCACCCTTAGCTCATAGTCTTAAATGCACTGTTGAGGTACTAGACCTGCTTATTAATGTTACTTTAAGATATACAAGAATAGACATGTAAGCTTGAAATGGGTGCTATTACTGTTTTTAGCAATGCAGTGTCTATGATTCTAGCAGGAAAAGCCTGTATATTATAATTACATTGGTAATCTGATCATTATATTCCAAAAAACTGTGCCCTAAGTGGTACCAGAATGGTGTGCCTGTACTGTGCTGGCGTCCAGCAGAGGGCACCAGAGTGCTATCACAGTAACAGACTGAGCACGTGCTCTGCAGCATGGTCCTCCATGCTTTTGCAGCATGCTCCAAAATCTGCAATGCCTCATTTCCTGCATTCTGCCACATTGTATGTGTTTTGCAGAGTTATCACACACCATTGTCCCATTTGAAAGACGCCACGGGGGGGGGCTTTAAAAAAAAAAAGCCAGTTTGGACCACAGTGCCTGTTAAATGGATTGACAGCACACATCTTAATCAGAATACATCTGACCATGATTTAATGCCTGTGATGTTAGTGGGCCAAAATGGTGCGGAAACCTCAGTTTTCTTTGTTAGCTACGATTCTTGGGGCATCACCTTCAGCCGTGAGGTACTTTGTGGAATAAAGAAGTGATCAAATAGTATGCTAATGTGATTAATGTGAGGAGCTGACAGGCACTTTTTTCTTCACACCATCACCTTATTCTCCTCCTTCAAAAAGGCATTTCAATGCAGGCACCCCGAGTGCATGAGGAGAAAAAAAAAAAAGATCAAATCCAATCTTTTGAGTTGATTTAAGAATGCAAAGCGAGGCCTATGGGGTCATATGCACATAGGTAATCAATAGTAATTAGCATTTCATCTCTCCCTCGTTCTTTTCTTTCACTCCCCTAAATCAGGCTCTGATCTGATCTCATCGGACTGATTAGGGCCTGTAAATGAAGGAGCGGGTCATCGGTTACATAGCTGAAGCCAGATGTGTGCTTCCCCAACTTTATCTTCATTTAATACCTCAGCCCCCTTAAGCGCCGCACCAATTAAACCCCCCAGCCTGTAGCATTCAAATGGCCTGGCAAATAGACTATTTCTATTAAACAGACTCTTAATTTGAGGCCACCGCGTGGGCTGAGAATGCTTCGTGTAGCAGATTTCTCCCTTTGATTCCACACGTATGGATTTTCAGAGAAAGATGTATGATCCCGGACCGAACTCCACTGCGGTAAAGGCTGAATACCCATAGTGGTAAAAATAGATTACTTGAAAGCTATTGCAATAACAATGGTAACAGGAGACAATAAATCTTCGCCTGTAATATTAGAAAAGCAATATTTCTCCTCAGATAAATTTCCCATTAATCAATAGACAGGACCTCTCTGCGCGGCGATTATTTGGAAGGTGTATCTTAACACTGTGTGTTGCGCTGCTATGCATGAATGAGACAGCAAAGTTGGTAGAGTTTTTAAAAACTGTGTCCACTTACTGTCTACTCTATTAGACATAATTGGTCCACACTGCAGATGTAAAGTTATTGATGTCCATGCTGCACAGCTTGTGTGATCATTTCCTAGTCTTTCATCAGTGGTCAGGTTTTGATCACGGCACACAGCACACACACACACACACACACACACAGACACACACACACACACACACACACACACACACACACACACACACACACA
>JBBPCX010000006.1:5071894-5085295 GCA_037974365.1 Hydrocynus forskahlii
AGAGAGAGAGAGAGAGAGACAGAGAGACAGAGAGACAGAGACAGAGAGACAGAGAGACAGAGAGAGAGAGACAGAGACAGAGAGACAGAGAGAGACAGAGAGAGAGAGAGACAGAGAGAGAGAAAGAGACAGAGAGAGACAGAACAGAGAGAGAGAGACAGAGACAGAGAGAGCGACAGAGAGAGTGAGAGAGAGAGAGACAGAGAGAGAGAGAGGGAGAGAGACAGAGACAGAGAGAGCGACAGAGAGAGTGAGAGAGAGAGAGAGACAGAGAGACAGAGAGAGAGAGAGGGAGAGAGACAGAGAGAGAGAGAGAGAGAGAGAGAGAGAGAGAGACAGAGAGAGAGAGAGAGAGCAGGTTTAGGGGGTCTACTGTGGTCGTTGTGGTGGGTAATAACTCTCAGTGGTGCGGTAAGGCTTTGAAGCAGGAATAGTATGTATGTGTGTGTGTGTGTGTGTGTGTGTGTGTGTGTGTGTGTGTGTGTGTACGGGCAGGTTAAACAGCGCAGGGCTCGGTACACTGCAGTGTGTTCCTGTGAGACACACACAGGGAGAAAACACACGCTTAGCTGAGTGACAGTAATTGACAAGCCCTGTGGACACCATCCCCAGAGACCCCCCCGCCTTCAGTCAAATAAACACAGCACCAGCTCAGCAGGGAGCACACACACACTAACACACACACATACTCACACACACACACTCTGAGACTCACACACAGACATGCACGCACGCACACACACATGCGCGCATACACACATACACTAATACACACGCGGACACCACAGACACACACCCACACACGCACACACACAGACGCATACACACATACACCAACACACACACACACACAGACACATGCAGTCACACACACACATGCGGGTACCACAGACACACAGACATGCAGACACTTTTTACAGGGCTTAAATTATCTGCTGCTTATGTTTTGTTACCAGACCTTCAGAGGTCTTGTGGAGTTTCTTATGTAAATCACTCTTCAACATTACAGACATCCTGGGGTAAAATTACATCACCCCACCTCTCCAAGGAAAACTAACTAATAGAGCTTTCATGGGCATCATGTCTCTCATCACGTCTCATGTTTCCTCTAGATTTTGTTTTCAGGCCGAGTGAAAGATCCGTGGTACTCCAGATCAGTTTTTCCCAGCTCTGATCCTGGAGGCCCCCCAGCTCTGCATGATTGGATGTTTTTCTTGCTCCAAGAACACCTGATCCAACTAATCAACCAACTGACAAACCCCTTCTGAGCTGAAGTGAATGTGTTCCCTGTGAAAAAAAGGACCATTACAAGCATTAGGATGAAAACCTGTTGGTTTTGCTTCCTGAAGGAAATTGGCCTAATGGTTTTCTGGTTCTGGTATGTCCAGCTCCATCTTACCCATCAGTACTGATCAGACCAGGGGTCACAGCTCAGCCTCTTAGAGCTTCAAGCACAGCCTAACTCAACCCATCTCTTCAAACAGAGACTGAAGACTCTCCTGTTCACCAAGCACTGAGGAGCACATCTACATCTTCGTGTCATAAACTAACTTAACTAACACAAACGTAACAAAAAAAAAAACATTTTAAAAATCTGATAGGCCCCTGGTGGAGTCCTAACTTAGTCTTCTACCAGCTCATAATTTTAAGTTTAGGTTTACTAGTATGAGGGACGTGGACTACAAAGCACAGGTGTGCTTCGCTCTGGATAAGAACGTCTGCCAGATGCTGTGAATGTCAATGATAGAACACCCTAAGCTTCATCAAACACATCCAGAATCAGTGACAAGTCATCCGTTGCACCATTAGGATAATTTACATTGTGATATCAACCTACAAAGTACCATCATTAACTATAAGACATTAATGAAAAATAAAAAAACAGACACTACCTGTTTGACTTTTGGTAGCAGTTCTATAACATGAAAACACTTAACTCTTGGAAAATGAGCAGAAAGGATCTATGCCGGAGGCACAACAAATGGTAAATTGTCATGATACATGTCTTATATGGAAGTTCCCCCAGTTTGTGTTGTTGTTCAAGGTGTCAGCCCTCATGCTGAGCTTTGTTTGGTGTTATTGTAAACCATGGAATAACAATAATAACCACTACTGGAGTATGAACCGGTTCTAGGCTGTTTTACATCGCTTATATTTACTGAAATCAGAGTTTACTGATACACTCTGAGTTCTGAGGGTAAACACCAGTACTAGACTGTTTTACACTGTTTATATTTACTGAAATCAGAGTTTACTGATACACTCTGAGTTCTAATGGTTAAGACTCCATTAAGAAAACCATCAAAAGCATCCAAAATCACCACAACTCTTCTGTTGATAATTTACAATGTGTCATGAACTTACAAAGTATCATCATTAATCATAAATCATCACTGAAAAATCCACCAGGAACCCACATAAATTATTAAGTGTTTATATGACTTTTATCAGCAGTTTTAGAACATGAAAACCCTTAAATGTACCGAACAATAGGTTCTCCAGGAACAAGGTTGGAAGCCTTTACTCTGGTCAGCACAGCGACCTTCAGCACAAGATGTGCAGGTGCTATACTTAATGAGCAAAAACATTTACACTCCTTCTAATTTGACTTCAGCTGCACCAATTGCTGACACATGTGTTCACCTGCACACACAATTTCTATAATCTCCTTACAAACTGGACAAATAGAATTTGATTCAGTGGAGCAGCTGCACCTGAGCCTAAGGTCACTATGCGAAATGTCATGCTTCAGCTAGAGAGATATAAAGCCTTGGTATTGGTTCAAGATTCAAGATTCTTTATTAGTCACATACATACACAATATGGACAAAGGTATTGGGACACACCTGTTTTCCAGGGTCTGGGGACTAGGCCCCTTACTTCTAGTGAAGGACAATCTTAATGCTTCAGCAGACCAAGGCAGAACCTTTTTCTTTTAGGAAGAACCTTTTCTATTCCAGCATGACTGTGTCCCAGTGCACAAAGCGAGCTCCATAAAGACGTGGCTGGAGGAGTTCAGTGTGGAAGAACTTGACTGGCCATACAGAGCTCTGACCTCAACCCCATCCAGCACCTTTGGGATGAACTGGAACGGAGATTGGAGCCAGACCTTCTCGTCTAACATCAGTGTCAGACCTCATAAATGTTCTATAGAATGAATGGGCACAAATTCCCACAGAAACTCCAAAATCTTGTTGAAAGAATTCCAAGAGGAGTGGAAGCTGTTATTGCTGCAAAGGTGGGACCAACTCCATATTAAAGTCTATGTAATTGACTGTCATTAAAGTCCCTGTGTCTCAATACCTTTGTCCATATAGTGTAGTTAGCGAAGCACAACAAGCACTGAAATGTGCTGAGCTGTGGAGAAGTGGAATTCTATTCTCTGGACTGATGGAGTTCCATTCAACACTTTTAGGATGACCTGGAATGGTAGAAGAAACTTTTGGACATGCAGTGTACAAACGTTTTTACTTTTATGAATAAAAGCTGCATTTATTACATAAAATAATTGCCTTTTTCCTCATGGGGAGCACCCCAACACGCCACAATGTCAGATTCTTTCCTCTGAAAGATATTTCCTCTCAACCCTGGGGCCAAATACTTGGATAAACATGTACACACAGCACGTACAGCCTGCATTCCTGTCTTTATGAGGTGTTTCCAGTGATGTCTATATTACTGTAGTATTGTATTATTGCAGCAAATATTTCCTGTAAAAAAAAACCCTGCCTGGCAACTTGTCAAGGTTAGGATAAGCAGCTCATAATTTTCTCACATTGAAACCATCTAAATTTCCCCATAATGTTAAATTACACTGTATTTCTATCACACAAGTTGAATGTACTTCTGTGTGAATGTGTTTAAGTCTAACCCGACTCTAAACTTATCTTTACTTTGTCCCCACAGTTTTAAAACCTTCTTAAAAATCCTGGAGTTACACACACACACACACACACACACACACACACACACACACACACACAAAATGCTTCTGTGGTCCACCTACCTACTCCCTAACCTTAACCTGAGCAACCAAACCCCAATCTTTAATTTCAAGTCAACTCTAGCTGTATTTTACTGTTAGAGAAAAAAACACATTTATTATAACATATTTTTCGACATATCAAAATTTTCAGAGTTATCTAATTCCTGACTCAATCTGGTCCCCACAAAGGGCTAAATACAGGGCCAGATGCATCCCACATACCTCATGTCTTCATATTTGATATAGAAAAAAGTAAAAAAAATCTCCCCATAAAGCCAGACTGTTGACTTAAGTCTCTGGATATTTGGTCCCCATTAAGGAGTAAATTCTCAAACACACCTCACAGAAACTATAAATCAACTACATTTCAATAACATACATTTATGCTAAATTAAAAAAATCTATGTAAAAGTTGAGGACACTGGGGAGAAATCTGAAATCCAATTGCTTTTTCTTTAACCAGCTCACAAGATCTTATCATACTTCACAGTGTTTCTTTGTTTATTTGTATGTATTGTAATTTCATATTGTGTTCATTTATCAGTAAAAGCACATTCACCTCCAAAATTGCAACTTTAATGAAGTAAAAACCTTTATGGCTTTCTGTGGAATTGAAAGCAAAGAGATTGGACTGTATGTTAAGTAAGATCATTTGTGTTGGTCTGAGAGATAGATGGATAGATGGATAGATGGATAGATAGGTAGATAGATTGATTGATTGATTCATTGATTGGTTCCCCACAGACCAAAATACCTCCACAGTGTCAAGACTGTCATGTTTTCCCTACATGCACACACTGAGACACAGTGGCACAATAACAATCAAATGATCCCCCCCAGCACACACACACACACACACACACACACACACACACATAGGTTTATGCACACTTTCTTACACTCACAGTCAAACAGAGTCCATTCACACACATGAATACACACATGCACACTTCATTTCACGGATGTGGTGGAGAACGCACACACACACAGACAGATTGAAAATCACTGAGAATAATAGCATTGTAAAATTTTGCATCAGCAGTATGTCAGGTCACAACACATGTCCTTAAATTCTTAACCCTGTACTGCATGTCCTGTTTGACAGCAGTGTGAGTGTGTGTATGTGTGTGTGTGTGTGTGTGTGTGTGTGTGTGTGTATGTCTCTCCCCCTCCCGTCTGTGCTGCTGATTGTGTATTCTTCCTGCATGTGAAAAATGAGCCATGAAACAGCGTTGTCAAGCTGAACAGAATTTTAATTACTGACTGTCGCTCTGCTCCTGGCGAGGACGCTCCGGCAGCTCTGAAACAGCAGCAAACACGCAAACTATCGGCCACTGCGGGGGAAAAACACTGTACCACACAGACGCAATTAAAAACACACCCTTCACAACTCCTGGAGAGCAAAAGAGAAAAAAAGAGAGGAGAGTAACAGGTAGAGGGGAAAAAAGGTATCTGTCACATGTGAGATGCTGAGACAGGATGTATGTGAGAGTATGACTAACTTTATTTTAATAAATAAAACACCACAAAATTGCAAAGACTGTGGAGAAACTCTCACATGGACACGACAAAGGAAAAGTGAAACAAAAAGATTTATAGACAAGAAAACACTAAAAAACCCACAAAACAGGAGGGGTAACGAACTACAGACAGGCAAAACACTAACAAAAAGGCAGAACCAGGGAGGAAACAAGCAAATAATAACAAAAGCACATGGTCAGAAACACATGGAAACATAAACAAGGAGGCAAGGCTTAGATACAGCGCCTCGTCAGTTTCTGCTCCCTTCCAAAATATAAAGGCAAGGAGGTGAAAAGAGAAACATATTTGTAAAATAAAAAGCTTTTCATGTGCTTTGAGAAGGAGAGGTTTAATTGGGACAGGACAGATAATTAGTAGAGAAGGGAAATGACAGATATTTGTATTCACACACACAGAAGAACAAGAACGTCTGCCGGGCAACCAGGTCTAAACCAACACTCTCCACCTCCACCTCCATCTTTCTCTCTCTCTCTGTTGCTCAGTCTTTTCCTGGCTCTCATTTACTCCTTCTCTCTCTCTCTCTCTCTCTCTCTCTGTCTTTTCTCTTCTCTCCATTGCTCAGTCATTTCTTTTCTACACATTTACTTCTTCTCTCTCTCTCTCTCCTTTTTGTCTCTCTATTTCTCCTTTTTGTCTCTTTATCTATCTATCTATCTATCTATCTATCTATCTATCTATCCATCTGTGTCTCTTTTCTTTTCTTCTCTTAATGGCTTTTCCTTTCTCACATTCTCTCTCTCTCTCTCTCTCTCTCTCTCTCTCTCTCACTCTCTCTCTGTTTTATATCCTCTTGCTCTAAATTGAGCTGTAAAGGTCCTGTCAAGATACGTGTGTGTTAAAACCCATTTACACACACTGACCTCCAGCCTGGACATGCTGTAGTTTAAACCCGTCCCACCACCAGCAAATGTGTCCAAATCTTGTCTTGTAGGTGGTGAGCATGTTTTAGTGTACAAGTATGTATATATGAGTGTGTGTATGTGTACAGGACCTGAATGAAACCAGGAGAGAAGGTGCTGCGCAGTGTGTCTGCGGTTAATGTGTAAACTGTGCTGGCAGGGGAGCAGTAGATGATGAATATGACAGACTGCCGTATTTCTCCATCAGTCTGAGTTATCCATTAAACCCAGGCGCGCCGGGCAGGGGGCTCTAATACAGGGGCAGCGCCGAGATTGTTGTTAACCCATAAGCACCCTAATTCACTCATTCATTACACCTCATTCACTTCACACGGCACCCCATAAATTAGACCGCACGTAACACTAAGACACTAAGTGAGACAAACTAGGGGACAGAGACACTGTCTGTGTGTTTGTTTTTCACACATTTTCAGGACTGAAATTTGACAAGAATGGGGGGGGGGTAATTTAGTCTCAGGACTGGATACACGGTAGTGGTTTTGGTTACTGCTGTAAATGCAAGGGCTAGGTGGTTGTATTAAGTTTTAGAAATTATGGAACTATTGTTACACAAAAGTACACGTATATACAGTACTGTGCACAAGTCTTAGGCCCCTGAAAAGCTCTACTCCTGGGCAGTAGTGTTAAGTTAGTGTGAAAACACCAATATTATCATAATATCTATTTATATTAATACAGTGAACAGTGGTTTTATATTTGCTAGTGTTATCTTTCCTATCCACTTCCTTCATGATAGCCCAAAATACCTGTGTTGCTCTTTTTACTTCTTTAGATTAAATTAGGTGTGTTGCTTATGGAGCTTTATAAATCCACACAATGACTGGAGGCATCGAGCAGAAATCTGCAACCAAACCTGTGTTCCTCTAACCAGCTCACAAAATACTTTTTAAGAAAACTACTTTTTAAGAAAAAAATAAATACGTTGTATTGCTTTCTTGTTTGTTTGCATTTATTCTGATGTTCACTTGTGATTTTGCTGGCAAAAGTAGGTGCTGAATGACTTATACATCAAACATCAAACAATCACTCAGATGTAAAATGATGCACACGACATTATTAATCTAATTAAACTGCACCTCAAGGTCTGGGAGATATAAGATGTTAGCAAATAGATGGTTTTCGTTTGATGACATGTTGAATGCAGAAACCTAAGGTAAGGCCTATCAAACGCTAAGGCATTTACCTACAGGACAGAAAACACCAGTCTGCACTGTGTGGGAAGAAAGCAAGCCAGTGGAGCGATGTTTCTGAAAAAAATGATCTGGTCATTCATCTGGATGTCAGTTTGACAAGTCCCACCTACCTAAAAACCCGATCTCATGAATTTTCGTGCAGTCATCACGATATACAATACAATCAAAATGCATGCTGCGATTATGCTTCAGGGATTTTTTTCGTGCTAGGACAACACTTCACTACCCTTTGGATTTTAACACCGCCAGTATCAGCGCTAACTGGTGACTGTTAGAGTTAGGGTTAAGGTTAGGGTTAGGGTTAAGGTTAGGTTAGGGTGAGTGTTAGGGTTAGGTGAGGGTTAGGATTAGGGTTAAGGTTAGGGTTAGGGTGAGTGTTAGGGTTACTGTTTAGGTTAGGGTTAGGGTTGGGGTTATGGTTAGGGTTAGGGTTGGGGTTTAGGTTAGGGTTAGGGTTGGGGTTAGGGTTAGGGTGAGTGTTAGGGTTAGGGTTAGCGTTAAGGTTAGGGTTAGTGTTAGAGTTAGAGTTAGGGTTAGGGTTAGGGTTAGGGTTAGGGTTGGGGTTAGGGTTAGGGTGAGGGTGAGGGTTAGGATTAGGGTTAAGGTTAGTGTTAGTGTGAGTGTTAGGGTTAGGGTTACAGTTAAGGTTAGGGTTAGGGTTAAGGTTAGGTTTAGGGTTACAGTTAGAGTTAGGGTGAGGGTTAGGGTTAAAGTTTAGGTTAGGGTTAGGGACTTTCCCCGTCTCACGGCATTTCAACCTGTTTCAACCACTTTGCAAACAAAAATGATAAGGAATCAACTCATTATTTCTCTCCTACTGTCCCTCGGTCACCAGTTACCGCTGATACTGGCAATGTTACGCAGTGTGAATTAAAATACAGGGTAGTGAAGCGTTGGCCTAGCACAAAAAAGTGAAGCGTTGTCCTTCCACAAAAAAAGCCCTGAAACGTGATCACAGCACAGTTTTTGATTACATTGTATATTGTTATGGCTTCACCAAAACCCATGAGACCAGCTCTACCTAAACATCACTTTAAACCAAGCTCACGCCCTCATGACACGTTTCCCCTAATGGCAGTGACCTCTTTCAGCAGGATGATGCTCCTTGCCACACTGCAAACAGTGTTCAGGAATAGTTTGAGGAACATCACAAAAACTTCAAGGTGTTGCTCTGGCCTCCAAAATCCCCAGATCTCATTCTGAGCGAGCATCTGTGGGATGTGCTGAAACAGCAAGTCTAATCCGCGGCTTCACCTCGCAACTTATAGAACTTAAAGGATCTGTTGGTAACGTCAGAGACCACAAGCATTGTAGAGTTGGGTCAGAGCTGTTTGGGCAGAACTTACTGTTTAAAGTTCAAAGAAATTCAAAAACACAGCTTACCTTCTTTCCTTCTTACTTGCTACTTACTTTCTCTGTTCTTACATATACATATTTAAAACGTTATAATTCTAATAAAGAGACTCACAAACTGATGTCAGAACAAAATCCATTTTTGTCATTCCTTAAGTTTTTACAGCAGTTTTTGTTTTACTAGATTTTTTTATATATAGCATACCAAGTTTTTTTTTGCTGCAGATTTATTTTTAATTGAGTTTTATTTTGACTTTATGTTTTATATTGTCCTTGTCTCTGCGAGTCTGTGCAGTCTAAGATGAGTAATTTCCTGCGAGATCAATAAAGTTTTCTGATTCTAATTCTGAATCTTTACATTACTAGATTTTTGTTGTTCTTTAAATGGACCTGTTTTTCATACCATCTGCCCTTTCCGTTGACTACATTTTTTACACCATATCCTCTTTACAATGTGTAAACATGTCATGACGAATGCACCAATAGTAATAGTCTGAACTAGAGTTCAGATTCTGTCCTCGGGCCGGGCCGTGATCAAGCGCTCGGAGTGTCAGTGTATGAACGCACCCACGGCTGAGAGTGTGTGTTATAACGGCTCACGTATTAAAAAACTGTCGGGTTTAATCAGGCTCGGGCCGATAATTACAGTTACTGTGTCGGGCCGGGCTGGGCTCGGACACAAGGTGCACGGGCTCGGGTAGGGTCGGGTTTCATTTTTTGGGCCCGATCTAAACTCTAGTCTGAACTCACTTGGAATACATATTATACTGATGTAAGTCACTCCGGATAAGAGTGTCTGCCAAATGCTGTAAATGTAAATGTGTTTTTACAGTAACATACTTTTATTATATTATTTTGTATGCTGTTTTGTCGTCTTCCTGTTATTAGTTTGGAGATAAAGGGTTTTGTTTCAGAAGTAATATGTCTTTATAAAGTGCAGTTCCATATCCTGACAAACGGACCTGTGTGATGTTCTCTGTTCAGTGCTGCCTAATTCTCCAGAGGACTGGGATGTTCTTCATGTGTCTGTCTCAGGGAAGGCTAACCAGGCTAATCTCCTTCAGAATGCAGCCGTCTGTAAAGGAGATGCACACACACACGCGCACACACACACACACACACACACACTCGCATATAGTCTCTGATGTCACTCCTTCTTGCCGTCATTGGTTTACTCATCTGTGCAATGCCTGTTGCAGTGTAACATGTCCCCAGAAACATTTCAAACACACACACACACACACACACACACACACACACATATCCAACCATGCATGGAGGCACACACAGTCTATGACTGATTATTCGACCCACTTTGCTCCATTCCTCATTGAGTAGCTGTTTCTGAGGTACATCTTGTAAAACCATTTAAAAATATATATTATTTTGAATGTGTCATCATAAATAAAGAGCCCAAAACACTGGAATTCTAGAGCAGAGCTACACATAGACACACACACACACACACACACACACACACACATTAAAGCTTTCTATAAATCTGGCCCGCAACCCCCAGTTAAAAAAAAAAAATGCTGGTATCTCCATAAATTCGAGGAACGCGATTCAAAAAAGCTTGTAACTCTTTTTTTTCTCCCAGTTTTTTTTTCTTTTTTCGTACTTCACATCTCTCATTTAATCTATGTGTAACTCTTTTCATCTTCACGTTTCCATGGCAACAAAGTGGAGATGAGGCAGAGGAGGTGAGAACGAGTGAAGGGGGCTGTCGGGATGAGGGGGGGGTGCTTTTTTGGAGAGGGGGAGGATGAGAATAATCTGGGCAGATGACTGGAAGGTGTCTGCTGGTCGTCTCAGCTTCGACTTACGTTTCTTCGTCCTTGGGAAGAGAGAGAAAGTGGAGAAAGGGGGGGGGCAGTATTTATCATTTTCCTTGCTGTTAATTACAGCCCAATTAACCATTCCCCTCTGCACGGTCATTGTGATTCTGCACAGTGTCGACTTTTCACTGACACCTAAAGGTTTCTGAGCCTCGCCAAGCCAAGAGTGAAGGGCTTCCACTAAAACCCCCCGCTAAGTAACCCCCTTAATTAGAAACGTTCACACTGAACGCTCGCTCGTGAATGCAAAGAGATTTAACTCTGAATGGCTTCTTATGAACTCCTGTCCAGCAGCTTAGAACTGTGGATTTGAAGGGATAGTTTGAAAATGGTGTGTGTTCACAGTGTGTGGGAGTTTGACCAGCCGGAACTGAACTGAAGCCTGGATTTAAGTGCCACTGTTTGTTAGCCACACAGTTTCAGTACTAATAAGCAAACTTGTGGCTCCAAAGCTGATCAACGACATTAGAATCAGAATTAGAAAACTGAATGGATCCTGGAGGAAACTGCTTATGTTACCACAGCACAGACACACAGGGACAAGAACAATATAAAACATAAAGTCTAAATAAATCCATCTAGAAAAACCTTCATTTGTTTTACACTATGCTGTATACACACACAATGCGGGGATAGAAATACTAAAGATAAGTAACTTACAGTTAAGTGAAGTAAGTTAAGGGTTAGAGAAAATACTGAACAATCCGAATCAGAAAATGTTTTTCATCCCACAGGAAATTGCTTATGTTACAACAGCACAGACACACAGAAATACAGAGACAAGAACATAAAATATAAAGTTAAATATAAAAGTCAAAGAAAAGCTGTGCAGAGATGCTCTGAAAATACGAAAAACACTTTATCTATATATACAAAATATTGAGGGCAGTAAGAGAGGTGTGTTGTTTTTGGCAAATTAAGAAGATAGAAGATAAGATGAGAAAGAATGTATTTATCCTGAGAGAAATCCAGTATTTTGCTCCACGAAGATCCATCCCATCCCTGCACCTCCTAAAATCAGAATCAGAATCAGGAAACCCTATTGATTTTGGAGGAAATTGCTTATGTCATGACTGCACAGACACACAGAGACAAGAACAATATATAAAATTAAAATATGATGTCATATACAAATTGTGCAGAAATACTCTGAGAACAAAATACACTGTTATATACACAAAGTGCTGGGATCAGTGTGAAAGGTGTGGACTTTTTCACCTAAGTGAATTTTTTTCACAAAAGTACTCATCCTATTATACTCCATAAAGACCCATCCCATCCCTGCACCTCCTAAAATCAGAGTCAGAATCAGAAGACAGTATTGATCCCAGAGGGAATTGCTTATGTTACGACTGCAGAGACACACAGAGACAGCAACAATATAAAATGTAGTATAAGTCAAATTATAAACTGTACAGAAATACTCTGAGAAAACTCAGTATAAAATACAGTATGCTACATACACAAAATGCTGGTCTCAGTAAGAGAGGTGTGTTTTGTTTTTTTTTGTTTTATTTTTGCCAAACTATGACTTTAAAACATAAGTACACTCCCTATTATGCTCCATAAAGACCCATCCCGTCCCTGCGCCTCCTAAAACTCCAGGCATGTTGCCTCACTCTCCTCCTGTCTGGATAATTGGGCCGTTTCGTTTCTTCATCGCGTTAGACCCCGGCGCGCCACAGCGAAGGGAATGAGCCCAAAGCCCTCACAGCTACTCAGAATTACGATAAGCACATTATTAACGGAGCGGTCTGCTGCATGGCACGCACACAGTTATAACAGAGGAGTAAAGAAAAAGAGGGAGGCAAAAAAAACATGACAGCTCCAGAGCTCCTCTGGCTGTGTATTTACAGCAATTTGCAACACTTCAAATTTTAGCCTCGCAACAAGATACGACTGATCTTATGTAAATTCATGGACTTCCGGCGGTGTGAGCATATGTGTGTGTATACGTGCGTGTGCGTGTTTGTGTTTATGTGTGTCTGATGATTTCTCCAGGCTCAGATCTGCCCCCCCCCCTTGTACTGTTGGCTATGCTGACTGGGCATTGAGGTTTCCTAGGCTGAACTCTACACTTGCTGAGTCAGGCCTTTTTTCACCCATAAACTCACACCAGTACACACTCCGAACACGTCTGCCCACGGCCAAACTCTTCACACCGGGAGACCATCAGCACGCAGAGCCACATCAGAGTGGCGCTACAGGTAAATGGATGGGAAGGCTTTGCAAGTTTGATAAACAAAGCCATGATATATTAAAGGCCTTTGAATCTTGATGGGTTTAAACTAATTACACACTGAGCAAGGTCCATAGAGCATTGTAATCTGTTGACTTTTCAAGCATCATCTATAGAGCACTTTCCATAGAGCACCTTCTGTGGAACATCTTCCATAGAAAACCTTCTCCAGTTTACCAACCATGGATCTTGCTCCCATCTGGCAGATGCTATTGCAGCATTAAAGCCAGACTGTGTGAGAGCCTTTTCCAACAAAGCCATCAGGCTCCTCTAAGCACTGCCTGCACACCCCCCCTCCCACCAACTCCCCATCTCCCCACCACCCTCACAC
>JBBPCX010000006.1:5085395-5103883 GCA_037974365.1 Hydrocynus forskahlii
TGCACCCCCCCCCGCCCACCACCTCCCCATCTCCCCACCACCCTCACACACCTCATCTGTGAACAGACTCTGCTTTGCACCTTCGCATGTTACTCTTTTATAATGCACATGCAGTGACACGCAAAAAACACAGCCAGGTGACACTGGTACTTGAATACTGTGTCAGTGTTACTGCTTTGTTACAGATCATCTGTGTAGTTATATTGAACTTCACATAATTACATTCCAGTGTTCTATTCATGTTTTCCACTCGACAGCCGATGCATAAATTCTGGAGGTTAAAAATAGCTTTTGTACTAAATTGCAGATTTTTTTTACTTCGGACATCTCCGTGGAGTATGTTCGGCTGTTAACCAAAAGGTTGGTGGTTCGGGCCACACAGGGACTTATTTATCAAAGAACCCTTTCCACAGAGTACCATTCACAGATCACCTTCTTAAACAGGGCACCTGCCATAGAGCACCTTTCACAGGCTTTCTTCCACTGAGCACCTTCCATTACATATGTAATGTACCATCTAAAGAACACCTTCCACAGGGTACCAACCATAGAGCGCCTTCCACAGGGTACCATCCATAGAGCGCCTTCCACAGGGTACCAACCATAGAGCGCCTTCCACAGGGTACCATCCATAGAGCGCCTTCTACAGGGTACCATCCATAGAACACCTTCTACAGTTTACCATCAATAGAGCACCTTCAACAGAGTGCCATCTACTGAGAACATTCTATGGAACATCTTCCGTAGAGCACCTTCCATTACATAACATCTACAGGGTACCACCTATAGAGCACCTTGAATAGAGAACTGTCCAAAGACCACCTTCCACAGAAAATCTTACACAGAGCACCTTTCCTGGTGCATGTTCCACAGGGCACCTTTAACAGAACCTCTTACAGAGATTATCTTCCACAGAATACCGTTCTACTGTTTAATTGATTATAAATATAGAAAGGCATCCATACAGCACTTTCACTGGTTAAGCTTTTTCACATAAAACAACATCCACAGGCCAGCTTCCACAGAGCACCTTCATGTGTTGAATCTTTTAAAAGCATCCATAGAGCCTCTTCATTCGTCTGATTTTTTTAGAGCGATATATAGATGATCTTCCGTGCAGCACATTCATTTGCTGTATATTACGGAATTATCCATAGATCACCTTCTCTTGATGATTTTCTTTTTTTAATCATCCACACAGCACCTCCATTTTCCTGATTTTTTGGCAGTTATCCGCAGACAACCTTCATTACACACTCAATACATGATAACTTCAGCGGCAATCTCTACTGTTTTTTTTTTTTTCTGTTGGAATTAGTGCACGTAAACGTTCAGGTAGCTTAAGGGAGCACAGCTCTCTGGTCTTTCTTTTTTAGTTCTTTGATTAACAACCCTCCTGGAGCCCTTGAGTTAAGGCAGTTCCATCTTAATAAGCACGCTCTCGACACGCAGTTTGCTTTTAGTGGCGTGGACGTGCAGATTTTGAGCCAGTCAGCCGCAGTGCTTTTAGCACGGAGATCTGTTTGTGGCTCTTAGAATATTAAATGACAGATTACTGGCAATTTGTAGAAACTACAGCAGCGAGACTCCCCAGCATTTCCATAAGATGTGCAACGCTGAGCTTAATTCAGAGTCGCCAAAGGCTTTTTAAGCACCGTGTTGCTGACACTGTTTGTAATAGACCTAAAAGCCTTCATTTAATTGAGCTCATTTGAGACTGTGGAGAGCAAAACCTTTCCTTTTGATTTAATGATGAGATTCCATTAAAAACTAATAGTCTGTTTAGAGGCTGCTGCTTCTAATCTGTGAACATAACCCATATTGGTGGCACATACACTGTTCTCCATATTACTTCCATTGATTTTCATTAAGTGAATTATCAGAGAAACCCCCTTAGCCCCCCCCCTCCCCCCGATACTCTTCATGAACCCCCCCTTACCTCCTAGCCACAGGCATCCAAGTTGCCATGGAAACCCCTTTAGTTCAAAAGTGCATGCGTGTTTTGTAGGCCTTGATATGAGATGCAAAAAATAGATCTTTTTTTGTCCCCCACCTACCTTGAGAAGGAAAGGGGGAAAGCTCTCAGTGAATGGATTTAAGACTCAAGGGGGCCATGCAGGGGTCTTTCCACATACACATGAACACACTCGGCTCACAAATGACCTTTTATCTTCTGACATTTTCATTAAGCCTCGCAGTACATGTCTTTATGGAGTCGGCAGCATAAGCAGTGATAACAGCACTGATAGGGCTTTTAGGTAGCATTGCAGGTTGGAAAAAAAGAAGAAATATATATAGACATTAGAGAAATAGACTTTTGGTCCTAAGTTGGGAAATAGAGGTCCAGTAATTTCCTGCAGCTACTGCTGGTGATATTCCAGAAGTGGAAACTGCAAAATGGCTGGTGGAGGCGATGTGGGAGGCAGTGAGAGGAAAAAATAAGAAGAGAAGTCTGGTAAAATATAGAGGAAAAAAAATCAATGATTACCTTTTTTTTGCACAAAAAGAAGTAAAAGGGTGTGCTTCCACCTCGGATGTGTCCCTCAGCTGCTCCCTTTTGGGTAAATCCATACTCTCCTTTTTTAACCCTATATTGTTTAATTGTATTTTACTAATTTTTTGATTAGTATGTTTCAACTACAAAACATCTGAACCCAATATGATGTATAGGTATACATATGATTAATTACTGAATTGGTTGCAATACATTTGCATGTATTGGAGAGTTTATTTGACTTTTATTTTTAACTTTATATTGTTCTTGTCTCTGTATCTCTGTGTGTCTGTGCAGTCATAACATTAGCAATTTCCTCTCGGATCCATAAAGTTCTCTGATTCCGTTTCTGACTTCGTCCCTTTGTTCTGATAGGAAATGATGGTCTCAAGCCTTTTCAGATTGAAACCATCACAAAGCTAAAGTGAAAGTTCAGAATGTGCATTTTCCACTGAATTGCTCTGTTTGTATCGGTGAGGTACGAGTAAAAAAGAGTACAACACACGTTTGTTCTTACAGGTGATGTTGGTCACTTAAAAGAGTTACAGCAGTTTTGGGCATTCTAATCGGTATCCTCCAGGCTATGATTGTTTAGACTCAAATCTTATTAGTAAAAAATCAAAACAAGAGACTGGGAATGCAAAACAAAATCAGTTTATTAATCTGTGCAACATGGCTGTGCAGAATGGGAGGTAGGAGAAGTGACTGTAGAGTTTGTAAAGTTCTCTGCACTGGTCAGCCCTCTAATGTGACCACAACGGACTGACTGACACAATCAGAATCAGAATAATTACTTCTGAAAATAACCCTGCCAATCAGCTCCTGCTGTCTGAAACCAGCGCTCAGGGTGACTGGCAGCATCAGAATATACAGCAACACCAACACCTGGGCCAGCCTCACACACACTGACACACAGTCACACACACTTTAGCTGTAATTATGCAGCTGCAGGCAATGGTGGAGAGAAGGCAAAAAGAAATTACACCAACATTTTACACTTTAATTAGGAAATCATATTCGTCATTAGCAAATGTGTTATTTTAACCAGTTCTAGTAATGTTCATTTAATGTTCATGTATTTTCCTTACTGAGTTTTTTATTTGCTCTTAATAAGTTTAATTAATTGCCTGATTTTGAGAGTTTTCATTTTTAAAGTGTTTGATATTGTTTTAGTTGACTAAACTCCATTGTGCACATAACTTTCACCACTTTTGTTTTCGGTTGTGAATTCTGTATGGTCATGGTTGGCGACACTGTAAATGAGGGCCATACACAGTGAAGCTAAATAAAGGTTGATTGATTGATTCAAAATAAAGACTCTTCAGTAAACCTGTAATTGGTATAGAACAGGTGTATCAAACCAAGTATCTTCTGGGCCACAGCTCTGTAGAAGTTCCCTTTTCTAACTTTGAACTAATTGCTAATTGGCTGATGAGATGTGTTTAATGAGAAAAAAACAATGAAGAGCTGTAGACTGGAAGGAACCCGGTTTGACACCTATGTTACAGAGCCCTGACATCATGTGGACGTTGTTCACCCTCACATATTATATATCTGTGATTGTAACTTGGTGGTAAATTACATTATTGTGAAGCAATAATGTAACACAAATTCTACAATAAAATTAAAAAATACAAAACTTTGTTGATTAGCTTCATCTCCGTCCAAATTTCAACCTCAAACTTTGCCTTAACAACTCATTAAACTTGATTGACTGTTAGTGGTTTCACTTATTTTGCTTATGTCAGTCTAACTTATCTTGCTAATGTTGGCTGAAAGTGGTCACTTTAGTGCCGAGTCAGTTTACAATCAAACCTGAAAGTTTGCAATTCAAATGAACCCATGTAGCTTCATTTAATACATTATTTTTCTGCATAATTTGAAAACAACAGCTGTCCTCTTCATTTGTAAAACCTATTGAACAAACCAATAGAAATGGTACACAATATCTAAAAACCGAAATGCCTTTATATTCATTTTGTCCTCTCCCAAAAAATAATCATTTTGGAGACACTTTGGAAAGTGGCAATCTTGTACCTTTCTCTTACAGCCAAAAATAAAGAGACTAGGCAATCCACCAGAATTGAACACAAAAGGCTACATGCAAGGAATAGTGGCCTAGAGGGAAGACAACAAAGAGATGGTAAGTAAAACAACTCAAAAGAGACAACCAGTATGCAAGGAGGTGGAGGTGGAAAAATGAAAAGAATGTGTGATCTACTTAACAAGGTTCGAATTATATTAAAACATCTCATTGTTGAGTAATAGAGTAAAGACACAGTTTATTTGGGTATTTGTATTATAATACAAAATGGAAATCCCTTGTGAGGCAACTATCACTTAGAATGCAAGTGTTGGACGGGAGTTAGTGTTCTCCTCCAAGCGTGTTGAGCTGTCCAGTCATGTTGCCTTAGCAGCAATAGATGACTAATAGATGACAATTAGAATAAAAAGTTTAGAAAAAATGGCTGCTGAACACTGATCTCTAATGGAATTCTGGAGATGTAGTGTAGACACATTACAACACACTATTTTAACACAGAGTCTGAAGTTAGTTGCAATGGTCGAGTTTAAAACATGCTGAACATGATGGCAGTAACCCATTCAGTCCTAAAATGTTAAAGAATGGTTTGTCTTAAGGGAACTTAAAGTGGTTCTTCGGTGGTATCACTCCAAGGATCTTTTTTGTCACCTTTATTGTTATGACAGTCACTCACCTGGAGACCAGAGACTGGAGCGAAGAAAGACAGAAGAATAAAAGCTCAGAATAAAATCTTTTCTTTTCCCCTGACGACTACACCTTGCTGATGAGTTTGGCCCCAGGTTGACTCAACCTCTCGCTCACCCCGGTCAAGCATTCCTATTTCCCCTGGCTGGCTCGGCTAATCTCCTGAGGGCCTTTATCTCCACAGGGGTGGGTGTTTGCCTCAGCCGTAAACTTTCGACCTCAAGGCTGGTGACCGTAACAGAACAGTATCCAGTCCCAGATCAGTTGGGTTCCACCCTGTACAGAGCAAATAAATCACAGTCCATAGATGTGCTCCAATTTAATTAGGGTCAGTTGATAATGCAGCAAGAAGAGAGAGGGGGGGTGTACTGAGATGTCAAGAATAAATCATGTTTTCATTTTTATGGCCAAATCCATGTAGTGTCCCATGTAGCAGCAGCATCACAATGGAAACATATTTGCCCATTTAGTTCCACTCAGTGAGCACTTTATGAAGTTCACCGACTTACAGGTCCAATTACAGTACAGTTACAAAACGTGGCCCATCAGTTGCTGCACAATCTGCCAGCAGCCCTCTTCCCTGCTTGTCACTGGTCACCGTTTACCAGATGTCATTTAGGCTCTGATCCATTTTCAGCACAGCAGTGATACTGACATGGTAGTTGCATGGTGGCGTGTGGTGCTGGTGTAAGTGCATCAGGCACAGCGCTGTTGTTGGAGATTTTGGACCTCTCAGTAGCACTGCTGGGCTAAAACATGCTGGTCCATCATTCAAAAATATCCAGTCAAGAGCACAAAACAGATGAAATATGAAACATCAAAGTATCAAAATACAATAAATACTGTAATTTGGAGACGTAGGATATAATCACAGACAGAGGTTCATTAACAAAAGTGTAAAGTACTTAAACATGAACACAAGAGGGGCAAAAACACGGAACAAAATAAAACAAGAGGACACATGTAGAACCAGCAAATCTAGACTGAAAACTGGGGCTTTATCAAAACACTTGGGGAGGGGAGGAGACAGGAAAAAGGCACAGGTGGAAGCACTAATGAGGAGGCGGAGCTGGAATGGAGAAATTAAGGAAGAGGCGGGGGTACGATGTAGACTTCAAAACAAAAACGCATGCCATAATAATAAACGATTGTTACAAATACACAGTGTTACAAATACAAACAAGGTATGATCAAATAAATGGACAAGTTGATAGGGTTAATAATAAAAATGAATACTAATACAAAACTATAATAATAAACCCAAAACAATGAATAAATAGTGAAGTTGTGGTTTAAATGGTTTTTGAAATCTGCCGATCTGAGCTTGTTTTTGTTGGTTAGTGCTGGTCTGGTACTGGTTTGGCTGGTTACCCAGTATGGTCATACTGGATGGCCTGCATCTATAACACAACCGATGCTACTCAGCTATGCTGGTTTATGTTGTGTGTTTATAGCAGAGAACACGAAGGAAATGCTACTTAATTATATCTTTATTTAATCAGATAGACCACACTGGAGCAATGCAGCGGGGTGTTTATAATAAAGTGGCCAATGAGTGCCATACAGCATTGTACTTAAAAGCCTTATTAGTTCATAAAATACAGAGTTGGCTTTGCCGCATACTGTGTTTGTTTCTTTGTGCGTGTAAGTGTGTGATTAGTTTTTATTGTTCAAATTGACCGATCTGTTATGGCGATTAGAGTGTTATTGATAGGATTATGCACTTGAACCACATGATGCTGCCATGATAGTCGCGGGAGCAAAGCATGAGAGCGTTGTGTAGTAACGTGCATATGTTTCGCTAACTTGTTAGTGTGTCTAACACACTTCTTTTGCAACCACTGTTGGATGTAAAAAAAAGGGCAGCATTACAGTGACATTTTACTGCAGAACAGCGGCGGGTAATAGACCCTCTAGTGGGCTTATTATATTGTTGATATGTGTTTTGTTCCGTTCCATTCATGGTGAATTTTTCTTTTTCCACAGTGTGGGATGAAGGAGCAACTCCACACATACACACAAAACTCACACTGCACGGGCTTTGATGATAGATACAATCCATATGTGATTATGAAGCCCGCCGAGACAAAAACACCAGGAATCCAAAATGTTTACAGCGAGATGAGAGAGGGGGGAAAACGCAGGGTGAAAGATTTAGGGTGAAACTCATACACCGACATTATTTCTATTCGGAGATGTTTCGGAACCCGCCGCCGATCCCCAGCGAAATGCGAAACAGAAGAAGCCGCACATATTATATCGCACTGTTAAGACACATAAACCATCCCCAAGGCTCCACAGCTCAAGAGCCGCGATACGTTATGATGTGCCGTTCTTTATGTGCGCCAGTCAGGAATTATAAAGCCTTAACTGCAGACACTGAAAGCCTGTTTTGTCCCATTCCTGACCTTTTCTGAGTCTTTTTTTCCTCTGCTGTTAATCAGTTTAAAAAGATTTTATATCTGCTTTTACAGCCTTGAGAGTGTGTGCATGTGTGTATGCAAGCGTAACATTTCTCCAATAGTGTCATAGCATTCTTTAGTGATGCCTCAGGCACACACACACACACACCCAAACACACATCCACACACACACACACACACACACACACACACACACACACACAAACACACACAACCACACATACACACACATCACTGAACTATGTGGCAGTTTAAAAAATCGTAGAATTCCTCTTTGACCCTTAGAACAGTTTAGTGCCGGAAGCACAACAATAGATAAATTGTTGTCATGCTGTCATGCTGAGCTTTGTTTGGTGTTCCTGTGACATGTAAAAGTGTAATATTAATAATAACCACTACTGAGGTTTTAAAAATGGACAGAAATAACAAAAATGAACACATTTCTTTTATTATAGGTCTTAGAAACAAACAGAAAAAACACAAGATCTTTAAACTTTTCAGAACTGCAGAGGGAGGGGCTCTGGAGAGCGACAGAGTGGCGGCACACCAAGAGAAAGAGCAGCAAACGGCGAGAGTGTAGGAGAACAAACACCAGTTCTAGACTGTTTTACACTGTTTATATTTACTGAAATCAGACTTCACTGATACACTCTGAGTTCTGAGGGTTAACTGTGTTAGAGCTGTAAATGGATGTTGAGACGTCTAATGGTTATATTTTATATATTGTGCTTATGTATTTTACACTGTTTGTACTATGTGGAACACTTGTATTTGTTTGTTTTATGTTGAAACAAACTAAATAAATCCTAACTGTAATGAGTTTTAATTCCAAGTGCTTCTCAATCATTTGTCAGTTTATCTTGATATGATATATAACATAAAATGGGTAAAATGGATAAATTGTTGATAAAATATCTGGATGGATAAACCACTCAATTCACTGCTGACTTGCTGCTTTGCACCACTAATACCTCATTTACTGTGTGCTGAAGTGTTTTGAAGTTTGTACATATCATCCAGTTTGTGAAAGTACGAGCCTTATTGAAACCCTGCCTGCCCAATTGCAATCATGCATTATAACGTGTGTGAAATATGTGTCCATCCATAGAAGCCAACTACAGGAAGCTTTGGAGCATTGGGCAAGGGTCATTTTCTGAGAAAATCATAATAGAGAGCTGGATGGATGGATGGATGGATAGAGATAGACTTTTTAGGTTTTTACTTTCAGTAACATGAGCACATTCTTTATTGAAAATTGTTTCAGGTCTAACATTCCCACTGAAGCTTCTGAAGCATCACTTTCTATATCTACACCCTCATCCAGTTTCTTTTTCTACCATTGCTACTTTCAAATATCATGATACCTTTAAAACACACACATACACATGCACGTGCACACACACTCACACACAAACAGCTAACCTGGAAATGTGGGTATTTTCATATTAGAGTTTCAGAGACAGTGTCATCCAAACCGATACCGCAAGTTTCAATATTACTTAATTTAATTGTTTTCAGTATGTAGCAATGAATACACACCTTTGATTTACTCTACTTTCTGTGACATGTCCAGGGCATCCACAGAAATACAATTTAATTTAAAGCTATTCCATTAATTATGAAAGGTTAAAAGGAGGAGAAATCCCTAAAGTCTTTCAGAATGGACCGTGGTTTAATTACTGGAATATAATATCACTGTTGTCTAAACAGTTTGCATGAGAAAGCCGGGGCGCCTCTGCCAGCGCGGTGAGAATGCTGAAAGCGTTTGCAGGATACAGGCTTTTATTGCTAAATAGCTTTTCACAGACATTTACAGCAATCATTTCAGCGCAAATCTAATTTATGTGAATAATTATTCTTAATCAAATTTAATTATGCACTTAATGCTAATATGACTATTAATATAATGTAAATGAAGACAGCCCTGACAATTCATAATTTACCAGGCCAGATTAACATGCATTGCTTAAGTCTAACAAAAAATTGCATTAAGAAGCCATGAGAGCGAGGCACCACCCCCCCCGGTCCGCCCGCGACTGGCCAACAGCAGGAGGAGCTGAACGTGTAGGTGGTCTCGCTCAGCTCTGCCGAGCCAAATGGAGGGGCTGTCGGGGGGGATTTATGTTAGCTTTAATGAAACAAGATATTCTTAGAACGGTGTCATAAAAAGGGGGCCAAAGAAGACCATAACTTTATCAGTTGTGGTCGGAGTTGTGTTTTGGCCGCAGAGCAGGAGACGGGTCACTCTGCATCTAATTACGACCATAAAGGCGAGAAATAGCGACATGACCTTTTCAACAACGTGGCGGAGCTAAAGGTCAATACAAATGGCATATTAAACAATACGTACTGCCACACCTTCAGATTAGACAGAGTCTCTCGGGACCAAACCCAGGCTGGCTTGGGGGTGGAGTCCAGAACCTGGGCTGAAAATGAAAGACCCTGAGACTTCGACCTTTAATTAGATATAACTAAACCCCTCTTTCGTTTGAAATACGCTCAGTGTTAAAAGGGAATTGCAACAATTTGTTCAACATTTCTGCATAATTACAAGGTTAAGATGTAAACACAGTCATTCAGGGAGGCTTTATGTGAAATGTTTCATTCTAGAGAAACTTAACATGTCAGAGTTGTTCACAGTGGCGGCAATGGAAACCAGATGTCATCGTTTCTTTTGTTTTGTTTTTAATAAACACATGATGGAGAGATACACGCAGGACCAGAGGAAGATTTATTTACTCACAACAGCCTTTTCTTTGTTTCATCTGAAATATATCATCTCATTTGGAGATTACTAAAGTCTGACTTGTTTCTCTTAACCCCCCCTCCTTTAGGAGAAACAAGGAGAAAAATAAAATAAAAAATCAACTTAAGACCGAAGTTCTTATGCTGTTCTCATCTCTTCTTCTCTTTAACAACCTTATGGATCTCAAAACTGTCTGACCTTGATAGCTGAGACTTGATCACTAAGACAAATTTCAGATGTTCATTTATAAGCCAATCATTTTGGATCTTATAGTTTATCTCAATATCTGATGATCTGAAACAAATGAAGATTAGAAGAAAGCATTTTGAGATCTTAAATTGGAATCGAGGTGAGATTGGAGGAAGACTCTCTCTCAGGGGCTGAATTTAAGAAGGATGAGAAAATGGTCAAAATCTCATACTGAAGCTAAACTGTCATGTCTAGGAGAAATAGGCTAGACAAAGAACCATATCTACTGGTCCATTTATCTTGATATGGTATGTCACATGTGACCAACAAAACCACAGTTCGTTCCAGAAATTCAACTTTCAGCCACATTTGCCCAGACTGAGCACACGTAGCTCAAAGGGACACAATGACATTGTCCTGGCTGGTTCCTTGGGAACAATCAGGGGAAGGCGACCTTTCTGATAAATTAATAATTAATACAGTAATTGGCGTGGGGGGCAGCCGTCCACTGAGCACAAAGCGATGTCTATCCACAGACAGGCTCACCACTGATTACCTTGATCCGCACGGCAGCAAAGGGCAAACAGGATATCAAATATTCACTATGGAGAACACACACAATTATGTGAGACTTAATGGATTTTAAAGAGAAAAAGAGAGGAGCTATATTGTGGAATATGGCTGGACACTAGGTCCCACACTCACACTCACACACACACACACAAACACACACACACACACACACCTGTGGCTGTAGAGATGCAGTTAGCGGCTGAGGTGACCTTGCCTCATTAGCATCGGTTCATTAAACAGGTCCCTTCGGCATCATAAAGAGGGCCATCCATGGCCATGAGGTGGGAATATTGAACATGTCATAAACCCACTGGAATGAATGGTCTTTTCAGAGAGGAAAAAAAGCATAAAGGAAGGCTAAAGCATGCATTAAAATGATGTAAGGTGATAAAGAACCATAAACTTGTCATAACACAATGCCTCAAAAATGAAGATCAAGTTTCACCAGGGCTCATCATATACTCTTCCTCGGTGTCTCTCTCTGTCTGTCTCTCTCTCTCTCTCTGTGGAGAGTTCTCCACCTCTTTCTCACATGAACAGTAATTAACAACCGCTGCCGGAGCTATGAGAGGAATGCTTAATGCGACTAGTGATAATAATCCTGAAGAAAAATTTCTTAAAGCTCAAAACACATCTGCATGTGCAATACACAAAGTATGTGCAAGCTCAACACATAATTTTTAAATATTTATCAGGGCTGTCAAAGTTAACATGATAAAGTATTACTGCCACTAATTTAATTCACATCTTCAGCGCATTTTCCTGGTTTGACCCTTTGAACCACATTTAGCAGTTCAGGCTGAAGCCCTGCTGCTTGTGCGGTGTGTGCAGCTTGTGCAGCCCTTTACTTTGACTTTACACTTAAACATGATGAAAATAATGTTACCAAGTTGCTTGAAAGTAATAAAAACACTCCCACTCATTGTCCACCCATGTCAATAACAAAATGAATAACAAAATGCACTGTTTTTAGAACTTCTTTAAAGTCTAATTTTAGGTCACTAAAGTCAAGTGGGATTCACTGAAATTAACTACACACAATAATGGAATTATTATCTCTCTTTTTCTCTCATACAGACATGAATACGAATTCTCATTTACAATTGCTGTGAGGACAAGTGATAATATAGAGAGAAAAAACAAAACATTCATACATGCGCAAATGTCTGTATAATTCATATATACTGTATCACTCAAACTCATACAGGACACATACATATGCACACAAACATGTACATGTTTAAGTTATCCGAATAGTCACTAGACACACACACTTGCATCTTTCTCTCTCTCTCTCTCTGTCTCTCTTTGTCTCTCTCTCTGATCTGATATTGATAAATGTGTCCTGTCATCTTCGCTCAGACGTCGCCCGTGGATCAACCCTCTGACAGCCCATCTTTGACATCCATTAAGATGTAATTATGCTAAAGATCCTTGTATCTATTATTTGATGTTTAGCGGTGCACACGGGCTATGGCGAGGTCAGGCTCTGATCGAAGGCCTGCGCTCGGTGCCTCTAAGTGCCTCTGAGGTTTGCTAATTGGCCCTCGGAACACTAATGGTAAAGAGTGATTGATGCGCTCTCAGAAACGAGACTTCGCAATCTGCATTCAGGCCAATCACGGAGGAGAGGAACGAATGAAAGGGCATGTCTGAATGAAGGAAAAGAAGAAGGAAAAAACTCAGAAATAAGGACAGGGGTGGCGAACGCGAGCCGAAAATAGGACTGAGGTTGGATTATCGGGGAGGGGGGAGCATTATGATGATGGAAGATGATGTTTTTGTTTTTCCCTAGCCTTTGTACATTAAAGTGGTAGACAGCGCAGTGCTGGTACAGCTTTATTTATGTGTAGGATCAAAGGTTAGGGGGCGAAAGAGTGACGTTTGTGGGGGATGGGGGAGTGGGAGGGGTGTCACTGCGCTATCCCCCTTCCTGTTCATGCAGGTTCCTGCATGAGCCAGTTTGATGATATATTCTTATTTGTATTGTGAAGACTGTGCTCCCCTAAGCTAGCCATTCATGCATTATTTGTTGTAGTATTGTTCTCCAGCTGTGAGAACATTCAGCACATCACTTTTAAGTAAAAACACTGGGGGATCCACTTGCTCTGCTTTTCCTCGTGCCATCCCAAACACCACCCCCCAAAAAAAAAAAGAGTTAGGCTGTTAAACACGGGCCTGTGCTAATGCAGGAATACAACACAGGTCCTAAAGTGGCACAAATGCAACACACAGAGGTGGAATTATTCAAATGTAGTGGGTTTTTTTTTTCAACTCTGAATTAATCATTAGAAAAGAAGCCTAGCGTAGGAGTATGTTGTTTGCTACATTTGGAGACTCGGCAGCGGCGGCTTTTTTTTTTTTTTTGAGGATCACCTCAAGCCTCGAGTGAACAGGGAAGAGAGAGGGAGAGAGAGAGAGAGAGAGATACAGGGTGTGGGAGAACGTGTGCTTCTGGCTGAGATGGGAAAAATGAAAGAAAAATGGAAAAAAAAAAAATTAAAAAGCGAGGGAATATTTCCATTTGGAAACTGTTTTGGCACATCCTGTGCCCACAGTGGGATTGGAGTTGAAAAGCAACTACCAAGATGCACACAGCGGGTGGTCTTGAGGAGGGGAAGTGGGGTGTGGAGAGAGAATAAAGGAAGAAAAAATAGAAAAAAAGTCTGAGACAAACCAAAGAAGTCCTCCAACAACAGGACTGAAACCAGGGAGAGAGGATGGATGCAGTCACCATCAGCACCTCAAACGTGGGCACCCGCTTCATTACCGATTCAGAGCCGTCACTGGTACAGACGAGGCCAGGTGGGCTCCAAAAAGCCCCCCTCTGAATTCCCACAGAGATGAGAGAGGGAAGAAGAGAGTTGTCACACACTCCCTCCTTTCCCCACTCGTTTGATCACGAAGTACAGACCCCGAGATAACAACAGGACCAAACATGTCAAAACAGATTTCTAACACACTACAGTTGTGGCTGCTGGGCGATTCTCTCCTTCATTTCATTTCGTTTCATTTCGTCTTCAGAAAAAAAAACGGCTCTGGTTTATAAACAGGCAGGCCTCGGTACAGTACACCGCAAACAAAGTGAAATTCCGACAGGTTAAATAATCAAACATCTAATGTTTCTCTTATTTAGATGGTTACACTGTATATTATACTCTATGGATAGATAGCTTACTTCAAAATAATGCTTATTATTATAATTTCATGAGATATAATAGAGATATGAGATATAATAAAACAGAAAAATGTTCAAAAAATTCACAAAACTAAACAATTTAAAAAAAAAAAGTTGGTTCTTCAAGGATTGTTTGGTAAAAGCAGCAGTTATATACAATTATAGACAACAACCATGCAAATAAACATTTAAACAGCTTTTTGCTAAGAGTGCAGATGAAAGATGATTTCACTTTTGTGATCCACAAAACAATCAACCGATAAGACTACAGTAACGAGTTGTCATATTGGCTTGGGGAAGGAGGACACAAATGCAGGAGTTAGCAGGACTCAGATGGACTTCAATAAGAAACAAACAGGCAAACAGCCACTAGAGCGCGCAGAGCTTGTCAGAACAGAACACAAGAAGACTCTCTCTCTACGAGTCACACAGAAGGAACCCGTTCAGCGCAGCAAGGATCCTCCGTCTCACTGATACGGTCCCGATACTAGGTTTTCTCCAGCTCAGGAGCCACAAGGAGAACAGAAGTAAGAGGCCCTTCTTCCAGGTGGAGTCTCCAAGGGTGAATCCAGCCTAAGGGTGCTTCAGGCTCGCTGGAAACAAGACATACACACACACAAACATTAATGACTTCAGATTTTTTCAGATTGACTTATTTGTCAATAAAGTCAAAGTTGAGTTGACAAGTCATTTGATGGTGTCATCACACAGACACAGCGGAGGAACACAGGTGTCCAACAATGAGCTCCTTTTATTAGTTGTAACATTAACAGTCAACATGACAATTAAACAAAACAAAACAAAGGCTGATACCTTGAATTTTCTGGTAAAACAGAAAGTGGGAACAGTTTAAGCTGCGACGCCACTCAGCGTCCTCTGGACTGGGCGACTCTCTGCAGTGCCAGCGTTAGCCATGTTAGCTAGCGTTAGCCATGTTAGCTAGCGTTAGCCATGTTAGCTAGCGGTGCTGTTTCAGATGCTGTGCAGAACGCCGGTACTGTTACTGTACTTTAACACTGACTTGCAGGTTGTGCAGGTCTCTGTGCTATTTGAGTCTCTAGAGTGAAGGATCTCCACACATGTGATGTGTGTCTGTCTCCGCTGCTGCCATGTCTCTCGTCTTGGTTTTGTGTTTAGATTCCCCTCGTGCGAATGTTACCACCCTTTTTATGAACCAATTATTGTATGACTAAAAACGGAATGCGAGTCAGCGTAAGCCAATCAGAGGCAGAGATTGCATCGTGTACACAAGCGCGCGCACAGAGAGAGGAAAAAAACACACAACACATCGACTTCTTTCAGGGGTCGTCGACTTGTGTCTCTGACGTCGACGTGTCGACAAATCGGCTTTTCTGTTGATGCCCTAACACACACACAGCCAAGTCAAACACTACCAGACTGTTACAGATGGATTTCCACAGACGAGAAGACAGCTCTCATTTAGCCTCTATGAAGCTCACATACATGACTGGAAACATGAGGGAGTGCCGCTATCACATTCTGCACTGGCTGGGACCTTTAACAGAAGAACATGAACACGCAGACCAATAACGTGAGATAAACACTTATCCTGAAACGAGCACTGATCATGTGACGCGTGGAAACAGAGGGTAACAGATCGGGTAATCAAGATTTGACACACGAGGGCTGACAGGAGGAGACCTCACATGCCGGAACGGACCATGACGTAGAAAGGAGGGTGATGCCACAGGAAATACCCAGCTCAGAACTCCAGTGAGTTTGACCGCTGGGGTCGTAGCAGAGGCGGCATGGATGTGACACTAGTCTGTCAATGTAATTTATTTTTATTATTATTATAATTACTACTGAGGATTTTTATTTCATAGTTGACACATTGTGACTAATTAGAAAATGGATTCATGAAAAACCATACTGAGGATAAACATCATGATGATCTTGATCTTTCTTTTATTTATTTATTGAACTACAGACTCATAGCAGCTTTAGTTTATGGTCCTCAGGCATTTTATTCTGTTGTCCATTTAGACAGTTAAGGACTTTGCCAGCGTTTTTTTGACCAGTGATTTACAGAGTCTTTGATATAACTTTGAATAATGGAGGCAGAGAGAGAGAGGAGCCATCTGGATTATTTGATGGATTGAATGATAGGTGAAAGTCTTTTAGGTTTTGGCAGTAAGTATTAGTTTCAGTTCTACACACAGAGCAATAACAATACTAAAGGAATAAGTACAAGAACAGACTAGGCAAGGTAAACCTGAATGCGCCGTCTTACTGACTCTCTTTCATCTTTACTCGTATCATAACTGTCTGCTGTAGCAGTGAGAATCTGCCCGAGTGCTTTGTATCCCCTCCAGCCATGTGAATTACCATCCACTCGGCTGCATCACTTCCCCCGTGCAGAATGCTGAGTCCAGGCTCAGACGCTTATTCGCTTGAGCAGCCCCAGAGCCAGGCTTGCTGAATTCTAACGCTCTTATTGCCGGGGAGAGCATGAACATATTCCTACAGAAAGCAGTGGTTTGCGAACTCTAACTTCTGCTATTCTCTGACTCCTGTCCCCATACGCTGCGCTTGTCAAACTATACCGTGCTCTAAAGCAACCTTAAATTGGCACAGCAGGACCTGAGATGAGAAACATGTAATGAAAGAAGAAACCCAATGGCCCCAAACCAGGAGCACAGCAAACATCAGAGCAGAAATCCAGCACTATGGAGGCCCCTCATTGGGAATATAGAGCCCTCTCATCAGTTTGCATAAGGCGACCCCTCATTCAAAACATTATGCTCCCATATTTGGAATAATATGCTCAAATCTGATTGCAAATTGTGACCACTCATTACAAATATTGTGTAATATTGTGGGTGGCAGTGGCCTAGTGGGTAAAACACTTGCCTGTGAACCTGATGACCACAAAGTTGCAGGTTCGAAACCCCACTTTCTACCATTGCGTCCCTGAGCAAGACACCTAACCCTCAATGTCTCTAGGGGAACTGTCCCTGTAACTAATGACTGCAAGTTGCTCTGGATAAGAACATTAGCCAAATGCCCCTTTACCTTCTAAGTTGACCTTTATGTCACCTCAATGGCAATACTTTGCTTTGTCATGTGGAATATTGTGTCCCCTCAGTTGTCAAGTCAAGTCAAGTAGATTGACTGACATTTCGACCATCTACACAGTGCACAGTAAAACAAAACAATGTTACTCCAGGACCATGGAGCAACACAAGAACAAAAACAGAAACTCCACAAGACTACACAAGTGCAGACAGGACAAAATACACAGAGTGAAAAAAAAGAAAGGGGGAGAGAGCAAGAAAAACACAAGATCAACAGGACAAGACAACATTTAGTGCAGTTGGCAGCTACAGAACTAGTTGAATGAATATAGTATTATGATATACTGCATTCTGGCAGCATATCTGTGTACAAAACTGCAGAATAGAGATGTACAGCAATAAATATAATGGTGCAAATATTAAGTAATTCAACCCATTCACCAAGTGAAGCAGCGAGCAGTCAGGAACACAACACCTGGGGTGCAGTGTGTGGTGACGGTACCTTACTCAAGGGGTACCTCAGTGGTGCTAAGAGCAGTCCTGGGATTTGAACCCACAACGTTCTGATCACAGAGGCAACTCCTAACCAATAGGCCTCCAGTTGCATTGGATAGAGAATATATGCAGTAGGTATGTGACCTTGTTCGGCATTTTGCAGCCCCTTATTCAGAGTGTTTTGCTCCTCTCAGTTACAATACTATGTCTTTTCATTCAGAGTATTGCCCCCCCACCCCACCCTCTAAGTTGCAATGTTGTGCTCAGTCAGCTTTGCATTCATATTTTGTTCTGCATGAAGCTCCACTCAAACTGCATTCCAAGAAACGATGTGGATTTCTTTAGTGAGCATGCTGTTTAAACTTTTCACTCAATATTACCTGAAATGTTTTCCACCTTATGGTTTGTGCCATCACTCTCTTACACGACTATGAAAACTGTGAAGTGAGAAATACCTCAGTTTTGTCTCTGCATTTATTAGGTGTTGTTATTAATCTGCTATTTCATTCATTTGTAACTTTAATGTTTAATTACCAGAATGTAGCCAGTCTACTTCCCTGCCTGGCACATTGCAGTGAATGTGATGTTAGAAAGAAGATTCTTTAGGCTCCAGCATTTGTAAAA
>JBBPCX010000006.1:5122900-5127900 GCA_037974365.1 Hydrocynus forskahlii
GTGTGTGTGTGTGTGTGTGTGTGTGTGTGTGTGTGCAGTGCAAAATATCATAATTATTATGTACAAAACTCCACTATTTTTAGGATGACAAAAAAATAAAACATAGAGGAAAATTACATGAAGAGATTTGTAATTTTTGAAATCGGTCAGTTACATCTTTAACCCTGATGTTATTGCTGCCAAAAAACATGTGTACTTTTTTATGTCTCACTTTTAGCTCCTTGAAAAAAGGCAGAGAAACTGGGCAGAAAATGCACATTCTAAGTGTTCAGTCTATTCCACATTAGAACAGATATTTTACTATGATTTGAATTTCATGAAAAGTTACTAGTTTGCATGGAATCTTGCTTTTGACAAGAAAATACGTTTCTCTTTACGGTTCTGTCATTCCTAGACCTCATAAGAAAAACAAAGTCAGAAGTGCAGACTCAAACATGCCCTTACAGCATGGACATCAAATATACAGTTACAATGAATGGCAGATGAATAACAGATTTGAACCACGGAAAAGAAAATGTAATATGTAATGACTATGTAATTATAATGAATAAAACATAATTTGCTTGTGTTTGAACTCCTTCATTCATTCATTCATTTTCTGTAACTGCTTAGTCCTTACTAGGGTCATGTGTACCCGAAGCTTTACCCGGGGTCTATGGTGTGTTTGAACTCACTATTTAATAATTATGTAGCTTATGAAATGTAGAACATAATCACATTTAAATAATTCAATAAAGTGACAGTAATTCAATAAAGTGACATAACACATTGTCCTAACAACAAACAACACAAGTGAATTTTTTAAATTGTGCCTCAACAGAAATATTGCCATTAAAACAACCTGATGAATTTTGTTAAAACATGGTTAAACTGACTAAAAACAGCATGAGTAGTTGAGAAGGAAACTTCTGACCCTTCGTGTCATGTTTATGAGGCCATTGACTGACAGTTTAGAGGGAAACTGCCGGACTGCTGGCAATTTATAAATTTATTGATTTTGCTCTACATCAATATTGCACTTATAAACACAATTATAAAATATATAGGTAAACAATGCCACTGAGGACAAGACAATCTTGAAGTCAATATTTGAAGTCTGAAGCTGAAGATTGCTTATGTTTGAAGTGAGGTTTCCAGTGCAGTTATCCTTTTTAAATTACTTTTAGTCTTTTTCTAAAAGAAATTAAAGAGCCATTTTCTCTTCAATGTCTTTTACCTGTATTGCACAGACTCACAGACATTTCAGGGACTCATTTCACTACATGTAGTGATTGTATAATTGTGTATGTGACAAAGAATATTGAATCTTGAACACTACATTTTACTGTAAGGGTTAACTGATTTCAGTAAATAGAACCGGTGTAAAACAGTCTAGAACCGGTGTTTACCCTCAGAACTCAGAGTGTATCAGTAAACTCTGATTTCAGTAAACATAACCGGTTTAAAACAGTCTAGAACCGGTGTTTGTTCTCCTACACGCTCGCTGCTTGCTGCTCTTTCTCTCAGCGCGCCGCCAATCAGCTGCTCCCTGGAGCCCCTCCCTCTTGTGGGCGGAGTCTATCCTAAAAGTTTTCCCGTTTTTTTTTTCATTTGTTTCTCAAACCTGAAATAAAATACATTTGTTCATTTTCGTTCTTTATGGTTCATTTGTGTGTGATGGCATTTTTAAAACCCCGAATAATGGTTATTATTATTATTACATTTTTGAAATTACAGTAACTTTGGTTCTACATGACACAGGAACACCAAACAAAGCTTGTCGCGCGTCAACACAAACCAGGGGAGCTTCCATATTAAATGGTGACGATTGACCATTTGTTGCGCTTCCGGCGCGGATCTGTGCTGAGGTTTCAGCATCACTGCTCGATGGTCGGCAACATCAGCCATGTTCTGCACACCTGCTCTGAGTGTGGAGGATCGGTGTATGATTGCAATCAGGCGGGTTTGGACTGAACTGCACACGGAGTGAGTATCACATTCCACTCTCTCCATCATGTAGTCGAGTGGAGAGGGGAGCCGGGTTCACACTGAACGCTGCTGTCAGAGCGACAAAAATGAAGAAAAAGGCAAACGGATCAAAGCACAGCGCACCAGCTTAATGCCCTGCAGAAGTTAAACTACCCTCTCTCTGCTTCCCTGTCTCTTTCTCTCTCACACACACACACACACACACACACATATACACACACACATACACAGTGACAGCGACAGGAACTGTGTAGTAGCACATTCAGTGTGATTAGACAGACGTGGCCTGACCTTTTCATTGTTGTTGTGGATGCGGGCTGTAGCAGCTGGACGACGTCCAAATGAAAAATTTCATTCATAAACAAACACCTCAGGAGGGATCAGAACACACGTCAGGAGCACGCGCAGCGGAGCAGAGGAGGAGAGAAAAAAAGATAGAATGTGAAAAGTAACACTACTGACAAAACAACAACAAATATGAAGACAGAAAATGAGTGAGCTGCATACATGATTGTGTATATATATATATATATATATATATATATATAGCTATGCAAATTATATTTAAAAAACATTAAGCTGAGCAGAATATTCTATTAAAAGCTAATATTAGAATATATACAAATAATACTAATATTACCACTATAATATTAATATTATTCCCAGACCTCTCCACATAGAAGGCAGCATTGCACTGAAGTTCTCATAAAACACCTCAAATACCTGGTTTGACTCAATCAGCCCTCGATTAAATTAAACCAGGAGCTGCTGATGGAGTTTCACAAATCCAAACAACACCTGGAGGAAGCGAGGATGAATCTGGAACCGAACCTGTGTTCTCTTCACCAGCTCACATTATATCAACTACTTTTACAAACACAATAAATCTAGAGATTAATGCTTTTTTGTTTGTTTGCATATGTTCCAATGTTAACTGGCAGAAAGTCCCTCACTGCTCAAATAAATACATATATGACATTTACTATAGTGTTCCTAGGCTACTGAGTGAAATAAAACTGTAACTGTAATGAATAGCCTCAAGTGGAAATGTTTTTTTGCTATATAAGATGAGACATCAAATATAATACACCATTACTTTATTAATAGTAATTGTGAAAAGCAATTCCTCTGCCAAGAAATGCAATTCATTTACAGTATATTTTAGATGCCAAGCACCCATTGACTGCTGGAAGGGGACATAATACGCCATTCACTGCAGTCATTTCATGTACTATTCAATGGTTTTGTCGCATAATAACAATAAACCTATGAAAAAAGAATGTTTTATGCAAAAAACAATGTTTTATAGGTAGTTTTTGCTTACCAGATCACCACTACGACACGAGTACCAAAATAACAGTGTTTTATCCTTTTTCCACATTTGGATTGCATTTCAAATGACTTCCCACCCCGTCTTAGCACACGAGGTAAAATACTGGTTCTGGCAACCAAACATTGTATAATCTTTCCAACAAATAGCCATTTGGGATTCAGCCATTGCTAAATAGTTCAGTACTGGACAAATTGTGCATGATTTACTTACACAGTAGCTTTTTAAATGTATTACATTATCGCATTTAAATAATACACCTGTAACACCTTGTCACAACAGCAAGCAACACTTTTTTTAAAAAGTGCCTCAACAAAAGCACCATTAAAACAAGCAGGTGCCAGTTACACAGATCTGACTAAAACAGACCTTTGAAGCTTGTAGGACTTTTAAGAAACCTCCTTTACTTTGTCATATTGCAGGTTTACAGTGACTCATACAATAAATAAAATATAACAATTTCATTCAAATCCTATGATTAATGGATGATTATTAATGGAGGAGACTTTAGCTATCTTTAAGGCTGTCAGCTTTCTGAAAAACTCAGTTCTGGCAAGAAAATTAAATTATGGTCCATCCTAGCAAAATAACAGTAAAATATTATTATATATACAGCATAGCGGTCTTTAGTGAGTTGGAGCATTCATACAGAAATCAGAAACCAGACACGGTAACAGGTGTTCATTTATTCTGTATTTTACAAAGGTGTCAAATGTGGTTCAGCGAATCAGATTTTAGGGCCGGAATCTCTTATATAGTAAGTTGGTTGTAAAATGTAATAATACATTGAATCGTAGAGGTTTACACCTATTACATGTGTTTCATGGCCAGATCACATCTGGATACACCGTGTCTGAATTTCATGAACAAGCTCCGTCTCAAATCACCTCTGAATGTGGTTCGACTAGTAATCCGATGAGTTGGTCCTGGGTGTCAGTGCATGTTGATGTAAACAGTCTCACAACCTCACTCTTCTACTTACACATCAGTTTCCTCAAGAACATTTCAGTTAATGTTTAAAAAAACATGTTTTGTATATGAGATTATGCAATTATGCATAATTATGGATCCTTGGAAATAAGAACCTTTACATTATTTGAAATTTCAATTGAAAAACTTGTTTCCCTTTGCTGCACCTATTGTTTATCACTCTCTCTGTCTCTGTCCTCATTTCGCTCTCTCACATTCAATACATGCTTTATTTCCCATAATTGTTATAATTATAAACATAAATAAGACACAGAGCTCATTTTTGTAACAATAATAAGTTGTAATGAATTCTAATTGAATGATCCTTCGTCCTCCACTCTCTCTCTCTCTCTCTCTCTCTCTCTCATTCTCCCTCTCTCTCTCTCTCTCTCGCTCTCTTCCTCTCTCTCTATCTCTCTTCCCCTCTCTCTTTCTCTCTCTCTCTCTCTCTCTCCTGTCTCATCTCTCCACTTTACCTGTCTTTTTTTCCATCCTTCCACATACTCTCACGCTCCCACCCTCTAAATGTCAGATTTTACTATGGTGGGGGTTGAGGGAGGGGGGGTGTGGAGGATAAAAAAGGAGTATGATTTGAATAATGTTTCTCTCTTTCAGCAAAACGTCCCCATGGGCAAATCTGCTACAATTTACCACAGCTGGACTACACACACACACACACACACACACACACACACACACATACACACACACACACTGACCAAACCACTCACAC
>JBBPCX010000006.1:5130400-5133433 GCA_037974365.1 Hydrocynus forskahlii
AAGGCAAAATAGTAATCATGAGAGATATGTTGCATTATGTTGCACTATAAGCAATCCTGTGATATTTTCCCAGAGGAACCTTCTAGACCTTGTAGGCCTGTATGTCTGTTTTATTTTAACAGAATCATCATGCTTGTTATACTCAGTGGACACATTAAGCAGGTAAGCAGGCAGATACAGGAGAAGGGCTTCAGGAGACAGAAGGCCTTCTTCTTCAGATTAATGCCGTTTTAGACTATTTGTCCTAAATATGTTGCAAAATATGATTACAAGCAATATGCAAAACTGCTACATACAAGATAAAATATAGGTTAAAAAGCCAGCCTCCCACATTTTTTTGCATTTAATTTCTTTCTTATCACATTTCAACTTCTCTTTACCCTTTAGAAAGGAATGAGCTATTTGTTACTGTGCCTTTAATATTAATTCAGCCTTTAAAGCTGAATAAGCAGATACATGTCAATTTTACATGTAAACATCAAGAAAGCAGTGAATTTAAAACTTGTTTGTGCCTTAATTCCATATGGTTTTATGTAACGTAATGTGAGAAATCTCACATAAATAAGCATTATTGTAAAGACTATTTTAAAGAGTTTTGATGTTTATATTCTCCACCAAAGACTTCACATATATTAGTCTTAAAGGCACAGTAATAAGCAGCCTGTTCGGTTCTGAAAGACAAAGCAAGGTTTGTGATTAGAAAGAAATGAAATGCAAGAAAATGTGGCAGTTGAGCCCTTTAAGTAATATTTTACCTTTTACACAGTTTTACAGTGACTCTTTCAGTAAAGAGCCTTGACACCGAGCTGCTACTCGCTTTTTTCATTTATAATGATAACATGCAAACAGTGAATTCAAAACTACCATTTTTTGCAGCTTAATTTCATACATGAACTCTATGGTCTTAATGGGTGTTGATATTTATGTACTGAACTGAAGGCCTGAAAGTCTTGGATATTTCAGAATAGACATATTTATTATAGGGTTTTATTTGTACTGTCCACTTTCTGCCATGGCAAAGCAAATTTCCCACTTGTGCGACTAATAAAGGTTTATCTTATCTTATCGTTTTCATCCAGCATTGCTGTTTGAATCAGCTCAATACTGATTGAGTGTACATTTTTAGTTTATAAAAACAGTATAATCTTCCACTTCGAATGCTGTTTTGTGGCCAGTCTTTTCTCTAAGGGAGACCATGGGTTTTCCTTCAAAATCCAGGAGAAACCTGGTCTACCTGGCTAAACGTTCCAAAGCCCAGTTAAGAGCTCAGGGCCGCCTCCGCATACAGCAGCACGGATAAAAGAGGATCAAATAAAGGAGCTGTGAAATAAGCCTTGCATATCAGAGATATTATACCTAACACCTTTATCTGTATTCATGCAAAAAAATAATAATTAATTAAAGACGTCTTCACTGTGGGGGTTGCCGATGGGCTTGTGTGGAATCGGCTGTTGTGCAACGTGGCCTCCGCCTGTTTAGAACATTGTTCCTTATCGAGATGAATGGTATTTACTCAAGCAGGAGCTGAGATAAAATCAGGGTTTGTGCAATGATACTGAACCTGTAATAAGCGGTGCAGAACATTCCACTCAAAGCTGCACAGGTGAAAAATACAGCAACAGCGTGATGCGTTACTCAATAGAGCCTCAGTCCTTCACTAGATCAACTCAGAACCTCCTTCGGAATGTGCTGGAATGTGCTGGTGGGTGGACAGAGAGAGGGAGAGAGAGAGAGAGAGAGAGAGTGAGAGAGAGAGAGAGAGAGAGAGGTACAGAGAAAGAGAGAGAGAGAGAGAGAGAGAGATACAGAGAGAGAGAGAGAGAGAGAGAGAGAGGTACAGAGAGAGAGAGAGAGATACAGAGAGAGAGAGAGAGATAGATACAGAGAGAGAGAGAGCGGTACAGAGAGAGAGAGAGAGAGATACAGAGAGAGAGAGAGGTACAGAGTAACAGATAGAAAGCGAGAGACAAAGAGACAAGAAGATGATCAGAGAGAGAGATAGAGAAGATGAGAAATAAAGAAGAAAAAAAGAAAATGGTGAATGAGAAAAGAAAATAGAGAAAGAGAGAGAGAGGAAGATAGAGGCCAAGAGAACAAAGGAAGGTATAGAGGGAGTGAGAAATAAAGAAGAAAGAAAGAAAACAAGAAAGAGAGAAAGAGAGTTGACAGAGAGATTTAGACAGACAGAGTGAGAAGCAAAGAAAGGAAGAAAACAGAGATTTGGAGAGACGGATAGAGAGAGAAGAGAGCGAGAGAGATAGAGAGAAAGATAGACTAAGAGAGAAGAGAGAGAGAGAGAGAGAGAGCGCATGATAGAAGCTTATCTGTGCTTCATTATGAGATCATGAATTGTGTGTAAACAGCACGGCCCTGTTTTTATGTGCTCTGTTTTATTGTAGTTCACTTAAATGGAGAGACCAAATCCATTAAAGCTCTTGAGGGCTGATGGAGAGAAACTCTTACGCTCCCATTCACTAGACCAGCGCATTTATTCCCACTGAGTCCCCGCTGATATTAGAGCTGTCACCTGTTGTAGTGACAGACTCTATTGTCTCACTGCATCAGGGAGCTGTCCGGGCCATTACACACACTTTTTTCCCCACAGTGACCCGCAGGTCTGTCCTTTCCATTAATTGGGCCCGAATCGCGAGCAATGGATACCGAAAGTCCCTACTGTGTCATGGCAAGCCAAAAGTGTTTTTTTTTAGTTTAAATCCATCGGATCATGCTAGAGACCTCATACACACACACACACACACACACCTACACACACACATACACACACACATACACGCACAAACACACACACACATACAAACACATACAGACATACAAACACACACACACACACACACACACAGACACACACGCACAAACACACACACACACACACACACACGCACACACATACAAACACACACAGACACACACATACAAACACACACAGACACAGGCACACACACACACACACAGACACACACACATGCACACACACTCACACACAAACACACCTCAGACCCATCACAACACACA
>JBBPCX010000006.1:5165839-5190471 GCA_037974365.1 Hydrocynus forskahlii
GAATAGATGGATGGTTGGATGAATAAATAAATAAATAAATAAATAAATACATACATACATACATACATACATACATAAATGATAGATAGATACATACATACATACATACATAACTAACTTTAATTTATCTATACCATTGGAAGCTGTCTTTACATTAACTTACATTACTGATGAAGAATGTATTGTCTTCTCCTGCAAAGTTACCATTTCGGAGACACTTTTGTTTTTGCAAAGTGACTATTTTCAGACTTCATTTAGAATACATTTAGAATAAATCTTCATACGGCACATGGAAATAGCTTTTCTGTTTTAATATTTATTGGATTCACGCTGTTCCTCGTTGTTGGTTGGAAGCGGCTGGCACCTGGGTGGTGGTTTTCTTCATGCAAGTCTTTTGTTAATGTTGTCATGGAAAATTCATGGAAAACGTTATGAAAATAACATTTTTTGACTCACTTTTTTTTTTTGGTTGTTTGATTCAGTCCAGCGCTGTTCTCAGAATGTCCAGCATGGCATCATTGCTAAACTTATCATTTGTGAACATGTATTCATACACAACTGAAGAGACTGTTCCATCTAACCATTCCTCTAAAGAGCTCAGTAAAACAGAAATAAATAACGGGCTCATCACATTGATTTATCAGTCCACTCAGACTTCAGTCTTTACTAGCTCTATTTTAACCATGTTAGTTTGTAGTCAGTAACTTACGCAATTCATAAAAAGATTACAAAATACATGAAAAGAACACTAAAGCTATTTTTACCTTAAAATACTTACATTTTAGTGAAATTATCTGTTTAAAAATGATGATCGGTCTCGAGATTTGAACACTTTCATTAAAACTTCGTTCTTGATGGTATGGAGATGTGTCAGTCCAGTCTATGGATCTGTTTATTATTCCGGAAACATCCAACAATGGATTTTTGCTTTTTTCAGATTGACAATATTCTCTATAGTTACAGGTGATTTACAATAGTTTCTGATGAAGAAAGACTAAAAAACAGCATGTTTACAGACGCAGTATCATGAAAGCTCGTGTTTGAATGAGTCCCCTGCAGAACTGAGCATGTATTCAGTAGCGGTCTGTTCAGTGTTTGAGACTTGTGCACATTACAGTGTCAATACTAGGAGCTTGTTTTGAGATTCAGCCTCCTTTGAAAGCTCCACAAATCATCTCACACAGAAGCTGAGCTTCCAGGCAGTACAAAAGATACATTTGTAAAAATCTTGATTCTAATAAAAGCTAATATTATTTTAATATGAAAAACCAATAGCCTCCCAGTAGGGCCAGGCATCTGGGCCGGCATCAAAATGATGCTGTAAAAGCGTGTTGTCCAGTAAGCATTGATCTAAGCTCCACTAAAACTGCATGTATCTGAATATGCCATAAATGCATGGAAGCCACAGAATTCTATGGGTTGTGTTTTTATTGACTTACACAAACACATTACACATTGTGCTGCATATCAAATACAGCTGTTTAATAAACTGCACCAGAGTGCAGTGATATATAGTAGATATTTCACATTTTGTAATCACTAGCATAATGCATTGTAATATGAGTCGTGCACCATACAAGTACATTGGGAACCGTATCATGATTCTATTATGAAATTTGTGCAGCCACTGTTGCTCTAAAAGTATTCTCCACTCTATTTTGAATTCTCCCTTTTAAAATTGTGTATGGTCCACTGTTGATACTTTGTAGATTATCACCTTGTTGTTGTTTTTTTAACTAACATTGAACTAAATATCAATTAAATGCACATTAAATTAAGCCAAATAGAAAAGATTCAGTGTGGCTGACCCAAGTGTTGGTTTATCAATAGGAGACCACAAATTCAATCTGGACAGTTTTTAACAATTAAAGTACCTGTAGAAAATCTATAGGGAACCATCAAATAATACAGCGCTGGAAAAAAATAAGAGACCACAGTTTAATTTATCTTTAAATCAGCATCTCTGTGAGTATGAAACCATTCCATGCCAGTGTCTGTTGAATTCCTACACAAGCACCTCATTCTGCTTCATGAGGTACAAAGCTGTTCAGTTCAATACTTGCACCTATAAGAGATAAAACCTGAGAAACTGAACATTGTTGCAGTGGTCTCTTATTTTTTTCCGGAGCTGTATATGACTGGAATTTGGTCGAAATGTGTATTCTGACTTGTCCTGTAACCCAACCCTGTTAGTTTCAGTAGTTACTGAATAATCAATATCCAGATTAGTGGGCCAATAAAAAGTCCAGAGTTTGAAGGGTTAATGGGACATGGTCAGTGCTTATTGCTGCTGTTCTCTTCCCACTTCTCTGGGTCTTTTATGAATGCAGGGAAAAGCTTGCAAAAAAGGGCCATGCATGAAACATTACATGAAGATGTAATTTTGAAGCTGCTGTGCTGCTCGCTGATGATGTTTGGTCTGTAAATCACGCAGCCGTGACGTGCAGAAGCTGTCACAGAACATGTGAGACGTGTAAACTGTGTCAGGGGTCAGCGGCACCCTGCAATGCTCCATAAATTACAACCGGCCTGCTTTAATCACAGCTATCGTAACAGGATGGAACGACCTCGCGTGACCTTTACGTGATTAAAATGCTAAAATAAATAAATAAATAAGGAACCTGTTGCTGTTCACATATTGATTCAAGTCGGCACTGTTCCTCTGCTTCACCTCCTTCACACCAAGACGCGCGATGACAGGTTTGTTGTTTGCTTTTTTTCCCATTAATTTTCATCTCTTTGACCTCGAATGGCAGGAAATCTAGGTGTGAATGTGCGAGACGGCAGTGTCACCGGCTCCCTGGCTCTCTGAGCCCTCGCTGCACGGCTGACTCCCACACATCCACACAGGCTGGAAACAGCAGTGACAGGCGCAGGGGTTTCGGCTCAAGGGTTCTGTTTACTGTTGACGTCTCACTGTGGCAAAAAGGAAGCCAAAGTGTTGCCTGCTTACTTGTTGTCTTTTTGCTGCCCTGAGTTTATTCGTGCCATTAATTAAGTGTTAAAACACCCTCCATCCACTAAGCATTCGTTCGTAGCAGCTGTTGGGAAATTTGACATGCTTTGGACAAAATCCCATTCAACCTAATGAATTTAGTTCAAGATTCAACTTTCAAGATTATCATTTGTCACATAAATCAATATACAAGTACAATATGTAGTGAAGTGAGCTGCTGAGTCAAAGTTTTTAAAATCACTTCAATTAAAGAGAAATTCGGAAAGGCTAAACTAAAGTAATAAAATATGCAGAAAAAAATGTGGTTATATCAGGTATATCACAAGGAATGTTCAAAATGTGCACTTTTATATTTCCATTGGAAACGTTGAAGGTTGGATAAGGAGTAATTGAAAGTGTCTGAGAGTGTCATGTGACTAGTTCTGTTTGGCAAGCCAGATGGAATTTGTTTTTGAAATTCTTAATAAATAGAGTTAAAAAGGTGTGAAATTTGTTAAATGTCCCTTATACTTCAAGTTTTACAGTTTAAAACCTGTGGTCTGTGTAGTTGTAAATGCCACAAACAATCTATCCGGACAGTATGACCTTTCACATGCAAAAAAACAATCATTTGACGATAAATGTAACAGTAAACAGTCATTTTCTGCCTGAGAAAATGTGAAAAATAATGTTTTGCCATTATTCCAGTTTAAAGAAACATGTGATTCCACTGGTGGTTTGAACATGATGCTTGATGGAGCATTGGACTATTTTTGTTTCCTTGCTGGAATCAATTGGACATTGCTAAGCAAAGCTACGCTAAGAGACTCTACTAATATTAGAGTCGGGTTTTATGTTTAAATCTTTACTGAATGACTCAACATCTAAACTGTAACATGCAAAGTCAGAATGTGTGACCTGAGTGTCTATTTTGAGTTTCAAATGTCTTGGTTTAGTCTGCTGCTACATATAAACACCATTAGCTTGGTGTTTTAATATAACCCCCCCCCAGCAAACAGGTAACCAATGGCTACTTTCATAGCAAATTACAAGGTTTCAGCATTAAACATTGATATGTGATGACGTGTATTTTAGGCGGCCCCATGCATATGACTTAGTAACTATATCTGGTCAGTAGTCATATTTCCACACCCCATTCCACCCTTCTATTGGGATGGCCAATACAAACAACACAACAGAGTTTAGATCGGGCCCAAAAAATGAAACCCGACCCTACCCGAGCCCGTGCACCTTGTGTCCGAGCCCAGCCCGGCCCGACACAGTAACTGTAATTATCGGCCCGAGCCTGATTAAACCCGACAGTTTTTTAATACGTGAGCCGTTATAACACACGTTCTCAGCCGTGGGTGCGTTCATAAACTGACACTCCGAGCGCTTGAGCATGGCCCAGCCCGAGGACAGTGACAGGAAATATCGGCCCAACCGACCCGCGGGCCCGTGTTCGGGTTCGGGCAGAGAATCTAAACTCTACAACACAATAAATAGATACGACTATGATATAACGGTCATGTGTGTGACAATATAGTCTAGACTCTATCTAAACCTTCCAGAGTGACTAGTGTTGCTCCATAAGTATGGTGATAACACAGGAGGCAGTTACAGAAATGAACAAAACACAAGGGATGACAGAAATAATGCAATAATAGACAATATAGCAGTGTAACAGTACATTGAATGGGATGTAAACCTTCCAGAATGAATAATATTGCTCCATCCATGTATTATTGCACAGAAGAACAGAACCACACTGAGCAAGTGTAAACTGCATCCTATCAAATCAAGTAACAGGACTTAAGTGTGCCTATAGTGGCAGTAAACAGAAGGTAAAGTGCAGGTGCTATTAAAAGTCCACAGTGTGTTACGAGAGGTATTTATGGTGTTATTGGATGTTTCATAAGTTTTATGCACGCAGTTATCATTCAGAAAGCACAAGGAACGGTTTAAAAAATTAAAACAACAAGCAACATTTATTTCCTTCCGTAACTCAATAGGTCAAATTTAAACATCATCCATTCTTGCTACCGAAGGATGCGTTTGTTGACGGGAGAGGTCAGTTATATGGAGATGTCCAGGGCACGATAGATGATAAACGCTCGCCTCCTCTTTCTACAGCTTGCATATTTTCAAGCAATAGGCCCTAAACAGTACCCATAAATAGCTCTTCTCTCTCTGTCTCTGGCAAATGTTCTCAAAGCGAGTTCTAAAAGGTTGTTTTGTTCCCAGTAAAAGTTAAAAATGGAAGCTGCGAGCTCCAGTGCTAATCCCCGGGTCTGAAACGTCTCAGCGTTTAGTGTTAGCATTTCATTTTAAGCGAGGCCTCCTGGAGTCGTTTTGTCAGGCCTGGTGTTTTACTGCAGCGATAGAAAAGCATTGCGGCGGCGAATAAAGCATCTTTCGGTGGTAATCTCCGTTAGAGATGTCACAGCAGGTGAAAATGGAAGGGAATTTGCTCTGCCTCTCCTCCGTCTTCCTCCACGACACGTTTAAGTCAAAGCAGCTTTAGGGTGACCCTTCTTAAAGGGGTGACGTGTCTGCTTTTCTCCGCCTGCGCCCTCCTGAACTGCTTGAAGCTGTTGGATTTTTTTTTCCTCAACTCCACTATAAAAGAAGATCAGCTATGGGGGTCATTTGTAACGGCGTAAAGGTTGTTCTCTCTTTTTTCAGGCTTTTGTACAGGCGAGATATTGCTGGGAAAGTGAACGGCTGAGGAATTAATTCTTCACAACCTACTCCGCTGTATCTTGTGTCAACATTACAGTGTGGCTTACAGGAGTCAGAAATGAAGCGTTAATGTCACTTCAAAGAGAGCCCACTAAATTACTAATCTTGCTCCTGTTTGTCTGTCCAGAGCTGTTTCTCAGCAGGTAAATTTTATATCCCTCTGGAAAAAAAATCGCATGAATTACCCCTCTTCTACCTCCCATACCCCCCCACCACCAAATAATCCTTCCCAAAATCTCCGCTTTGATATGTTTTACCTCGGAATTTCACTCAGCAATTAATTAGTGTGACCACGAAGGTCTACCCAGTGTGTGTAGGTGTACACTGAGCTGGATAGATGAAGGGAAAGGAGATTTATTAATATTCCCTTACATGATTTCCACGACTCCTGCCGCTCCTGCTCGTTAGTGGTCAGAGATTAATTGAAAAACAGCCCAGTCAAACACAGGCGTTAACACCTACTTTCAAACCAAGATTATTATTTTTTTCTCTCTGTCTTTAAAGAAGAACTACTTGGTTGTGTGTGTTAAATATAGGGTTTTGAAACTACTGCCAGAGGGGAAAAAGCTTCACCTGACACATATTACAAAAGACATGGAGGTTAATTGAATGACCACAGTAGAAGCTTGTGGTGTAAAGGACATCCAAACAGACTTAAATATGAGAGAGTGTGAGTTCACCTGTAAATGGAAGTCATCAGTGGGGTTATGGTAGACCACAGAGGAAGAAGATAATGTTAGATATCAGCAAAACTCCCTGCAAGATGGCACCAGTATGATACCAGGTACTGAGAGACGTAGGTAGTAACAGAATGCATGTGACAGTGCAATATGATAAAGACACTACAAAGTATTACTGTATTTCTTTGCAGAAAAAAGGCAAAAAAAAAACACACACACATTACGATAAATAATACAGATACAATGTAAAAGTGATTGATTTACTAGCAGGACTACATTATAACCACTCTCGTGCGCTAAACAGGAAAAACGCCGGATCGTTTTTTCGCTCCCTAGACGATTTCCACAAACTTTCGCAGGTAACATGAACTCACTCCATCAGCCTCTGCTGTCTCTGTGGTTGGCATAGCAACAGTCAAACGGATCAGACAGATGTATCTCAACCACTTGTAACAGATATCAAAAGGTTTGGCCTTTGCTTTGTCCCATGAAACACTCCACAGTTTCAGCTCCTGACTGAGTGGTGACAGTCCCCATCCTCCTTTTGCTTTAAAGGTACTGTGCAGGTGCATTTTTGTTCATCAAAGTGCAATGTGAATGTACCCTCAAATGTACAACATGGTCCTTGAGGTCCAGTTTTGTGCCTTGAATATGTTTCCCCCAGGGGAAAGGCACAAAACTGTACCTCTGCGTAGCCTACTGATTTAAAGTAAAAACATAGAAGGCCTGGAATCCAGACAAGGTGTGTGGAGTCAATATGACTTAAAAAAAACTACTGCAATACTACCCTATTAAAGAAATTCACTATTTAGTGTAAGATATTTTATTGAGTCAACAGTACATTTGACCCCTATATACTTCACTAGCAGTGAAGACTTACAGTGGACTGCGAGAAAAAAACACAGTACACAGTGAATGAGACACAGTACACATGTATTGTTTTTCACATGCATGGTGTCCTGTATGAAAATGCATCCTCATAGATGAAAAATGCACCTTGAGGTGAAAAAAATGTAATAACATGACAGAATGTGGTCACATGTGATCACACATTATTTATATATTAATTGTGATCATAAGTTTTATACGGTATGTGACTCTTTTGATGAGTCGTCATCTGTCACATAAGACTGAAATGAGTGAAATGTAACTTAACTGCTTACAATCACAGGCTTATTGCATCCTTAGGCTTTTTATTCAGTAATTACTTGGACTGTAATGCAAACTGCTTAAGTTATAGAAGCGTGTGATAAAAGTGTGGACCTGCAGGCCCGAGCCATTTAAGGTTTTAATGCCAACATTAACAGCAACAGCTGTTTAACATCTACCCTACTTAAATCAAGAACAATTAAGAATTTAGGCTGTTAAGGATGCATCAACTTGTAGAGACATTAATGGTGCCAGTGGTGGTTACCAGAAAAATCATCGTTTTCTTTTATTGCCCAGTGCCTTAAATGAGAACATCACATGTTTTTTTTTCTATATAAGGTAAAGACAGAGTGAAAGAGTGAATCATTCCAAGCACAGACTCTGTAACCTTTCAGACTTTATCCGGCAGAGGCTTGGCTGGTAAGTAGGGCACAGGCATCGCTTCTGTCCGCCGCTCTCGCGCTCCCCGTTAGCCGGCCCGAGGAGGCTGAGAAGTGCGAGTTGTCATGGTGATTAATGCAGGTGCATTTGAGTTAACCTGGGAGAAGGAAGCGTGCGGCGGACACATCTGAAAGCATTTCAAATTCTCCACACAAACTAATAGGAGCCCGTCCTCTCCGCAGGTGCTGATGGCACACTCTCCCTGAGACTGGGAGCCCTGCTGGCTTTTAAGAGCCTGATATCTGGACGGGCGTCTCAGCAAAATCCATTTAGTTCCCTTGATGAGACGACATTTGCATCAGGTACAGGAACACACGCCTCTGGATTATATAACGGCTGGGAATGAATGCACAGTCATTTCTGATAGATGGAAAAAAAAGGCTGACAGCCAGCAGCGGCTTTCTGGCGGTGTATCTGTGTAGTTTTGACAAGATATTAATTGGCGTTCGGTGTGTTTGGGTTAGCACTAGGCAACCCGGCACTGGGTATTATCTGATGCTATAGCCGTTGCATAATAGAGGCCATTATAAATGCTAGCTCACTGCGTGCATCTCCAGGGACTAAACATTCCAGTTTACTTTTGAGAGCTCCGGCTTTCCATAATGAGACTCAAACAGAAGGCCTAGCTAGCATGGTGCTAACATTAGGGGCCATTAGAGAGGAATGTGCCTTCCCCACGCCACACAGATTGACCATTCATCCCTGAACGCTAGCAAACAGCCACCCGCTAAACTCCTCATCTCCGCAGGAAACTGCGACACAGGTGACTCACGCTAACAGTCAGGAGGACTGCTTTAATCAGAGTTTACATTCTGATACTGCCTGCCTCTCTTGGAAGATGACTCAGAGGTAGCATCAGTTCTATGCACTCACACACCCTTGGGTTAAGATTATGAGATGATAGCATTTTTTATTACAGTAGCAAAATCTATTTGGGGACTCGCAAACATTTCCAAGGTTGTTTCTGATATGTATTATATCTGATTAACTGATTTTCTGGTACATATCTAGCAATTTAAGAACATAGGCTGAGCCTACACTCTTAAAATAAGGTTCTTCAAGTGTCTTTAGCATAAGCAAGTTAGATATAGAACCAGGACCAGATACAGAATCAGAAGAACAGAACCAGATATCCAGTGATTTCTCCATCATGGAGTAGAACCTCACAAAGAGCCATTTGATCAACTTTGAGTCTACTTTTAACTTGCTTAAAATAGGGTTCTTCCAGGGTTCTTTAGTACAATCAAGTCAGATACAGAATCCTATTTTAAGGATTTCTCAGGGTTCTTTAGTACAAGCAAGCTAGGTATTCTTTAGGACAAGCACAATTTAGGTGCAAAAAACTGATGCTACATTTTTAAAAACACTTTTTAATGTAGTTCTTTAAAGAACCTTCAAAACATAAAGAACCTTGGAGAGCCTTAGATATAGAACCCGATCTTATTGAATGGCTCTTTTGTGATGGAGAAATTGCTGTTTAAGTGTTACTGTTCAAAAGTTTGGAATCATTTGGACAATTAATAAATCAGAATCAGAATCAGAACCAGAAAACTTTATTGATCCCGGAGGAAATTGCTTGCAAATATTGTTTTATTCACTAATGTCTTACACAGTCTAAAAATTATTCTGTAGCACCAAAAAGGTTTCACACATTAATTACAAATCGTATAATCCTTTTGGTACTATAGTCCTATACGTGGTGTTCATAAGAGTGTAGTGATTCAGAGGCATTACAGGGACTGCATCCCAGTGAAGTCCCTCTCCTCCAGCCCCCACAGGGTCATCAGTCAGACCCCACAGTTCAACAGACGAAAGACGTCACCACACAATTACACCATGTGAATGGAAGTCACACAGGGGTCAGTGGGCAGATGACCCCGTCTTGCCCCCCGGTCACGTGACAAGGTCAACTTTAACGATGGCACAAAAGAGAGAGCCAAACGACGCTCTGGCCATCAAAGCTTGCTCTTTTCCAAAGGAAGCACTACCAACAAATCTCTGTAACTCTCATGTTTGCCTGCAGCTCGATGAGATGTTGCATCTCTGAGGGCTCTGTCTCCATGTTCAAATGAGCCATTAAAGCCTTTCTAGTTTGTTGTGATGGAAATTAATCTGTGTTGAAAGGAAGAGTGCGCTGCTTCTGCTTGCATTTCTCAGCCCAGAAGTGTCTAATCACCCAAGACTCTTTCTGCCAAATGCTCAGATCTTTTTTTCCCCTCCTTTTATTATATTTCTTTTTTTCCCACTGTTCATCAGTGCTAATTGCAACTTGCTAATTGGGTGAAGCATCCACTTTGGAACCTTGATAGTCCTTTTAAAAATATTTGTTTTAATGAATGGCTGGGACACAGACAAAACACCAGGATAATAATGCTCATGGCTCGCAAATACTGAGTCATGGAATGAAGTGGTGATAATGTGGTAATACAGTACGTACATTGTACTGCCTTAACAGTTACCTTCCTTCATAGCAAAATCTGACTCAAATCTGACTCATAAAGCCACCTGAGCTTCAGGTAAGCCATTTTATTTGGATCCAAGTTCAAATCTGAGTGGAGCCACACACCAGCCATGATCAGTGGTCTTTGAGAATGTATAACGTAAATTGCAGGCTCCCTTCTTCTAAATGAGCAACTAAACGATCCCAAGATGTGTTTTTTTTCTCCAAGTGTGCTTTGATGCTCGACAAAGCTATGATCACCAGATCAAAAGATGTCATTTTATTCTTTAAATACAGAGTAAAATAACTAATACTTGAACAACACTGATTAAATTACGTTTGTTGTGTGTATATAGTTTGTATACTGCACAAACGTCTACTACTCATTTCTTCAAATTTTGCTACCAAAGATCCAGATTGTCTTTTATTTTCTTGTATTTTTAATGTGGTCTTGAGGAAAAGGTTCTCCAGGCCTCCTTGAAAGACTTTCGAAGACTTTCATTTCCAGTCCAGTCCCTGAACCTGACCAGTTTCAGAAGAATGATTTTTGTTTGTTGAGACACACAGTGACCTACGTATGAATCATTCAAGCAGAACAAAGACCATCTAACTGAAGTCCTGAACCAGTGAAGAACCAGGAGCAGATGATTCCAGGTGATCAGGCGGTGATCAGTATACTGGTGGTGCTGAATGCTGAGTGGTTGGAACTCCTTTATCTGGCTCATATACACATGTTTATTACTGTCCTCTGTAGTGGTCATGTACTTACTTTTGACCACGGGTGCCAAAACCTTTGCATTTAACACAATATATCGAAAATTTAGACACTTGGGAATACAGTAACATTTAGCTATTTTATATATGTACACAGTGCAGTTGCATGTTGAATAAAAAAAAAAAAAAGATTAAAAGACAAAATAGATGGAAAGACATACTGTGTAATGTCATGACTTAAACACGCACCGGATAAACAGTGCTCTTGCTCTTTTCGACTCTTTACATATTCACCTTTACTTAACTACGGATGCTTCAAACGCAGCGCTTTCTCACCCGCCCGCTGCCCTCTGGCAAAGGCACGCTTTGATGCTGTGACTTTGCCTTTAATTTCGGCGTGCTCTGCGCCGCCGCTCACCTTTGGACTTATCAAGAAAATACAAGGCACCAAATATGATGAGACTTGCCTTGCTGTTCGCCCCAGTCCGCATGCAAAGGTCACTGCTGCTTTGTGGAGGGGCCTGCCCAGATCCCACGTTCGGCTCTGAATTACGATGAGGTGAAAAGGACTCTCTCTATTAATGCATTCCCAGGACATTAGGTTAAGGAGTGTGTCATATGGTTGAAGGTCATTTATCTGCAAAGGGTAATTCAGGATTTTCCCGAGACATATCCAGGCAGTCCCAGGACAAATACAGGAAAGTGTGTGGGTTGCAGAAATATGCAGCAAAGCAGGAAAAGCGCCTTCGTTTGGCTGAAAGGGACTTGCCATCCTGATTTTATCACCATTAGCAATAATGAAGGAATGGGTAGACTGTTATAAAAATTTTACCACCTCGGTACAGTCCATCATTGAGCGTGGGCTGGAATTCTCTTACACTTAATGATTGATTTGGGACTACTTGACCTTTAAGGGTTTGATGTATCTATGTAACAACCTGGAGCTGCATAACAATATCTTTAGGTGCCGCTGCCACTAGCACACCATGAGAAGATGCTTAAGTATGTGTGCAAATTCTCTTCCTGTTTTAACACAATGCCAAAAAACTAACGCTGCCTTCCCCTGCTGTGAGCATACTCCACATTTCATCTAGTCCATTTTATAGATTATAATATTAGCCTTACAATAGGAAAACAGTTTGCATGAAGCACCTAATTCATAGCACTTGTGGTGTTTTTGATAATTAAATAAATCTGTGCCGCCCTTTTGACTAGTGTGCAATGGGGAACATTATCTTATTTGTATCAAATAATCATCTAACAGCCATGTAAATACATGATGCTAATGAAGTGCCAAGGGCAGTCTCGGATGCTGATGGGTAATTTGCGTGGCTTTGATCGAGAGTGGTGTAAGTGTTGACTGTAGGGAAGAGCTGAACCCAGAAAACTGAACCATTTTTTTTTTTTATGTTTTGGGGAAGTGGCCAACCCTTGGCAAAACATTCCAGCACTAACCCTGGCAAAGATTAGCAGGTTTCTTCTTTTAGAAGGCTGGATTCTCAAAGGGTGCAATTTAGCATCTTTCTTGGTGTGGAGACATATTTAGTCCACTTATGTAGATCTGTGGAAGACCTCTCTCGCGTACCTCGGATATAAGAGTGCAGGTAAACTGGAGAGTCCAGACAGAACTGAGGTGAACTTCATCTGACCGGATAATGGCTCTGTGTGGGTTACGTCCATTGTGATATTCCATTTTTGGTAATGTTTCAGTCTTTTGCACTTTTTCAACCTTCAATACTACAGTTTAATGGGTCTTGTCCTGTTGTGGATTCTTACAAACAGAATATTTCATATCTTCTTTCAAAATTCTTACCCAGCTCACATCCCTGCGGCGCTCGGCCAACTCCTAGCTATCGTTCGTGATATAGCTACACACTCAAATGGTCGTCAACCTTTTTGAAGGAATAAATCAGCTGAACAGCCTGCTCCCAAGTACCCACCCCCACAGCACTTGTACTCTTTCAAAATTTACTTCCAGTTTCAAGATACATCCTCAGAGGGGGTTTTCCTAGGCGTTAATGGGAAGATCCCTTAAAATGAATGAGGAATCATTCTCCTAAAAAAACATACCTGCACTATGGGTGGCACAACACCACTTTTTCATGCCTGAAACTGATACTCAAACAGTTACCTCAATATCTGTCGATACCAGTACAGCCTTTTTCCCTCTGATAAATAACTAAACCGTTAATAACACACCTGTCTTGATACACTTTGAATGACTTCCTCCAGAGGGCGCTATATAAGCTATAAGATTTAGGTTTCTACCCCCATATAGTTCTCAGTTTGTAGATTGTAGAGTTCTGCACACACTGCTGAATCTCCAATGGCTTTTTGTTATTTTACACACCGTTTGGGTGCAAGTTTGTGCACTATGTAGGGAGCACGGAGCCATTTGAGACACAGCCTTGTTGCTCACCTGCGTATCTCTTTAAGGCATGTTGCTCAAAGTTTAGTTAAGCATTTATGTGATCGTTCAGTGTTTTTCTGATATCCAATCTAATGATTTTGGCCTGCACTGGACTAACACAGACACTATCGGATCGATTGAATAAGTATCGGATTGGCACACTCCCACTACCATTCAGTACTATAGTTGTGGAAGCACTATTCTCATATATAAAATAGTATAAAACCAGGTTTGCTACAGATGCATGATCAATAGGATTCTACTTAACCTCCAGAAAAAATATAAAGAATGCCTTGTATTTCAAAAAGTGATCAAATATCAAGGCCGATCAAGAAATTATTGTATATTGATCATTACAGAATTACTCAATAACTTCTTCATACTCCTAAAAACTTGACATATTAGAACAGCTTCTATCTCACTCTACACTGCATAGGGTCTTTTAAATAAAAGTAGAGCAATTATGAATATGACAGCTGATTCCAAACTTCCTGAATGTTACCAGTAATTTCCAGTCTAAATGCATAGGTTAGTACTTATAATGCTATATTACTCGTTCTCCAAACATCTCGAAGCAGTGCTGAAAGAAACTGAGGCAAAAACAATGAAACAAATGATGTGTGATAAGAATTTCTTATTATTCCAATAAAAAATACATTCATACAGAAATAGAACAATTTTGCAAAACAATTTCAAATAAAATTTATATAAAGCAAGAACAAATAAAAATCTTAGAAAATGTTTTTTTTTTTTGTATTTCATTTTCAACTTTTCTTCCTTTTTCAAATTTTTACAAATATTCTATTATAGACAACAGGGGAAACTGTGAGAGAAAAGAGTGATAGAAAGCGTTGGTTATAGTTACAAGCAAAATGGGAGGCTTTAGTTAAGGCTCTATTGCCGCCTGAATGATGTTGGCCACTTTCATAGGCAGGATGTACTGTTCTCTTTCTCTTTGCCCGCAAAAACCTTGCTGGCTCCAATTTTATGGCGGCAAGCTTCTTCGTGCTGATCCTCCTACAGCTACAATCTAATCTGAAATCCAAGGAGCTCTGCCGCGCTGTCAAATTCCACTTTCGAGACAAAGAATAGCACGTCCCTGATAAAGCGTGTTACTATCTGCTGAGCTATGTAGGAGCTGACTCTTTCACTGAATGCTTCTAGACATTCGCGTCCATAGACTGAAACGGATCCTTGGCCAAAAAAACCCCAAAATAATAACAGTTAGATATCACTAAAAAATGCTCACAATGCATACACACAGCCCTGGGAGCTGTCTGCAGTCCCAAAGGCTTCAATTCCGTGTCTGTAAATGTACATTGTATGGGCTGAAAGAAGCGATTTATCTTTATCTTTCTGGACGCCCGGTCTCTGTTTCCATAATACTGTTGCTGGGCTAAAACAACGCCATCCAGACAGGTCAATAGCGAACTGCCAGAGTCAGCAGTCTGTGGGAGAGTCTATGCCAGCAAAGCCTTTAGTAATTCATTACACAGATGCAGTACAAGGCGAGGCCTGTCCTGGTAGGGCTTGTTAATTACAATAAATCTTTAGGTTTTTTCCTCAGTCTTAGTTGCAGGGGATACAGGCCCGGCCTTCAAAACCTCCGTGCCAAACGCATGTCAAAGCAGCTGCGTCACCCGCCCCTCCCCCTCCTCCCCTGTTCCCCTCCAGCTTTGTTATGCAATGACCAGTTTTTGCGGTTTCATCAGATTCCACTTTTTTTGTACCATTCAAAGAGATTCCGCCTAGTATCGGTTAGCTGTTACATGGCAGTAAAGAGAAAGCTGTTGATTTAAGTACTTTGCACAGTGGACCTTACAGATTTTGCTATACTTTACTAAACATGTAGGTTAAAACGTCTTAATATTGTGATCTGAATGCATTAAAGTGGGGTTCGATCCAGAGTGGCCTCTTCCGAAAAGAATAAGAAAAAGAAAGGTGCAATTTCATGGGAAATGGAGCCTTAATAAAGCTATTCTGATCACTCATAAAAGACATTGTGTGACCCCCAAGGACCAATCTATTCCACAGGACAAGGTCACTTGCATAAGGCACCATTAAGGTCAACAGTGCATTAATAACAGGTAAAAATGAAGAGAATGAGATAAGAGAGAGAAAAAGAGCAGAGTGAAAGAAAAGAAAAAACAGCAATGTGACTACAAAGAATGCTAATCAATAGTGGTTCTTCCTCGCAAAAAAAAAAAAGTCATAAGCGGGGGGATTTAAAGAGAAGAATCATCAATCCATTTATGTACAATATTGTAACATTTAACCATTCGTATTTAGCTGCACTTTATTGGAATCTATTAGCAGTCCTGATAACAAAGAACAGGAAAAAAATAAAAGAGTACAAACCCTAATACCATGCAACACCTGTCTATGATAGTGAAGTTATAGTTTTTGTGTTTTTATCTCTAAGCACACAGCTTATACAATGGACAACAAAAGAGCTTTTTTTGTAGCTTGTTGAGAAAACAAGCTACTGAACACATTGCACATTTAGTAGCTGCACCAAACACCAAAAAGCCACTTTCATTCGGGGCCGGGAACTCTGCAGACCCTCTAAAGGGGGGGTTTATCGGGGTGCATGGGTTCGGAAGTAACCAAAACCTCCTCGTCCCCTTTGTGATACAGAGCCTGGGGGGGATTGGCAAGAGTCCCTGCTTCCACACTGACAAGCAGACACACTTTTTTTTTTCTTACAGGCCGCAAGGAAACAAAAAACGGAACTTGATTCCCACCCTCCCCACTGAAACACCATTCAGTCTGCAGCGACACACTGGTACCCCCGTCCCAGCCTTTGCCTCATCTCACACACCATACAGTCACCCTCACACTCAGCGAACTCACTCGCTCACCCTCAGACAGGCTTTTTTCATAAGTACCAGTGTATTGGTTGTCCAGGAGTTGTCCCAAAACATGCACCATACAACACACATCATTCATCCATTCATTCGTTGTTTTTTTGTCAGATTTTATCCTCTTTTTTTGTAAATTTTTTTCTTTTTTTTTTTTAAGTCCTTCATTCTTCGCTTCTTCGCGCATGATTTTGTCTCTTCCTTTTCTTTTCATTTTTTTTTTTCCACAACCAGTCAGTAGGCCTTTCTCCCGAGGGACCCGGAGGCACAGGATTCGGTGCAAAATGGCATGCTTTGGCTGGAACACACTCCACCACCCTCCCTTACGCATAAGGGCAGGTCAACCACGAGGCTGGTCAGGATACAAACGAACATATCCCCACACGGCGCACGGACACAACCTGCTTTAGAGGTGCCTCTTCATGTGCAGAGCCAGGTGGTCTGACCTGGAGAAACACCTGGAATCAAGCAGAGGAGAGAGGACAGGGTTACTTTCACTTTGTCTAAGCAATGCAGGTTCTTAGATGATTCTTAGCTCAATTGTATGGTTCTCAACCGTCTTTAACTGGTATGTGTGGAGGTTGGGAAGTTTCTTTACTTGCGCATCTAATTGCCACAGGAGGACCATGGATTGAATGTTTCAGGGAACTGAAACATTCAATCCATGGCATTGCTCCACTCTTTATTTTTAAGAGTGTATGTGCTTTATGACTCTCCACACAGCAGCAGCACAATAAACAGGATAGACTGTCGCCCTAAGCCTGACTGTTAGATGTTTGGACCTGGGTTTATATAAACATCTCTTGCAAAAGAGCCATACAAATAAACTGAATTGAAATGGAATGAACCAGATGAAGCAGGCTAGAACAGATGCAGAAGGCCCGAGTGCTGACATAAATGTTTGGCCTATCATGTACATTACTCAGAACAGGAACCGAACAGCAGGTCTCGCTGCATGTTTTGCATGTTTTTCATCACACCAGAGAGAGAAGCTGAGCAGACAGCGAGTCTTTTCAAAAAGGCAAGCGTGACGCAGAAATACTGAAAGATGCGCTGTGCCTCCCTTTTAAAAACCCAGCACATTTGCTCATAAAGTCCCAGTCAATATCAATATTCAGGAAATATGATACTGTTGCCATTGCTCCTTCAAGCATTTAATCCGATTAGGCAATTAAGTGATGAAATCCAAGCATAATGTGACGACTACCATCGATGAACAGATAAAAGAAATCAATGTGGCGAATGTGAAATCCATTGTATTTTCTCTAGCTGCGCACATCAAAGGCACCGGTGAGAAACGGCAGACGTGCTGCAATAACTGTCAGACTTCTCAGTGTCAGAGAGGAGAGAGAGCGAGAGCAGGCGAGCGAGCATGAGAGTGCGCGCGTGCGCGAGAGAGAGAGCTTACCTGTCACAGTGACTGCATTTAAATGGCTTTGCACCCGTGTGCTTCCTGAAGTGCCGGGTTAGCTCGTCGCTGCGCGCAAAACGCCACTCACAGCCTTCCCATGAACACCTGTACGGCTTCTCACCTGTAAACAAAAACACAAACCTCTTTAGGACGAGCCAGCCGAGAGCACAGGCAGCTTCCTTCAAAAAAAAAAAAAAAAATGCAATCATAAATGAGGGCACTTTCTAACCCTCAGGGCCTTAATGCACAGTCAGCTGAGGCATTCAGCTGGGAATGATCGGAATGCCTCAACTTGTCCCTCTGTGTCTTGTAAACATAAATAGCATTTGAATGAATGAACAATGAGCCCCACACATAGGCTGCATTTATACCAGGACAAGGCCCTTTAAAAGAGTGGAGAGACACAGCGAGAGAGGGAAAAAAAAAAAAGTGGGCCACCCAGTTCCCCATTGAAATGTCTGGCCCTTTCCCATGACGAAACCAATAGTGTTTTGGTAGAGCAGGTTTCTTTCATCCTGCTAGGCCTTGTCCCCCCTCCCCCTCTCCTCCTACAGGGCACAGCCACATTCCAAACAGATTAGGTCACCGTTTAGGCGTGCAGTCATGCAAGGCAAATATACAGAGAGTGGCAATGGTCTTGCAGCTGTGGACAACCTGAGTGAACTCTCCACACCATTACACAACTACTCTAGTAGAACAGATGGTCAACGGAGCAGTTTCAGTACTAATTTCAGACAGAATGAGCTCTTTCTCTGCTCGATTTTCATGTGATAATGTTACAGGAAGCAACGTAACGAACACTCACTTTAAGTCTTTTCCTGTGGCTTACGTAATGCACAAGAAGTGATCATAGGGGCATCCCAGCGAGTGCCAGACTGGTATGAGTGCTTGTGTGCACGTGAGTATGTAAATGAGAGAGTTGCAAATATTTGTTTTTGGACACATAGAGAAAGCAAGACCATCGGTGTATGTGTGTAAGAAAGAAACAAGCAAGACAAATAAAGAGACCTGTACCTGTGTGAGTGCGCTGATGTGCTTTTAAATGAGAACTCTTTGTGTAAACTTTCCGGCAGCCGTTGAAGTGACACCTGTGCACTCTCCTCCTGCCATCCGGAGAGGCGTCCCCTCCGGCCGAACCTGACTTATCCGTCCCCGAAACCTTGGCCATCCCCCCGTGCCTGATCTTGACTGGCAGGTGCAGTTCAGTCTGTATGGAGCTCCAAACCTGTGGCGCGCTGGGCTCCTGCAGCGCCTCTGGGGAGGATGGAGGCGTGGCGATGATGGAGGAACCCAAATGTCCCGACTCGGCCAGCACCGAGCCCAGTGGGTTGGAGCTAAAGCTGTGAGTGGGCGAGAGCTCCTCGGAGCTGTCCGAAGCCTCGCTGCTGGCATCTGAGTTGACGCTGTTGGTCTCCAGGGCCTGGCTGTCCTGATTGTCTGGATCCTCCTTGACCGGCACCAGGTTCCCGTTCGAGTCTGTGTCACCCTTCGAGTCCCCGCAGGCCAGGATCAGCTTGCTCCACAGGTCGTCCTGGCTCTCAAACTTCAGGTCAGACGCCGAGACGTAAGGTTCACTCTGCAGATAGCGCTCCAACTCCAAACATGTCTGGTGTGGAACAGAGAATATGCAGTTAGGAAACTGTGGAGTCAGAATGAGCATCAACAGGAAGATCAATGGCACAATTCCTAGTCCAGGAAGGAGCAGGAATGCCACTGTTCCAATAAAAGCATAGGCAAACCTACACTCCCCTACCACTGTGAGTCCTAAATATGTTATCATCCATCTACAACAAACAGGAAGCCATACTGCTTTGACTGTTAATGACGAACAACATTTCCGTCACTTATTTTAGGGTAAAAGGGCAATAGGTCCCCTTTTCAGGGCACATATGAGGCTTTTTTCAGTGCAGTGTTTGACAGTGACACAGACAGTGTACTTTAGCTCAGGACTGAGCTCAATCTCCCATGGTAGGACAATGAATGACTTGCCAACTGCTCTCTAAAGACGAGCTGCTTCTTCTCAGACAATCTGCATCATTCCACGTGTCAAAACGTTACCGAATGTTTAACACTCACCAGAATCCAATTATGGTGCTCCCGGCACCGATTGTGTCCAAATTTAGCTTGGCCTAAGAGTACATTTGCAGAGCCTCGTTCTGAAAGACTAACATTTATTCTCTTGCTTAATGGCGGCCAAGTGAGTCATGCACCCATTTCAGAGTCCTTTTAAGGAAGCCACAGCACTTCCTCTTGCTCTGGCGAGTTTCCTCATGCAGGCGGCTCACGAAACTCCAACTGACTTGCTGGTTCAAAATGAACAGCTGCCCCAAAAGCAAGAAGTGAGTTACACCATCGGCGGTGACGTGACACCAAGTAACACTCAACATCTACTTTCAGCCATGAAACCAGGACGCTCCAGTGTTCTCCAACACTGCTTGCCCAAGGGGGTGTTTTGGGTGGTGGTGGTGGAGGAACACCACATTCCCAGGGCCTGGTTTACCTTACAAGTGTGATATGTGTGTAACCACTGGGGAGGCAAGTAGGAACACATCTGAGACAGTGCCTGGGTCTTGGCTCATCTCGAGAACCTCAATAGCCTGAGGGATTACTACCTGGCTGGGTTTCAATCATGTACTGAGTGAAACACTCTCAGGGGGGGGGGGCAATTGCACGTAAGACACTTGCCTGTCAAATCGGTGGGCAACGTTAAACCCAGCCTCCTCTTTGGAAGATATTTTATACTCCATGCACCATTGACTTTCTATGTATGTGTGTGTGTGTATGTGTGTAAACCATCACACTGACACGCACACACACGCGCACACACACACACACACACACACACACACACACACTCTGGAGAGGCTTCCTCAACGCTTCTTGTGCTTTTGACATTTCAGCCCAGACAGTCTCACTCTACTACTTGTTTTGGATTTATATCGCACATATATAATCGCTGATATTACAATACAAAATACGACCCTAACTCGCACTTTAACCAGGAGACTCGGTGGTACAGTGACCCACTATCAGGAGGCACTTTGACAGCGTTTACTATCAGAGCTGCAGGCAGAAATGAACACCCCCCCCCCTTCCCTAATGCAGAAACACTTGCAACCACTTCTCTTCACCCAAAACAAGAAGCTGCGACTGGGCTTCTTGTTCACGTCGATTTTTTTCCCATTCCACCTTAAATGCAGCAGCAAGTTGAATTTTGACGCCTACTTTTAAGGTGGAATGGAAAATTAGAATAAGAAATAACACGGTGGTTAAAAAGCGTTATTGGCCAATAAATGAGACAAACGTCAAACAGGAGCGTGTGTGGAAGTCATGCAACTGCTAAAAAAGCCAGAGCCATGAAGTTGAGCGCCCATTTAACCGCAGAACGCAGGCAGCCAGTCAGAAGCGACGCAGCCTGTTTGAATCCAGTGCGCCGGGGGAGGCACCCTGGCCTGTCACTCAAAGTTTATTCTAAGCGCGCCTGTTATTATTATTATAGAGAATATAATGATGGTCAGGAGAGCTCTGTGCAGAGCGAGATTACCTGTTGCCAGTACTCCTCCAGCGACGGCAGGGCTGAAAAATAGCCGGTGTCGTGGACAATCTGCAGCTCCTGAAAAATGCTGCACATCGGTAGCACATCCATGGCAAAATACCACCCAACAAAAACGCCTGGAAGTTTTCTTGTTTTTTTTTTTTGGTTTTTTTGCAGTAATTCTTCTCTTTCCTCCTCTTTTGTCGTGTCAAGACCCCAGAGTGTGCAGTCTTGACAGAAGCGAGCGCGTCCTTCTTCCACCGCGACTCCTCCGTGCGTCTGGCACATGCACTAGAGAAGCGTCGCTCCGTGGATGCGCGCGCGTGTGCGTGTGTATTGAGCGTGAATGCGTGCGTGCGTGCGTGCGTGTGTTGTGGAGATCTCTCCCTCCCTCACACACTCACTCACTCACTCATTCACTCTCTCACTACCTCACACTAGCCAAACACGCGCACGGCAAGACTGGACTCCAACTGGAAGACCTCGCGCTCTGTCAAACTTCTCTATTCAAACCTCGCAGCCCCTTTTGGCCCTCCCCCTCCTCCGTTTTTTTGTTTTTTTATATATTTTTTTCCAAGCCAAGCCAGCCAATCACTGGCGACCAGGTTGCGCGGGCGCATATGATATCACCGTGAGCCAATCATGGACCAGTATGCAAATCATCTCGCTCCCATTGGCTCATTTGACCTCTCGGCCTCCATTGGACGGTTATTTTTAGGCCCTATATAAACGGTTTGGAGCTCAGACTCACACACACACGCACGTACACACATTCTCTGACACATACACACACACACACACACACACACACACACTCTGTCTCGCTGTCCTGCATGCTTCTGCTTTTTTTATTTTTTATTTTTGACGACAGTGGCTGCTTCCCCAGATCTCCTTTAGCTTAGGGAGCTAAATTGCTTATAATTTATACACAATAATGTGATTTTTGTTTTTTTAATTAATTGGAATGCTGGAGGGACAGCATGACCCTGGCATTCGCAGTAAGGAGGCACTTTCCAACAACTTTTACACAAAACCATCCACTTGACTCTGAACTTTTACCCCCTTTTTTACCTTTTGGAGCAGTGCAGGCTCTCAGTCGTTTGTCACTGTTTAATAAGCTCTTCCCAAACCCGTGTGGTTGTGTTTGAGCCCAGCACAGAGCAGCCAGCACCTCCACCAGGGGAGCCACACAGACTGAATCACAGCCAGGGAGGACAGCTATGATCAGCACTTGGGTTATGTGAGCAAACTGCTCTTTAAATAGGCACAAACCAAACGGGAAGATGCTGAACCTTGCAGTGGAGTTTCTGACTGTAAAACAAAAAGAAAAGGAAAATTAGGCTTCTGGGTCTTTCCTATGTGAAAAAAGGTCTGATCTTAACGCCTGACTTTGTCAATAGAACAGAGTTGGATTTTGATTTCAGAGACAGTTCTCTTTTCTGGGACTGTCCTGCATGGTGAAAAGACAAGTCCATTGCTTTTTCAAAATTGCCATAATTGTATAAGCCAGAATTGTTTAAGTTTGTGTAATAACATACACATTTGGTTTTACTATTAGAGAAATTGTATGAGCCCAAATTAAACTTTGTGTAATAACTTCAAAAGCATTAAACTGTGAACAAGTCTGACTCAGTTTCATACCACACCTCTCAGAAGGGATTTCTTTGTCTTAATGGTTTAATTAAAAGTACCCCCCTCTTAAGTGCATTTTCTGACACTTTGACATGGTTCAAGCTCAAAAACTGTACATGCACAGATCACCATATTCATCCACCAGCCAGGCTGATCGAGAGGCCTCGCGTTTAGTTCCAAGCAATCGAAGGAAGTTGTTTTGACATCCTGTTTCTAGAGTCCTACCAAGGGTTAAAGGGAGAACAGAAAGTGGTGTTTCACTCTTCTCTGCTTAGTCATACAACTTTTCAATCAGTTTTTTTTGGGCCTGTGGCAAAGGCTAACTTTTCTTTTTCTTTTTTTCCCCAACAGACTGTGTGTTTTCAATAATGATGAATGTAAACCGTACAGTTTTAGCAAAAGTCACAGCCAGTTTTAACAGCTTTGCTGTGTTGTTTTAAATGTGAAAATCGAAGCATGGTGCTTTGGCCCTTCCTCAAAATAGTTGCTTAATTCAGTCAAAGTGAAGAAATGCCTTTTTTTTTTTGGAAATTACATAAGATGTAGCACGAAGTTAATTTACACAGCGACCCGTTACTTGGTTATACAGAGAAGTGGCAAACAACATTTTATCATTTTCAGAACAGACGTCCATTGTGCGCCACTGCTGTATAGTCTGGTGCTAACCTCCAGAGAACTGAATCCCCATTGTGGTTCTCAGCTGAGGGCATATTTGTAGGTTGCAGCATCTGATTCAGTCATATGGTGATGGAGCTCCACGGCCTCGGCCTTCAAAACCATTTCAAGCCTTTTTTTAAAAATTCATTTGGTTCTCTGTAGATGTCCCCCGACAGTTCCAATCTGTGGCAGAGTTCAAGCTTGCCGGACAGCCTCTCTCTCCGTCCTTTCGGCCCTGAAACTGAAAGGGTGTCATTGAGGACGAGTTCTTCATCTCGTCCGTCACTTTTCGCTCACCAAGAAGCTTTTTTTTCCCTTCCCCTTTCTTTTCTATTCTGGTGGAAACAGGATACAATTTCGGACACAAGAATCCGAGCATCTTAATGGATTTCTTTATAAAGAGCTGGTCTGAATGTTCATGCTGTCGTGGCTGAGACTGGCCAGAGTGCCCGAGATGTGGCCTCTGACAGTGTGGTCTGCAGTGGATGTGCCCTTTCGTGAATGGAAGTCGTGAAGATCCATCAAACACGCCATTACTATTATCATAGAGCATGCAAGGCCAAGGAGTAATTGGGAAAGGAATCAAATGTGCACTGTTTGACCTCTAATAAAGTCTTTCATCAAGTCTGTTTGAAGTTATTTAACAGCTCTACATGGTTCGAGGCAGGGGTTTGGTGAGGTAGGCCTGCGGTTAGCACTATGCTAACTGGCACGGTACACACTTCTATTACTTCTAGCTACGTTTAGCCTAATGGCTCCAGTGCATGACGAAACACGTCTTGGCTTCGAGTGCATTCAAGGTAATGAGAAAAAATGTTTTTGACTAAAAGAATGAACACAATGTGTTTTAGATTTGGGCTCTGAGAAGTTACTTTTAGCTTCCTGTGTGTCCTTAAATACAATTAAGTCATTTTAAGTATTTTCCCTTTAAACTTATTAAACTCTCTTTCTATCTCTCTCTCTCTCTCTCTCTCTCTCTCTCTCTCTCTCTCTCTCTCTCTCTCTCTCTCTCTCTCTCTCTCTCT
>JBBPCX010000006.1:5204229-5219496 GCA_037974365.1 Hydrocynus forskahlii
TGAAATGTGTTTTTATTCCATAGGCCGGATATATATATATATATATATATATATATATATATATATATATATACACATGTCCTATACACTACATGTGGCTTATTTTCCTGTTGTTATTTTTTTCCTGTTGTTATTTTATTGCATAGTACAATATATACTACATATGTTACCCGTAATGTGTACTATATTACATGTAACCATTACTGACCACCATAATTGTGGTTTTAGTCTCAGTTTAGTTGATTCCATCTGTAGTATATTGTATTACCTTGCCGTATGCGTATATAACTGTATATTGCTACTATATGCACATAGTAGTAGATTTTATTACCATACCACTATATGCGTGTATAATTCTCTACTATATACATATGCTGTCTATACTGCACTATATTGCATGTAACCACAACTGACCACTAAATCTGCTCAGTTTCCAGATGGTTCATTCAGTGCTGTTCCCTGTGGAAAGGACAGTTATCTGTGACGGAGAAGAGTCCCTGTCAGACAGCAGCCAGCTGGAGACGGCCGCTCGTGCCCCAGAGAGCAGCCAGACGTGGCTTACTGTCACGGCGGCCGGAAGGATGTGGAGTGTGTCCACACACACGACACTGCTCACCTCAGCCGTCTGAGCGCTAATGGATGAAGACTTGCCAGGCCTCCTCCGGGGGACAAAAAGGAGAAAAACACGCTGCGAACACTAAACTCCATTTCCCACAAGGCCCCGTGGTTCCGCTGGAAAACAACAGCGGGGACGATAACACCACAAATCATGGCTGACAGCAAGCTACCCAGGTGGGTTTTAGTAGTGATCCCATGCTGGTTCCACATCTCTGCATGCCACCGAATTGACTTCAGGGTTACTGATTATCAGAAGATGGTTCTGTTGAGGAGTAGTTGAAGGCTGTGGGGATCCTGAAGTGAGAATTAAATGAAGAAAGTACAATGTATTGCTTGTTAATAATTACCCCAATATTGCTTTTTGAAGTACCAACGGGCTTCAGTAAATCACAAACATGTTCATTATGAGTTGCATGTCACATGATCCTAGTAAGGTTCTGTGGGTGTCCTGACAGAACAAAGGGTTTATGAAGTCCAGCAAAAAGGGTTTATGAGGTCCGACAATGCCAAATGTCCAGATAACAGAGGCCATCATCAAAATTAAATATGTTTTAATGTATATTGCAACAAAATTATGTAGCAGTAAGATGTGGTACTTAAAATAAATGTCCCTAAAATAAACTTACTTAGACTTACTGATGAATGAGAGAGCAAGACAAGAAGATTGTAGAGGCAAAATGTGAAGAATATGTTTTAGTAAAATATATTTCAATGTACATTGTCCTTAATGTGCAGCCTAAAACCTATAAACCTACATTGTCTGTAGTGTTTCAGTCATGTCTCATATGTCCACAGCAGTGTCATTCGCAAATGTTCATAGGAATAGTATAAATTCATCCTGAAGCCTGTTTTTGCACCACTAATGTAACTTTTCACTGTAAATGTTTTTGGAGCTGCGTATCAGATAATTCATATCTATTATATTTCAACCAGTCTCTTGTTCTCTGTAAAACCTGTAATAGCCCCACTGTGAAGGGCAAATGACAGCAAGAGCTGAAACACAGCCTTAACAAGAGACATGTTTCTCGATATTCATTCCTCTCCGTATACACTCTTAGCTCTGCCAGCACAAGCACAATTTTTTTCCACCATTGGTGCTTTTACATATTTTTTATATTTTTTATGTAAAAATGAACAGTTTGATGAATTACATGTAATTTTACTGTAAATATCAATAATGTTCACCAAAAATGTTAATTTTACTATAATATCAATCAGTTCAGGGTCTCAAGCCTTGAGTGAAGACTCCTGAGCTGAGCTGAGCTGTGATGTCAGCAAGAACGCTGGTGTTCCAAATGCAGATTGAGTGTTCTGCTTCCTCCTAGGGAGTCTGGATACTCCAGCTGAACTTGCTAGATCTGAATTCCCAAGGACAGGAGTCTGTATTCGCTGTGCTCCATATTGAGAAATGCCTGAGATGGGGTTAGTTATAACACAATGGTACTACTTAGCCTCCTTCAGAGGAGTTCAAAATGGGTTTTGAACTGATAGATGTTTTCAAGCGTTGCCTGAAGACTCACCTCTTCAAGGAGCACCTTGGTGACTAACTATGTCTCTCATTTTGCTTGCTTGTTTCTAAAAAAAAGAACAAAACAAAAAAAACACCCTTATCCCCATCCCTTCCTTACTTTTGTCTTAACTTCTGACTTTTCTTTGACAGGTGTTGTTTAGATATTGTTTGTCAGGTGTTGTTTAGGTGTAATTAGCCTACAGTAACTTGGTTGAATAGTAGACGTTGATTTAAGTATAGCTTTTTCAGGTTTAAGAAACAGATGGGGACTACTTGAGCACTGATGTATGTCGCTCTGGATAAGAGCATCAGCTAAATGCTGTAAATGTAAATGTAAATTTTAACCCTCAGGACCATCAGAGTGTATCAGCAAACTCTGATTTCAGTAAATATAACCGGTGTAAAACAGTCTAGAACTGGTGAACTCCGGAGCCCCTCCCTCTGCAGGTTTTCCCCTCCCACTTGTGGGCAGAGACTATCCTGAAAGTTCTCCCGGGTTCAAAGATCTTGTGTTTTTTCTGTTTGTTTCTAAAACTTAAAATAAAAGAAATGTATTAATTTTTGTTCATGTTCATTTGTGTGTGATGACATTTTTAAACCCCAGTAGCGGTTATTAATATTATTACATGTTTTTTTAATTAAAGTAACTTTGGTTCTAAGTGACACAAAAACACTAAACAAAGCTCAGCATGACACCTCGAGGATCAACACAAACCAGGGGAACTTCTGTATAAGGAGCTGTTTTGCCATATGACAACGATTTATCATTTGTTGCACTTCCGATACAGATCTGTGCCGCTCAAAATGCATTTGTTTGATCCACTCCCTTCATCACAAATCATATTTATGTAATTCATATATTTATATGTGTTTATGTTTGAAAGTTTGCCTGTTTTCAAACATAGAATTGTGTTTAATTAGTGCATCGTGCATTAGTTTACCAGAATACATAAACTGTGCTGGAAATTGTTTGTTTCCATGTGCAGGTCGGTTGAATAAAAAAAAAATCCTCATATATTTTGAAAATGAAGCAAAAAACAGCATGCTAGGTGGTCCCCTGTCCTACCAGGGGAGCATAACAGGTAGGTTCAGTATGATCATAATGTAACCTCTAAAAACAGCCTGCCTTGACATTCTCTCATAGTAAGACGCTGACCTTTCAGTGCTTGTTTTACACTCTTAAATCTGTCATGTACATTCAGCCGTCACACTGTTCCTTTACTGTGGCAGTGTATACAGTGACTTCTGCTTTCTGCATTGGAATTATGGGACCGCAGAGTGTGATATAAGGCCACGCCAGCAGGGATAGGACAGTAAATCAAGCGAAGGCCACGGTGGAAACTTCTGACAAAACCGTGACAGCTCTGGACAACCTCCCGACTTAATTAGCAGCCTAGGCTTAGGCACAGGCGCACAGATCCCTGGGACTTTCTGAATGGAGGTGTGAAATGTGGGTCAGTAGGCCTGGGACAGAGCAGGGCTGTCCATTTCCATGGGTCTGTTCAACCACTAACAGCGCTATCAGCAGGTTAGCATTAATGCTAGCATGGACCCAGGCCCGAGTAAGAGCAGCCAAAGCATTCCCGGCATGGCCACCCCGATAATCCGCAGCGTTTAACAATGTCCCTGGCTCGTCTGAACCAGAGGCAGGCCACATTCCTTGGCTGCCACAGCAGGGGACTATATTTGAACATTCAGCGCCACCCACAATGGCGCGACAACAATTCACACCCACACAGGAGCAGTGGCTAGCTCCACTCTTAGCACTCGCACGGTTGTGCAATGGAATGGTGTTAATTACAGGCCGCTGCTTGTGCTGCAAAACCTCCCTCTCTCTCTCTCTCTGTCTGTCTGTTTCTTGTCTAGTTTCTGTTAAGTCCAGTTAGTCATGTTCAAGCTATGGCCTCTTTGAGTTAACCTTTAATCGTCAAAGGAGCCAAGAAATGTTTAAAAGTTTTTTTGGGGGGAGCAATGCTTCAAAGGAGTCACTTTAAGTTCCCTAAAGAACTGCTGAGTGGTTTCAATTCAGTTTTTTAAAGGTTGTGTAGGGCATGGTTCCCAGCCCTGGTCCTGGAGCTCCAATGCCCTGATATTTTAGTGCTTTCCTGCTTTCACATACCCACTTCAGCTCAGTAAGGGGTTGTTAATGAACTGATTAGTTGGATCAGGTGTGCTGGGAGCATGGGAAACATTTATTTGTACAAGGCAAAGGGCCTCCAGGACTAGAGATGGGAAACACTGCTGTAGGGAGTCTTTAGTGGACCTTTACCTTTAAGAGGGAAACATAATTGTATTGTTTATTTTAAAGCATATTAATGCTGGAGGTTATTTTGACTCATCACCTTTATTCTATACCCAAAAAAGGGATCTTCAGTGGTCCTTAAGTAAAGGCAATAGTGAACTATCCACACTCAAATAATTATTTGAAAGCATAAATGATTCTAAACATGGTTGGGTGGTTCTTGGATCTGATGGAAAGCATTTTGAATATAATTCTTCAAAGAAATATTAAAAAAAATGGTTCCAAATTGTTAAAATTCAACCTTTCTGGACACTACACAGAGCCAGTTTTGCTGAATAGAATCTTTGATTTCCATCCTGATGGGAGTGGCCTCTTCCCAGAGGAAAATGCCCCATCCACAAGGCACAAGGGGTCACTGAATGGTTTGATGAAAATGAAGAAAATCACATACTATGGCCTAGTACTTTAACCCCACTGAATACCAATTGGAGATTTTGGGCTTTTCCCCATAGCTCTCTGCCACCATCATCAAAACACCAAATGTGAGAATATCTTTTGGAGGAATAGAGCTCTATCCCACCAGCACAGTTCCAGAGACTTAGAACTGGGTCAAGGTGGTTCCAGCGACTCATGGTGGTCCACCTTATTGAGACACATAATGTTGTTTTTTTCCCCTTTGATTGTGAATCATGAAGTAACTACTATACAACTAGTATCTTAGGTAGTTTGTAAGATGGTCTTGTAGAGACTTCATATGGAGTTTAATGGGTTAAAAGGGTAGAGCTGACCTTTCATGCTTTTAAAAACCTTTTTAGCCTGAAAATATGATGATCGTTCACGTACAATGCTGCATGATACACTACCAGATACACAACAAATCGGCCTACCCCAATTGCACTTATGTGTTTCTAGAACAAGGGCAGTTTCCGACATGCAATTACAGTCAGTGTAGTGAATGCAGAGTAATTAACCACAGCGCAGCAGCAGCAGTACATCCATTCCAAATGACCCCCTTCATCACCCATACCAGCCATTTTCAACCACTTCCAAGGTCAGATGAATGGCGGAGCCCACCATGCAGCTGCAACCTGACAACAGGGTGCTGTAATTACTGCTGTCCTTGATATTTAATGTGGAATGAGTGTAGTAACCTTTAGTGTTTGCCCGTGAGACCACCCCTCCCCACCCCTCTGTGGTCTTCCACGGGCCAGTCAGAAAACAAGAGGCTGGCTTTGAAGAGAAACGTGAAGTGTGTTTGCGTGCCAAGTGGCACCATGGGATTTGACTAAGTGTGTACACACAGTAACACCCATCCAAAAGGACACATGTCACTGCTTCCGGGCTCTGCAAGGGCACGGCAATCGAAATTCAAAGTCAGATCTTTCCATGCATTACAATCAAGTGAGGGTGTCTTGCTGAAAGTGCCAAATGGGGAAATATATTACTATCATTTCTGGTGACCCATTAAAATGATTGCTCTTTGACTCTGCATTCGTCCACTGATGGATATGTGTACAACTCTAGTGTTATGCAGATGATTTCAAAGCTCTAAATCAAAAGCCCCACACAGGGTATTAATTTTTAATATTAATGTCACGCACAAAGAGAATCACAATCATGTGAGTAGCGGTATGTCCTGTATAGGCTTGCACTGAGACGTAACCCACTCGCCAGCTTTAAATTACCACCTGCATCAACGACCATCAACCCCCCATTCAGTAGAAATCGCTCTACACAATGGCAGAACACTGACAATGATAATATCACTTAGACCTTGACAACAAACAGCAGTGACGACCTAAATGGTGGATCATTTGCAATTATTTTGCACTAAAATGTAATGGCATGTCTTCCAACAGACAAATTGAAATGTGATATGTTAATTCTTATACATTCTTACTGTTGTAAAGTTTTTCTATTGAATAGTTACATAGTATACAGTATAATAAAATGCACTCACATTCTTTTCTCATTCTGTATTGAGACTTTTCCTCCCTTTGTTGTCAAGAAATTACAAAACAGGAAGCAAGAGATGCTTTTGTTTCTCTCTGCAAAGCGGCACACAACTGCAGAACATCAGATTTTGGCAATAATCTGTTCAACAACTTTACAGGCACTTCAGATATCTGATAATGAGAAAACTCCAAGTCTACATGAGTCTCTCCATAATCAGATTTAAATATGCGACGTTGCCTGGCAACTCACCAATAAACTGTAGCACATGGTGAAAAATTCAAACTTCTCACTGCAGGTTTCTTATTAATGTGTCTATTCACGAGTAAATGTTTACTGGGAAGCTTTTAGGGCTCCAGAATGCACAAAATGCAAATATTTGTCTCCAATTTGCAGCTGTAGCCTTAAAATAAGAATTTAGGATTTGCTGTGTCCTGAGAAGCTCATCTTTTGAGATGTCAAACAATAAATTCAAAGAAAGGATACACTAAAACCAAGCAAAACTGATTATCTAAGCCCCCATCCGTCCAAATTTAGTCATGACCACGTTCCATTTGCTAGTTAAGCCAATGATACAATGAAAAATCAAAATAAAAGTCAAAATAAAATTCTCCAGAAAAAAGTGTTACACATAAAAAGCATGTTTTCAAGCTGATGCCAACACATCATTAGACGCCTCAACACGCTTGAAGGAGAACACGAACTGCCAATTGTGTTATGTCAACTGACAGCCACACGCGTTAACTAGCACTGCCAGTGTGGAATGTGGGAAAGCCATCACACCCAGTTAGAGAGATTGAGGCCAAGTACACTCTCTTGGACTCCTGGCCACGAATGAATAAATTATATTCTGACATTAACCCCAATGCTTACACATGACTGAATCTCCACAACTGATAGAATTTCACTGAGCTTGTTTTCATGAGTTACAAGTAAGAATAATTCATATTGAATGATGTTATTTTCACCAATATATGTGAATTCCAATATGTTAAGCAACTCGATACGAGTTAGAAGACATGTTATGCAATCTGACTCTTCACTACCTCTGGAGTGAGTTCTAGATCCTGCCAGGACATGCAGAGACTTTGACTGCCCTTCTGAGTTGTCCTGCTGTTCCTGAGGCAGAACATACAGGCACGAGTGAGTGCTGACATCGCTGAATGAGACAAATGAGGTTTATATAGAACGTAGGACAGATCTATCCTCACGCTCGTCTCTCCATGGCAGCTCTGTTGACATAAGAGAATTTTCTTGCCGTCGTACGTGGAGATGGAAATGCAAACGGTAGAAAGGGAGCGAGAGAGAAAGAGAGAGACAGGGAGAGAGATAAAGGTCGAAAGAGAGGCCCTCACATTTCTCCCGAGCCTGGGAGACGTTGTCGTCATGCTTCAGCGTAAACACACAAGCCACCACTTAACAAAGCCAAACAAGCACGTCTTATCTTCTTCGCACTACATGTCAGGCAGGTAGACTTCACACCAGGAGTGTGTCTTGGAGGGGCCCCGTGTGGGAGGGGGTATGAGGAGAGGGGGTGTGAGTGTTTCTGTCAAAAATCCACAGCATCGCTGAAGCCAGCTATGTCTCAGAGAGTGGAATTTGTGTCTAAGCATGTCTGGGGACAGGTATGCATTACTAACACCAACAGGAGATAATATCCAGCTGTCAAGCTAGACATTCTGTGTTATACCTCCATGAAGGAGGTGAACAGAGGAGACATGGCCACGCTAACACGACAGTTTTAAAGTGCTACCTGTGTGGAAGACATCAGCTTTAGGTTGTTTCTCACTGTTTTTACATCATGAAATGCAACAAAGCTGTTTTGAATTTGTACCATGAATTCATGCAGTGGAAAATAAGCATACAATGGGAAAATAATGTGCTGAAAAATGGAAACATCTTAAATCTAGCCTAATCTAGTTTTTCATTTTGAGATTGTTGTCAGATTTGGTCTTTTTGTCTATCTGCCAATAGAATTATTTAATTCTACTGGCAGATAGTCTTGTATTTAGAAATGATGCTTGATAACTCTGTAATAAAATCTCTACAGTCTAAAAATGAGAAGTGTTAGATATACTGGCAATGTTTAAGATGAGCTCACTTTCCAAGAGACTGTTTTTGAAGTAGGCCCAATGGGTCACATTGATTAGTTGGCTAATAAATCCACTAGTTGGCGCTGTCGACAGCAACTGACTAGTTTAAGACAGTGCCTGAAATACAATAGCAGTAAAAACTGCAGTTAACTAGCAAGAGGGAATAGGAACATTTTCTGGAAAAGTTCTTTATTAGTGTTAAAATGCCAAATTACATGGAAGCAATTAAAGTGAGAGACTTATCTGCAGTCTCGTATGCTGTAGGTTTGCTGGACTAACATGGACAACAACAGGCTGTCGTTTCAGCAAGACCATTTCAAAACAACAAACACGCAAGCAATAAAGTGCACAGGTCTGCAAACGATTATGCTCTACTGCCAGCAGCTTTGAACAAAATCCAGCAATAACTTTTAAGAACTGGATACAGCGAATGCCTTTTGTTCGTTTCCCATTGGCCTGCTGGGGCACAGAAGTGCGGACACAGAGCCTGTTACAGAGGGGATGAAGCTGTCTGGTGCTGTGTGGGACTGTGAATCTGAGACTGAAATGCATCTGCTGTAGTGTAAATGTACCTCAAAATGCAGCATCTGCTACTAGCCCCTAGCAGCAATTTGCTAAGAAGACACATTTCGCTGACGTCTGGTACACCGTATTTTTTTATGACTAGTCAACTGGTAGAAAGAACAGTTACACCAATTGTTTTGCAATGTATTACGTCATTGTTTTAGCTCGCAAACACAACTTACACAAGACAAACTTACAATACCTCTTACACAGATGAACCCAATAAATATAATTTGTATCACCAGAGTTTCTTCTAGAATGGCAACAGTTACTTCTGAAAGAATGCCCTTGTAGGTGGAGCATGGATGAATTAGGGGCTGGAGTGTAAGGAGTATGGGGAATCTGACCTTCAGTACTTTGTCCCACACAAAAAAAAAACATTAACACTTGGAGCTCATGGCCATGTTAGAATAAGGAATTTTCTGCTTTGCAAGTAGGAAAAATCCAGTTGAACAGCCATCCAACTCATAATTCCCACTCGTAAAGCCAGAGTTTCTCAAGAGCTCCGACATCTTTGTTGCAGTTCAGTGGCTGTGCCCACAGAATAAGAATTAATAATGTGTTCTAGGCTTTTTAGGCCTTTGCAAGAGTATACTTCGGCGATTGTGAAGTTATTCTGGGAAGATTTTTAATCAAACTGTGTGCTCCCGTGTCATTTTTCTGTGCTATATTAACTGCAAATTGCCATAGCTTACATCAACTTTTAAAATAAATGCAATGCATAACCAAACAGCTATTTTATTCCAATGTAAAAGCTGTTAGAGAGCATTTTATACAACCACAGCAGCCAAACAAGCATTGGATTTTTCTTCAAACAGCTACATTTGCATGAACGCTTTGAGGGGGAAATAGGAGGCTCTGAGTCTCAGACTTCCCAGTTGGCATGAATGAAGCTTTATTGACTACATGGTCAGTGGAAACAGTCTGAGGCATGGTGTGTCATTTTTGAACATAGTTTTTTCTGACCACAGTCTTGCCTGCATGGTGAAGTCATTTTAATTAAAATACTTTTTTGAGGTGGATTAGTCATAAGAACATTTTGTGCAATAAAACACTTATTTTATTGATATAGACTCAAAAAACGTCTCTCCGTGCCAAGATGTTTGGGAAAGTTGGTCTGAAGCTTTATGCCCTGCCTTGTGGTGGATTGTTGACATTGCTCTGCCTTGTTGGGTCTTCTGCAATGAAAGCATGCAGCCTATTGTAATTCATTTCATGGTCATTAAGGAAAATGGACTCCCCTTGTGTCGATCGTCATTATTGGAAAATGACTCACCTTGTGTCAATTGTTGGAAAGGAGGGTTCACAAACAACTCACAAGTCAACACAGACGACTTGTTGTGAAAAGCCCTAAATTAGCCGTTACAGTATTGTCAGGGTTTTCTGTTGTGAAAGCAGACAGACTGCTGAAAGAATGCTCAGTGTCTTGTATAGGACCACGATCGACATCGGCTCCATTGTTGGTTTCGCTATCTTCATCTTCGGCCATTGTCCGTTGGGGTTCTAGTGCCAGAATGGAGCTTTTGATTCTCTCCGATAAACCCTTGGCCTCCAAGTGTTTGGGCGCGGATGAAATGTGTCTGAGCAAACATAACAGCGAACCACGGCGGCCATGGCTTTCTCCTCGGCTGAGCTGCACCCGTCCCCAGTGTTTATTCTCTGGAGACGGTGGCACATCCAGGGAATACGGTCTAATTAAAAGTAATGAACTAGAGAGAATGAATTGTGGTCAAGCTGAGCTATCTGATAGGAAAGGACGACGCTTCCAAGGAAACTTGAGACCTTTCGCTTTTCAAACTTCCAGAGAAACACGATTACATTTAGTCTGTATTCATACAAAAGTAACATCTGCTGAAGAAAAGGAACTTTTGTTTATCGCAACGTTGCGATCTTGCTACGGCGCTGCGCTCAGTGCTATTCTAGTTCGCATATCTGGGGGGGTGATTTGTAATTCATTTCGGGATCAGAAAAAAAAAACTTCAGCTGCCATTGCTGCTTGACGTGCCTCCAATTCTGCAACGAGAAAATGCACCCCGTATGCGTCTCTATATTCAGGAATGCCATGTTGTGAGTGTGTCAACTGAGCATCAAGTCCTCAGGAGAGACAGAATAGGCGATGGGTAGAGAAGTGGAGGGAAATAGAGGGAGAGAGTGTGAGTGAGCGAGAGACACCGGTGTTGTTTTGTACGTGAGCTTCGTTATCGTCTCATCGGTGATTCTGGCTGCAGGCGCGTCTTCATAAGCTCCGGATCATATCCGCGCTTTGATGAGCGATCATTAGCGCCGGGTCATGACTGATGTTCCAGCGCAGTCTCTCCACTCTTGCTCTAGCTGTTATCTGCACCAGTGATAGCTATGCTTTTTTTTTCTCCCCCTCTCTCGTACCTTGATAAAAAAAGAAGTGTGCCGTCGCTTCAGCTAGTGAGGGGAGGAGAGGAGAGATGAGGCGATTGCCAGTCGCCACTTCACTCAAACGCATTTTAATTTTCAGCATCGTCTGGTGGTGAAAAGAAAAAAAAAGAGAAAGATGTGCATGTCCTGTAAATGACTCCATGGGTTTGCGACTGCAGCAAAGTAAGAGAAGAGATGCCATGGCAGATATTTTCAAACAAATCACCTGGACGGAGCGCTTGCTGGCTCCCTAACGGAAATCCATATTCATCCTGGGCCCCTATTCGTCTCGGGGGGCCGCAGATTTCGGGGCCGATTCCATATCGTCTTATCCCCTCTACTCTCATCTCAGATCTCTGGTTTCTCATCTGGCACGCTTTATTATTTCCAGATAGCGCTGCCGCATCATATTGCATTGCCGTGGGGACTCCATAAGCCATAAAGCACGTGAACCATGTTGGCCATTATTAATGACAAGGAAGCAAGAAGTATCGGTGCGGAATATGTAGATCAACCCTGTGCATGTGATTTTAATATGAACTGGAGTGATCTGAATCTCCCCTGTCTGCTTTGACTAATGAGGCCTGCTTGGTTATTTAAGGTGGCTGCAGTCTCTCTCACTGTCACAGAGGCTGAGCAATGAGCAGCGACACAATTGTTGCTTTCTTTATCAACATCCACATTTTCCTCAATGTTATAAAGTCATCCTGGTCACTTTACACTGAAAAAACAAATCTCTTCCCCAAAGTGCCCTAAGTTATTGGGAAGTGGTGCATTTTTAAGCTTCCTCTTTGTTTGCTATGTCCTCTTTAAAAGGGCACCTTCCAGTGGGACAACATTAAGACATAGGCCGAACACGTGATAGCTCATGAGATAGCACAAGTGAATTATTACAGTGTGAATGATCTTATTTATTAAATCCCCTTGGCCAGAGTTTGAACATGAGCCAACTGTTGCTGCTCAGCATGCTGCGATCATCAGTAACGAGGCCGCTCCAGACGGATGACTGCGGGTCCCGCTAGCCCAGATAAAACCCGACTTTAGATTAAGGGAGAGGCAGAAACATATTATAAGCGCAGGGGTAATATCACTATCTCTCAGGCACTAAGAGAGGCTTTTCCCTTTATTTTGCTGCAGGAATAGCATCTAGACCTTGTGTGCTCTTGGATACTTGAACTACTATTTGAGGTGACCTACATTTTTAAAGGTGAAAACATGTCATTTGGGTTCCATGGAAAACAAGTCTTTTGGTGATATTGTTGCTTGTGTGTATGCTCTTAAAAATAAAGTCACCAAAATGTCGTTTAGAGTGATGCCATAGAGAACTTTTTAAAAGATAACTCTGTAAAGAATGCACCAATGTATTTTTTTTAACTAATATCAATTTCAGCACACCTATAGCTTAAATGCTCTAAACACATGGTCTGCTCGCTTCTATTAAGTTTGTGTTTTACACAGCAGTGGTGAACAGTAGCAACTAAAGGTAGCCCTTGAGTTCTAAAATGTTAAAATCTGGTCCAAAAATATAAAAAAGAAAAATACAGCTGCTTGCGGGAATCTGCAGTTCAAGCTGGTTTTGCAAGTAGGACCAATGTTACTGTTAGTGTCCCCAGCAGTGCAGAAGCACCAAAGTATCACATACTATAAAGTTTCATTACAACCTATTGAAGTGTTTCAGATTTGAAATTTGAGTCAATGCTCCCAGTGTACAATGTCTGTCAAACTGTAGAGTTGTAGAGTCCGTACTTATAGATTCACGTTTAGTCAAATACCTGCACAAATCTGATTGTTTAGTGACAGGTATGGTTTTGTGAGATGTTATGTCAGTCTCACAGAACCTGATGCAGGAGAGCTAAAAGCGTGCAAAATTTCACGACAAATGAAAAAGTCGCTTAGAGCAGAACATGTTCATGCTTGTTATAGTGCCCCCTAACGCTGCAGTTACACCAAGATTCTAAATCTGGTCCATTTCCCTTAGGGTACGCACCTGTGAAGTTTTGAAACAGTCAGTGAAAGTTTTGTATAATTTGCTCTGCCATTATATTTGATTTTCATCTGGTTAGTATATATTGTGTGGAAAGTCTAGAAGTTCAGTCCATTTTTTAAACTGAGCAAACAAAATGTGAATTCTCCTTTATTTCAATATAATCCAGAGCAAAGTGTCTCCCGGTAGAAGATTGAAATCAAAGTTGGCATGCTTATGCAACTTTGGTCTCAATAGTCTCAGTAGGAGTATGCACAGTTGATATAACAACACCGCCCACTGACCTACTGCAGCAATCTTTAAGTTAGAAAGTTAACATTTTTTGATTAATATTTAATTACAGATGGTGCAAGTTCGGACAAAGTTGTCCCACAGTTTATGATGAACAGCACAGAAAATGTACTTGCTTTTGTGTTTTGAAACCCCTTCTCCCTCAATGATCTATTGTCCATCATACGTCAAAGAAGAAAAAGAATGTTTCTTTGTGCTTGAACCCCTAAATATCCACCTCTATGATCATGCTAACTTCTGTTCACGTTCATACAGTATTTCCAGTAGCATATCAACTCTAAACTCGTGTTGTTTTCTAGCCATTCTAGATTAAACATGGACATTAGAAGCCTATAAAGGACATCTTAATGAGTTCCTAATTATGTTGATGGTTCATATAATGTGTAAGCCTTCAGTCCAGCTTCTGAAGACCTAACCAATCGGAGAGCTTACTTTACTGCATCTGCCTAGATACCACAGCAAAACAAACAAACCAAAAGAGAGCGACGCCAGCAGTACTACCTGAGTGTTATTATATAACCTCAAAACAACAAGCATGCTGGTTCCAAATAAAAATGAACTGAAAATTTCCAATGTATTTCTGAGTTCTTTAAAGGCCTGGAAGGCCCTCAGGATTCCCCATTAGCATCCAGAGAGATTCTTCATGGCGACTAAACGGTAGACAGAGATTAGGAGGAAAAAAGGTCGGGGGATTTCCTTCAAAGTGTTCTTTAGAAAACAAAAAAGTCCAAAGGTCTCTTTTGGCTTCCTTTTTTAGCAGCAATACAAAACTTTGTCTTTGTCTTTCCTCACAACCTAGAGTGTCTGGTGTCCATCACTCGCTATGTTTGGAGTCCCATATGGCCATCTCCCATATGGAGTAATTTGGCATGATTAAATATGAATTGCATTTGTTGTTTGCGCAGGACTTGTTTGTCGAGTACGGCTCGGCCTTGGCTGGAGGAGAGAACAGTGTTGCTTTTTGGGCAGGGACTTAAAGCAGTAATAAGTATCATCTGCACATGCTCAGCGGGTAGGCGGCATATCAGCTGAGAGTCATGTTTGTTCAGGGTTGTTTTCCACATTGCAACAGCAGTTTGGGGTAAACAAGGGGGAAACAGAGCTCCTACACATAACAGCGTCGCTCAGGGCGTGAACAGCGCTACCAGCGAGCCGCATCAATTTACTATCCTTTCCTCCAGCAACCTGGGCCTGCTTAAGCGCTTCTGCTGAAACAGAACTAACCGCCACTGCTGGAAACGGTGCAGCTCAGGAATGCAATGCACCATGAACTAGATAAATGGTGCTCTTTTTCTGCTTACTTCAGTCCTGTTTTTTGTTCAATATGTTTATTTATCAGTCATGTGATCCTGAAGATTCAGGCTTGGGTGGAGGTGCCGTCGGAGAACCACAGTTGGTTTCTTAAAGAACCTTTCTACATATTCCTTTGTTTCTTTTTGTCTTTTCTTTTTATTTCCCACTATTTATATACTTAATATTTTTATTCTTTTCTTGTAGTTCCTTCCAGTAATCTTCTTTTATTTATTCACTATCTATTGTTATATTTCTATCACTTCTATTATTTTATTTTACTCTATTTTATTTTTTTTATTCTATTCCTGTAAAGCACATTGAATGACCT
>JBBPCX010000006.1:5225012-5254096 GCA_037974365.1 Hydrocynus forskahlii
TATAAACCTGACTTAAATTGACTTTCAGTGAATGGTTCTTTAATGATTTTTTTTTTTTGTAAATGAGAAGCTTGAGTGTGTACAAGCTCATTCAAACGTAAAGAACCTCCAGGTTTGGTAAATATGTTTTCTTTCCTAGAGCTGTTAGGGTTAGGGTTAGGGTTAGGGTTAGGGTACCATTCAGGAACTTTTATTTTTGAGAGGAATGCAGTAGGTAGCAGTGGGTTGTGATTATTCCAAAGAAAAAGAGATGAAGAAGCTGGAAGACAACTCCACACGGAATCAAACATCACAGTTGCAAAATCTGCCAATAAAATATTGATAGGAATGTTCCCCAAACACGTGTAGTACCAGCTGTTGCAGACGTTTTCGTTTAGAACTGTTTCAAAGAGGTGCAACAGGCCTCAGGACCAAGGCTGAAGCAAACACGATGCTTCACCTCGTTTCTGGAGGGGAAAAATAGGAACGACCCACACACCGTGCAGGCTGCACACCCACACCCAGCCCCTTGACCCTTCAGGAACGACGAACTTATCAAACAATTTTATCGGGCCAGATAATTGCATTATGAAGATAAGGCACCCAAGCCTGTATCAACCTCCAGCAACCTCTGAGAGAATTCAAAGGAATTTCTTGGGAATAGTCAAAGCCCACGTGAGCCAAACACAGACGCTTTCTCATGAAGTGTACATACACACACACACATGGTCAAATTGAAATAATGCCTCAGTGAGCTTGCTTAAAAAGGCGTACATACCAGTGGCAAAGCGTGACTGTTAGCACTAGGTCATGAATGTCAAAACTCGATAAAAGGAGAAAAAACTCTAGGACTATTTCTGTTAGTGCTCCAAGGTCTTTCCAACAGTATGTTCAAGCTAACAGCTGTGCATGGGAATACATTTTTGGCTCTTAGTAAACATGAATATTACAAGCTTGTAAAAGACATCCTGTGTGTTTTATCTGTAGATTATACCAGTTAATAGCCTTTCACTGGGTATGTAGATGTTTTATATAGGGCACAGTGCTGTGGCTGTTTTCCTTTTTGAACAACTGCAATATTTAACGGTTGAAATCTAAACTACAGTCTCACCACCCACTAGAAACAAAACCATGGCTGTTGTTGATGCCACTGCTACTTCCTAATTATGTTGGTAGTTAATCTAATATGAAAGGCATTCTGAAGACTTGACTGATCAGAGAGATGGCTTAACTGTAGAAAAAAGAAAGAATGAAATCTTGACTGGACAGTTTCTTCCCATTAGGTGTTCAAAAAATATTTTAGAAACTAGAGAGATTATTTTTCAGAAATCTACTGATTCTCTGAAGGCCCAGGTAGACTCCCTCTGGTACATACCCATTCCACTAGCTAAAGATGTTACCTATTGATAACAAAAAAACCAAAAACTTCAGACATCCAGCCAGAAGTCCTGATTTACCCCATGACACAAAGAGTGGCCTGTGACCTTTGACCTTTGCAATTATCCAACAGAAACATCCCAGAGACCAAGTTGGCGTGTGAAGGCCAAATGCTGTCTAAAGACATAAAATACACGCACACAGTCATCATTTCCAGACCCACTCTCTGGAATTCAATTTCACTCCTACCAACATACGTTCAAGATAAGAGAAACATAAACCACAGCCGCCTCTCCCCGATGAAGCTTATTGCTCCTCTGACTGACTGCAGCGCTGCGTCTCTAATAGCCAACTCGACGTCCTCGGGCCCTCATCTATCAGTCATGTAGCAGTTCACACTGTTCTGAAGATGCATTAGGCACATTGGGGAGGAAGGGTAAAATGGGACATGTGGGACACTTGTGCTCATTTGCTGTAGTGCAGCGGCCCACATGATACTTTTACAGCAGGCCTAAACCCAACTTCCTGCTCATCTGACAGGCACATGGCTTGTATCAATATGCTATGTAACACAATGTACTTAAAATGTGCTTAACCCTACCTTAATTTATCCCTGAAAATTCACCAAACCCCATCATTTGAATTAAGTGGCCGTTAATTTGTGAAACCGACCCCTTAATTTTACCTTAAAATTAGATTTAAGGCGTGAATGTGAAACCACTTAATCTGAAATTTAAGGAGGTTAATTCAGGAGGTTCTATTATTTAAGGGGGCAAGTTTGAAAAAGTAAGGGGGAAAATTCAGTAGTTTTACCCTTTAATCAGCCTTATTCTGTGCAATTTACTCCTTAATTTTCAAAATTAAGGTCATTTTAAGGAGTAAAATTAAGGCGTTTGGTTTCGTAGTGAGAGCTGATAGTCTTCTGTAGCCTAAAATCTATAAGCTTTATCTTCCATCACATTTTAATGTGAGTAAAGGTCTGCTTCAGTTATTGGTCAGGCAGTTTAAGACAAACCCACTGAGCTGTATTTTTATAAGCCAGCATTTCTAATGTTGGCAAATAACCCTGTTCATTAATGACTGTTTTGTCGCTAATGCTGAAACTCAAGACTGTCAAGGACACTATGTTACGTTGCCACCGTAGTTCCAGTTTTGAGTTTTTATATTTGCATTATTATTCATTTTCAAATAGTGAATTTAAAGGATAAAGTGGCATTTGGCTGACACTCTTATCCAGAGCGACTTACAATCAGTTACAGGGACAGTCCCCCTGGAGACACTGAAGGTTAAGTGTCTTGCTCAAGCACTCAATGGTAGAAGGTAGGGGGTTTTGAACCTGCAACTCTCTGGTCATCGACTTCCCCAATTTAAGTATGTTACATGTACTGAAATATAGTAGATTTGTTGGATTGGAATGTGGCTTGTAGTGTTACACTTATCATCATTTCATAAATCTAAATAATAACCTTTTCACTTTATACCTTCATAATGAAACATAATAGAGAGAATGATAGTAGAAAACACCTCAACACATAAATGAATGCACTGGTTTTGAGACAGAAAGTCTTGGCTCTCAGTGACAATTCAAAGTTGAGACAAAATACACTCACACACATACATATCTCTAGCCATTAGATGTGTATTTGGTAAATGTGTTGGGGTAAATCAGTACAAAGTAACATATCATAGTAATAATAATTATTATAATAATAGATAATTGTAATATAATAACTTTTTCCCACAGTATCAGCTAACTTAGTCAAAATCAAATTAAGCCAAAGTTGTATTAGTTCAAATAGGTCTGAATTAAGTAACATGTTTCATACCAGAATTGATGCAGTGCAGTCCTGAGTATTTTGTATGTGCATCTGAAACCATGTCACTCTTGGTGAAAAGCAAAAATAGACTGGGAATGTGATAATTCAACCTACTCTTGATATCTCTTTAAATGCGAGACAGTGCTACTGAGATATTACAATACATACATTCTCATCAATGTGGCTTCCTTGCAACCCATTCGCCCACAAACAGCAATCCAGGATTTGAAAGTCATAGTCTATGCTATAATCATTTATTCTGGTTAGGAAAGAGGTGTTGTGGCAAATACAATGGCAGTACACTGGAGTTCAGGTAAAGGATGTATTTCTAATATAATAAGGTTAAGGGCTATAGCCCTGAAAGCCCAGGCCAGGCAGCGGCCATGGAATATGCACTTCTTCACTAGTGCGTATGACGAAAGTAAATCTGAGTTTACTTTACGAAAGTTGGAGAAACTTGTACATAGAAAGGGTAAATTCAGGCAAATTCCATCTTAGCGACATATCACTGGCCAACATTCTCTGATACTGTGTGAACCTGGCAGTTTTGGGGTGTCTGGTCTAATCCAGAAAGGTTCCATTCTAACAAAGAAGAGCACAAACTGTTTGAAAACTGAGACCAACTGATTAAACCAGTGGAAACAGGGGTGTTCCTGTTTGTTTGGGATAAAAACCTGCAGCCACACTGGCCCTTATTGGATAAGATTGGGCACCCCTGCAGTAGACCAAAGGCAAACAAAGTAGCAGTGCTCAGTGATTCAGAGAGCAGTAGAAAACAGTGGGCTGTTTGCTTGTTCTCCCTCTTCTTGTTGTAGGCAGTTTCTTGGGTTTTTTTTACCGCAAGTTATTTACAAGATTTTGTGAGCGAAAGGTTCGTTGCCAATCATTACACAACTAACTGCCGACCATGATCCGGTAACGTTTTCAGACTTGTATGTGTTGACGAGGACAGTCAGGACATGCCATTAGGTGTGGATTATTGGCTGCTGTAATGAGATCCATTTCAGCCGGTGGACTGTGGTGCAGAGTGCTGGTACTGTAAGTGCCGGACTGATGTGAGGAGCAGCTGTTCGGCTATTCTTTATTTAGGCCGGATAATGAAACCTAGACAGCCGCTGTCCACATGGGGCGCTTCTCATCCTCCTCCTGTTCACCACTAATGGGACACAGAGAGTTGCTTACATGCATTCTGTGCACACACACACACACACACACACACTCACACTGTCACTCATGTCTCTCTCTCTCTCTGTCATTTGATGTTCGTATCTCTTGAGGCCCTCTTCAGTAGTTTTTGTTCTGTCGCTATGGCAGGACCCAAAGAGAACTGTACCGCACTGCAGAAAGCTCCCTATCAAAGGCCATGTAAAGCCTGAGACTATAGCTACTTTACATAAACGCCCATGGCCACGGCCTTCGACGACATAAAGGATCCATCACAGCTATAAATGTGCCTCACTCTTCTGGAGCGACTTGGGGAGCACGGGAGCGGGGAACGAGGGGTGTGTTTGGGGAGACGCCGTGTCATCTCTCTTAGGCTGAACATGGTTTCTTTTAGCCTTCACGTTTACATTACAGAGACGTCCCGCGGCATAACATAAGGATTCTGGCTTACATTAACAGGCTCTCTCTGACGTCAAGCCACGACAAAGTGAGCGTCAAAGCAATTGGCTTACTATTGAACATGTCTTGCTGAAGCTATAACTCTGGAAATTCACTGATTTACAACACACAGTATATGGATTTGTTTAACTTGTGGAGTCGTGTGCTTAGCTTATGAGTACATAGAACAAAAAAAAACCATGATGACCATGATCAAAACAGATTTACTTAAAGATGAATTCCAGTGTTAAATTTTATCTCTTAAATGTAATGGCATTTTGTTGTGCTCTTGACAGACTGAATTTAATTACTTAATGGTGTACAAACTAAAATTCACAGCATGAAAATGTGTGTTATTACTGAAATCTATGTCTATAAAACAAAAATATGAAGATCTGAAAGTGAAACATTTTTGGTTGCTTTTAACAGGCCATCTATTGCTTGTGCTTCCTGTAATTGGACTCAATTCTGTCTTCGCTAGAGAAAGAAGACAAGGTCGGCAGCTAACAGGTTAACAGTCTCCTTCAGTAATATTCACATATCAACTTCAAAGGCGAATGGTAACAGAAGGAATCATGATAAAACTATATAAAAAAAGAATGTTACTTGTATGCATGTTACAAGCTTCACATGTCTGTATTTCAATTAGAATATGCATCAAATGTGGTTATACATCACTACCAGCTTGGCACTAACACAGATATTCATACGGGCACTGTCAGAAATGTCTTGGTTTGTGCACTGAATATTGGTATATAATGGCACACATTCACAACTGGCAGATCTTCGTGATTTTATCAGTATATCTAGTTATTTGTATAAAGTAAATCAAAAAGTCTGAGATGTCTGGAAAAGTTCATGCTTTATTTTTATTCTGTTACATCCATGCTGTACCTGAGATTAGCAGCCACACTTTTTCTTTTTGCCTGAACTCAGTGCTCCCTAGACTCAAACTCGTACAGCACAGTGCTGAAATAAGCTCTCTCCTGCTGTTCCAGAGGAGAGCCTGGCAGGGAAAATTATTGCTGAAACTGTTGCTAATTTCATCCCAACTTTGTCAAAACAATTGTGTTTTAACTTTAAGAAGTTACGATCTGCGCTGCCTTAAAATGTTGAGCTCAGTGAACTTCAAATAATAACAATAAAGTTCTCTGAAATGTAAAACACAGATTATTGTTACATTAACTTACTCAGTTATCTTCAAATATTAAGGAGGCCTGGAAACATACTTTTTAAAGTTAAAATACTTTTTTTTCACAGAGCAATAGGCATCTCTCCATTTCTTTGAATGATAAGATAATACAATTTTCCATTTATTATTTGTACATATATTTTTTAAATCCTATTGATGCTGTTGATGGATGTTTAATTATTTGATAGTTTATTATTTATTGCTACTCCTACCTATAAAGTTTGCAGTTTTGCACACTTAATGACACTGAAAGATACATCTTAGGATGCGCTGGGACACAGTGTCAGTGATGTGCCTGAGTTCATCGAACGTTTCGGGTCTTTCAACATCAGACGTCCTCCCTCAGGTGACCCAGCCAGGGTTGATCAGACCCACTGATCTGGCCCACTGATCGCTCCTCCTGATCCAAAGCCATCTGGAGGCTCTCTCTGCAGCCTCCATGGTGTTCTTGATGGCTCTCTTTTTTGTAGCCCCTGTGATGCCAAGCAATGAGTACACTTTGCACAGTGAGTGGCCAGCAAAGCCTCTACACCCCACTTCAGTGGGTTCACAGCGTGCTCTCCAGCCTCTTCCTTGGCATTGCTCCACCAGCTCCTGGTACTTGGACTGTTTCCACTCAATCGCCACCTCAATGCGGTCCTCCCATGGCATGGTCAGTTTGATCAGCAGAACTTGCCTTGAAGAGACAGAGGAGAGCACAATGTCTGGCCTTGAGCATGTTGATGTGACGTAATCTGGGAATTTGAGTTGCTTGCCCAAGTCTGTTCTGAGGTCCCAGTCTGACGCTGAATTGAGGAAGCCGGCTGCTGTTTTGGGCTGTGACTGACATTGCTCTCCAGCCCTAATGAAGACAATATTCCTCTTGCCATGATGTTGCTTGGTTGCTTGGTGGAAGTCGTCTACTTCTTCCTTAGAGCAAACTAGGTGGCTGCTGCGTTTCTGCCCCAATAGCTGCTTGGTGAATCCAAATTTGTCAGCCATGAATGCAGTTCACTTCCTGGCTCTCTCTCTCTCCTCCATCTCCTATGCCATTCAGTTCTGTGCAGTGTCATTAGTTTCTTCCTGATGACGTTCCGAAGCTCAGCCAGCGGTGGTCCCTCCTCCTCAGTTGCTGCCTTGTGCTGCCTTGTGATAGTCAGAAGCTCTTGCCGTAGTTTGTGGATTTTCTCAGCCCTTCGATTCTTGGTGTAGTTGGGTCTGATGGACTTGCCCTCTTCCACTCAGAACCTCTCTGTCCAAAGGTAACAATAATTGTGGTCATGGTCTGAAGCCATTTGTCAACACCACCCTTTGCTTTAGATTAGATGATTCTGGCTACATCCTCATTGAACTGGTGCCACATTCTGTGCTGGCTAGCAGGAGGCCACTTGATGCGAGACTGCTAAAATGTTTTGCTGGAAGCTGGAGAGCTTAGCACTTGGAGGTTCTGGGCTCTGTGGGTTGTCTCCCGGCTGGGCTCCTCCGTCGTCTCACCAGGAGTTGACCCTGTGTGCTGTATTACACTCTCCTGTACCAGGCATTTCATGTGGCCCTGATGGATCTTTAGGCCATGCTTGTTCTTGCAGACCTTCCCACAAATGCATCTTTTGGTTTTTCATTTTCACACACTTAATCTGTTCTCATACTGTATTCTTTCACAATAGTTCTGTTATTGCCCTTGTTGGCTTCCCCATATGTTGTCTTGTCTAATAATATTGTGCTCTTCACTCTTGTGGTTTTCATCTCTCTTTTTGCACTCTGTGTAGGCCAGTCCAGCCTGTATTTATGCAATTTTGTGTTCTTGGTGGTGCTCCATGGTCCTGGAGAAAGATGGTTTGGTTTCATGGTGTAGATGACAACAAACATGTACTTGACTGGACTTGACCTGACTAAACTAGTCAACCAATTCTGTCCCACTGTGCTGTATTAAGACTGCCCCCCCACCCCAAAATGACATTCGGATGATGTCATGTGTCGTTGAAGTGTTTGCTGCAGGAGTGCATCTTCGCCAGAGTAGCTTGTATTCTGTCCCCCTCTCACACGCATAAACACAGTGAACAAAATTAATATTTACACAATGCCGACGATTCCAAAGCTGGAGAAATCCCAGAAGCCCAGTCTTTATTTCCTCTGGTGATCAGTGGCACTCTTGGTGCTCCTGGCCAGTGACTGTGTGTGTGTGTGTTTGTTTGTGTGTGTGTTTGTGTGTGTGTGTGTGTGTGTGTGTGTGTGTGTGTGTGTGTGTGTGTGTGTGTGTGTGTGTGTGTGTGTCAGAACGATGAAGAACGGCCATCGATAAAGGCGTAGATGTGCTTTACCTTTGTGCGCCCTCTCTCCCAGCCTCATCACATGAATTATTGTTTGTGCAAGTGAGTAAGGTACACATAATGTCATCAGCCCACCCAGCACCTCCTCCAACACACAGAAGGATATTGCTCTCTCTATTGTTCTCCACGGTGGAGGAGAAAGAGGCCATGCGCTGACCACGAGAGACCGTCAAGATTCATCTTTTCACACATCTGTGTACATGATGATGGGATGTGGCACCCACACTTATATGGTGACAGATTGGGCAGGTACAGTTATATAATTGCTATTCTTCTATTTATAGCTACTTCCATCTGTAGGTCACATGAACCCTGATAGATGTGGCCATCATTTCATACTATTTTGAAATGTTTGGGCTTTTTCTTCCTCTGTAAGGATGTCACAACAATGTCCATGACTGAGAAGGAGTATTTGTGTACGCAGACATTTTCCTGAAACCTGTAAATCATAATGGCCCATATGTGGGTCCACACTTCAATTAGCCTGTACATGTTCTCTCTCAGTGAAGGATGCTTGAAGTACTGGTGGGCTACTATGGCTTGCACTGTTGCTAGAACTCAAATTTGCTTTTCTATGGTTTAATAAATTTTTTTTATTTGTTTTTTATATTCACTTCTTTTCCTTTGTCTTTGGTGGCAAACTGAAGACCCACCTCTTCACTGAACACAAAGGATAACAATTACAAGTTCATGTCATAAACTATCTTAACTAATACAAACAACAACAAAAACAACAACAGCAACAACAACAAAACTTCTTCTGTCTTCTGTGAGTGTGATCCGGTAAGGTCCTGGTGAAGCACTAACTCCATCTCTGGGTAGAATCTATTGTCAGCTCTTAGTACTATCAGCTCAAGTCTAGGCTCGCTAGAGTAAGGGACAATTTTGTTGAATACAAAGCACTTATTTTGCTCTGGATAAGAGTGTCTGCCAAGTGCTGTAAATGTAAATGTAAGTGGATATCTAACATCCTCAGAAATTCCTCTTGAAAAATCAATAGCTAAAGACCTGAAAGGACAGTCCTGTCCCATAGTATACATAAAATGAAAAACTAAGCAACAATACACACTTCCATGAGCAATTTGACCAATTTGCATGTGTATGTGTTTGTATGTGTGTGTGCCAGCCTTTTCTCTCAGCTGAATTGGGAACTGATGCAAGGTTGTCAGGCTGGGCTGAAATGGCTAATTGTCAGAGGCCATTATCAGCACATCAGTCAGGCAGCAGAGAGCACAGTGCCTGGTGCTTACTGTTAGTCTCACTCACAGTTTCCTGTTGGCAGTCAATAAACAGGAAACTGCTGTGTCATCTTACCTTCGAAGCTCGCAACCATATGGCTGCAGGATGTTCTCGTTAACAACAGTAGGGGAAATACATTAACTGAAGGGATCCTAAATCTCAGCAGGGTTGACCTAACATTTACACTATTCATAATTCACCAGGAGACACAGACTCATTTATCAGCCGCTGCTGGATAAATATAGCAAATTTGTTCAGCACAAAAAATAAGTGGCGCTTTCTCCAATCTACTGCGTGATTTTAGTGTGCAAAACCCTGCTTTGACAAAAAGGAAACATAATAGTCTTACTTCATCTTTTATCATTACTGTCAACTAACCCTTTAGGTCCCAACAGAAGGCTAGAACACTTTGGTGGATTCCTGGCAGTTGTCAGCACTAGAGGCTTATTGACTGCTGTTTTAAACAAAACATTGCAAAATGATAATTGCAAGTTGATTTAATCTGAAAGGTGAATCACGTCTGTTTAATATGAATTCAAAACCAAAAAATAGAAAGCAAAACAGCCAAGGACAGAAGGGGAAAACCACTCCAACTGTCATGAGTAATGAAACTGAAAATGTTGAAAACAGAACAAACATAACATGGCAAATAAAATGTGTTCAGGATCATTTCTTAATAACAATCAATGAAACTGAAATAATAATATAGTTAATAAGCACCCCTAGTTCTGAATGTATGCACACACTGTTGGGTTGGCAGGAGAGTGTTTATGGCTAAAAGTGTAAATGTGTTGGAAAATCCAGGCTGCAGTCTAGGTCTGCTGAATTTGTAGAATTTTACGTCATTGGAAGTTACTTCATTCATAAGGAGTCTGTGAATGCAGCCAAGAAATGCATCCCACATTGGCCAGTTTTTAAAGATGGAGTATCCTTAATGTTCTTCTGTCAGTAATAATTTTTTGCATCCATATCAAAGAGAGTTCATGAGAAATGCATTCACCTCAAAGAAAGTCCAAGGGAAAAGTTGGCAGGTAAAACCACCACATTTGCAAGCACTGCATATACAATCACTACATCCGCAACCGCTGCATCTATAAGCCCTACATCTACAACCAACACATCTACAAGCACTACATCTACAATCAACATGTCTACAACAAACATGTCTACAACAACACATCTACAACCACTACATCTATGACCACTACATCTACAACCACCTACATTGACAACTACTACATCTACAACCACTACATCTACAATTACTGCATCTACAACCACTACATCTACAACTACTGCATCTACAACCACTACATTGACAACCACTACATCTACAACCATGACATCAACAACCACTGCATCTACAACAAGCACATCTATAATCACAGCATCTACAACCACTACATCTACAACTACTGCATCTACAGTCACCGCATCTACAACCACTGCATCTACAGTCACCGCATCTACAATCACTAATTCTACTACCAGCTGGGGCCTTTTCTAGCATAGCATTAGTTTGTTTTCATTTTCTAATACTTGATAATCTAGGTGGTCATGTATAGATTTACTGACAGTAATGGAACATTAAGAAATTTCCTTAATCACTAACACTGTCACAGAAACTGGATTCCATATTAAACTAATCCCGTTAACAGATTTTTATCTGCTATCTGCTGATGGTATGTGGGTGTTTTATGTAACTGCTCAGACTAAGAATTAAGCTTGTGACTAAAACTTCAACATCTTGGGCCTCTTTACTTCTTGCTTAAACCCTCCAGTAAATCCCACTACACACAGATCACCTCATTCTATGAGTTTGTGTTCATGTTGGGACTTCTCTTTTAGACAAAGGAGACCACTGTGTGTGTGTGTGTGTGTGTGTGTGTGTGTGTGTGTGTGTATGTATGTGTGTGTGTGTTTGTGTCCTCAAATTCATTCTCAAAAATCAAAAGCAAAACAAAAAATATTGTTCTGTTTGCTCAATAAATGGAAGTTAACACATCTGGAGAAAAATATGCCTTTGTTTATGCAATTGTAATTTGTTGTTGACCTCATCTTTGTGCATGACTGGATGACCAATGCATTTTATAATAATATTAAAATGTAAAAGAAGAATGAAATATAATAGCAGTGAAGGAGATTGGTGAGCTGTGATTAGGCCTAGGCCTCCAGTTTAGTCCATTAATGTAAAAACAACTCCGCGATTCTTCACATTAAACTGTTGTGGTCATTTAGATGTAACATTGTTATTTAAAGCTTATAAGAAGCAACCTCTTGAGAGCCATTTTTGTTGGGAATTTGGTGTCACAGATTGTAGATAAAAATGTGACTGATCGATTACACAACTTCCTAATTTTGTTGGTGGCTAATCCAACATGTGAGGCCTTCAGTCCAGCTCCTGACCAATGGGAGAGCTCTCTGAGCAACTTAGAGATACTTAGATCCCATGGAAAAATACATCCTGCCTGGGTAATTTTCCTTTGACCATTTCAGAAATTTAACTCTTTAGTTTCCAACCAAATTTAGAAAAAACAGAATAGCTTGTTTGTAAGAACAACACAACATGCAGATTGTTTGTGTGCATGCATGTGTGTGTGTGTGTGTGTGTGTGTGGTGTGTGTGTGTGTGTGTCCCTCCACACAGCTGGCAGAATTCCATTGGCTGAAAGAGGCAGCCTCATCCTCTTCTCCGTCAGAAGGTCCAGGCCACATCCTTCCTCCTCTTCTACTAGATTTCCCATACTCCTCCTCCTGCATCCTGCCTCAGCTGGGCCCTGGCCCCAACATCCAAACATCCACCATCTGCTTTCCACACCGACACGTTATCCCCCCTCAGCCGCTTCACGTACACACACGTGTTACACACTGACAGGAAGCTGCACCTGCTAGAAGCAAATGGACTTCCTGTTCAACTGCCCAGCCGCGATTTGAAGTCGAGTCTCCATGGAGATGTGGATCTGATCGCTCAAAGACAAATAATCTCAGAGGACTTTAATGTCCCCTTCCCAGGCTCACAGAGATGACTTCATGTTTTCTGTGATTCACTCCATTTGGACAATGGGACAATGTGACACTGACCCCTGCCTCCTCTGATGACCACACTGGGTGTCTGGTGTCCAGCTGCCCAGGTCACTTTGCTATTGGCACCTTGTCCTCTGGTAGAAGAACCTCACTGGGTTCCCTAAACAGCCTTTCAGGATCTGTTTTTTTTTTAAAGAATTATTTTTGTAAATGAGATGCGTATATAGTTTAAAGAGCTTTCAAATAATCAAGGTTTGAAAAAAAAATATTTGATATATAAACACTATGTCATGTGTAGGTTCTTCATACTTGCACATCTGATTCACCAAAAGGCTGTTTAGGGAGACAAAAGTGGTTATTTCTTGGCTCCAAAGAAGCATATCCATTTCCTCTCATGTTTCTTTTGGTATCACAACAAAAATAAACACTGTAAAAACCTTTAAGTTAACTTGATTCAAATGTGTACATTGATTCCAGGATCTTCAATTACTGCTTCTCCTTTACTCCTTTTTTTCATAAATTGGTAATACATTGGGTTGGTGTAATGTATTTCACTCCAGGATCCACATTAAAAACAGGTAAACCAAAAGTGCTCATTTTTTTTCACTAATCTACAATAGCATTTTCTACAGCGTTAAAAGTGATATTCAAAAGTGATATTAACTTCAGACTGTTTGAGTCAATGTAGAGGACAGCTTTGGTTCTTAGCAAAGCTTGAAGTCTTTGCACAAACCCAGTGTAACATAAGTATTAATGTTGGATCTTCTGATTGGACAAAAGTAATATTTAATACACTTTTCAAATGCTCTTATCCTGAGCAATGTAGACGAATTAGTAGCATTAGGAGTCTTGCCCAAGGACTCTCACTGATGTAGCATAGTATGATGTTTCGGGTTTCTCAAAGCCTGGCTCTCATTTTGAACTAAGCAATGTCTAGCATTCACTCCGTGGTGGTTTCACTCCAATTTTTTTGTTTTGTTTTTCTGTCTGGCACACAGTAGCCACTCACACTGTTGGTATTCATATTGTTAGCATGAAAGAATATGTCAGAGGTTTGTCTCAGTCCAAAACTCTATATGCTGTTTGAAGGCACTGGTTGATGACTAAATTAACTCATACATAGATATTGTCGCTGTCTGGCGGAAACCTCGTAACTCCACTTTTGGTCTTTGTTGTTTTTTTTTCATAAATTGATATTATTGGTCAGTCTCCATGTGGGTGAAAAGTGTTGGAAATAGTTATACCAGTTTTAATGACACAGTATTCCTTTATTTAGAATATACATAGTTTTTTGAGTTTCCTGAAAAATAGCCGTTTTGGACATATGAGGTTTTGGCCCGCCAGTGACGATATGCAATAATTAGGCATCTTTGTTGTTTATCAGTGATCTGAGGATGTTTGCCCTTGTTGCTAGGCAACTTAACGTCATTGCTAAGGTAACTTTAACAGATGTAACAACATGAATGTGAAGTTGAGCTTTGTCTGTGGTTAGAGGTGGTTGCGTTCGGATGGGTTGTTGTAAGGTAAGAGCTGGTTTCAGGTTCAAAATTTCATCAAAACGGTAAAATTCTTTTTAACCTTCCAAAAAGAATCTCAGATCAGATCGAACATTAAAAAAGAATATCAGATTAGATCAAACAGAAAAAGGCATTGTGTGGGAGCGCCACACTGCCAAGCCATTCGCTCTTCTCTTTACTTTCCCCTCTTACAGTTTGCACACACTGAGAGAATGAAACCTCTAAGAAAAAGTGACATATTAAGCTTTCGGGGAAGGACTAAAATATTTTGAGTGCAAAGAAAAGCCACTGGCGTCACATGGCTGCTGTAACTTCTCTGTATGTGTGTGTGTGTGTGTGTGTGTGTGTGTGTGTGTGTGTGAGAACATCCTTGTATTGGTTATCTCCCTCGCCCACACGGTGTACCTCTTCCTTTAAGGGCTTCCTGCACGTGCCCTACTACCCAGGCCCAGTAACCTTTGCCCTTTCTCTCTTGTCCTAATATGATCTTTTACGCCAAGAGGAAAAAGACTTTGGGACAACAAACGGAGCCCACTTTATTTGGACAGTCTCCTCTATATTATGTACAGATGCTCCAATTGCTAAAAAGCTACTGAAACTTATCAGTATTGTTGTGCTGTGATGTTAACTGTAGGCAGAAACCTGCTTATCCAGTGTTTCTTCTGAAATCAAGGGTCTTAATATAGAGTTTGTTGTCCCTTCTGTTGCCAAAACAACCTAAACTTTACACTAGTTACACTAGTTGAACATTGCTGTGAGAGCTTGATGGCATTTGACCACAGCAGCATTAGTGAGGTCAGATCCTGATGTTGGATGATTAGTTCTGGATCACAAATGCCATCCCAACTGATCCCAAAGGGGCTCCAGAGAACACAGTTCCACTGATGCACATGGACGTGTTGTCCTTAGTTTCCCATTCTATAAACAGAGCTTTTTCTGTGGAGATTATAAAAGCGGTTTGTGTAAAATTGGACACATGTGTGAGCAATGGGTTGTCCTTACAGTAGCTGAATTTTAATACCTGTACGGTGGGTTCTTCCAGTTGCAGCAGCCATGTCAACCAGTTGGAACCCACAGAAACTAGAGGTGTAACGATACAGTCAACTCAGAACTGGGCAAAGGGGGCAGCTGGCCGTCTGGTGGTTAGGGAGTTGCTCCTGTGATCGGAAGGTTGTGGGTTCATATCCAAGGACTGCACCACTGAGGTGCCCTTGAGCAACTGCTTCTCTTGGTGAATGGGTTCAATTCAGAGAAGAAGTTCACACTGGTTAGACTGTGTGCTGGGGTGTATTCATGTGTGACAAATAGTGTGACAAAACTTCAGCTTGAAAGAGGATTCATCGCTCATGATATGTTAAACAAAGTAAAAACTAAGATTATTTAATCTATTCAATCTCATTTGTTTTCCAATCAGTTTTTTTTGCTATTTTTCCTTCTCACAAAATTTTGAATGAGATTTGAATATGGATAAATGTATGACTTTTACTAATGAAACTAGAGTTGGAAGACAGGGATGAAGGTGCTGGAGGACATGAATTTGCTGGACTGGATTGTTGCTTGCCATTAGTTTAACACTACATATAATGCAGATACATCAAGTATCATAATTAATAGCCTGCCTTTTCTACTCAGTGCATTTACACATGTCCACGAAGCATCTTGTGCATTGCTAGATAACGATATTTTGGCACATCGTAACACCTCTGACAGAAGGCTGCTGGTCAGAGCGTAATGTAGGATAAACATTTACAGAACATTTCCCAGCAGGCCTACTGAACTAGAGGAACTGGAAAATGGTGTGAAACAATGATGCAAACTTTTGATACAAACATGTTACAGAGTTGTTTATGTAACAATACACACACTTAAACCTTCATAAAAGCATGTGTGAAACAGAGCATGAGGACTTTTATCCATCATGTGTTTTAGCCAGCCAGTGATCACGCTGGAGATGATCACTTGAGACTGACTCATCACTCTCTCTCTCTCTCTCTTTCTTCACTCTCTCTCTCTCTCTCTCTCTCTCTCTCTGTCTCTCTCTTTCTTAAATCTCTCTCTCTCTCTCTGTCTCTCTCTCTCTCTCTCTCTTTCTCTCTCTCTCTCTCTCTTTCTCTCTCTGTCTCTCTCTCTCTTTCTCTCTGTCTCTCTCTCTCTCTTTCTCTCTCTGTCTCTCTCTTTCTCTCTCTCTCTCTCTGTCTGTCTCTCTCTCTCTCTCTGTCTCTGTCTGATCCGTGTTTGTCTGATTGAAGTGTGAGGAGAGTTATGTTTACTCTGCTTCATAGGGCTTGCAGAACACACACACACACACACACACACACACACACACACTCACACAGATGTCTCCATCAATCCACTGTTTGCAGTCACAGGCCAGTGGATAATGACACTCTAAAATAATCAGTGATAATGAATATAAGATTATTGTTGTCACAAATGGCTCAGATGGAGGATTATTCATGCATAATAACTCTATAAATGTCGAACAGCCTCGGCGGTGTTGAAAACGGTGCTTATTAAAAACAAAAGATCGAACAGACTGGCTGTCCCCTCCGCCGTTGCCATGGCACGGTTACCAGGAGACCAAACAGTGAGGCACCAAAACTTGCTAACAGGAAATGATTTCAGTATCTATTTCCTTTAATGTGCAACCAAAATCACCCAAGAAACAAAGCATGCAGGCCGCGCCGAACGGAAATCATTGAGCAACTGAAGAAAGCGCGGAGCAGAACAAGTATTACATCCTGTCTTACTCTTTATCTCAGAGGCAGATCTTCTGAAAGTGCAGAAAGTGGTTATGCACTATGTGGTGATGCCTTTCTTTAGAGTGGTGACATCAGATATTCATCAGTTCATCAGAAATCTGTCCCGACTGAGCTTCGTACCTAAACCACAGAACACTTGATTCATCTTAAAAACTCTTAATGTGGATTTATTTGTTATAAAAATATCAATGAGGGTGACAGTCATTGAGAAAATGATTATAAAACAGATTGTTGTCATAAGAAAATGTCTTAGCAATAACCTTTAAAAGTACATGCATATACTTATAATAGATGGAAAAGCCACTTTATTGTGGTACATATACCATGTATCTGAACTCATTGTCCATTTGATAATTTTTCTACTAAGGATTGAATCAGTTCCTAATAACCTTATATGTAATAATAATAGACTGAAAAGGTGCTTTATTAGGTACATGTGCCTTGGATCTACATTCACTGATCACTTTTCTATGAGAATTGAATCAGTTCCTACTATAAAAGTCATATGTAAATTGTGGCGTCCCCCATAAAGGCCTATGGGGTTTTACTGGGGATCTAAATGCTTTACTGCCTCTCCTGCAGCATTACGGGTTTGGAGATAATGGCTCTTCCTAAGACTTTGATGATATGGAAGTTGTCATGCTGTGAGCTGAGTGTGTGAAGGCCGTTGTGATAAGCATGGAGCATAAGCATGCATATGGGCAGTGTAGGGGTCAGGCCTGGTGACAGCTCCAGACTGATGAATGTCAGGTTAAACTCAGCAGGACTCGGCCTGGGAGATAAGAGACAGGCAGCTATGTGGCTGGGACCTGGGAGTCCACTAGATCTTTCTGAGCCTGAGAGGAATGTATGGGCAGACACACTCATACACACACATGCACACACACACACACACACACACACACACACACATCTACAGAAATGCATGCACCCATGCAAACACACACTCACACACCTATATGAAGTCATGCACACATACACACACACGCATTTACACAAATGCATGCAAACACAAGCACGCACACACACACTCACACACATCTACATGAACGTATGCACTCGTGCAAACACACACACTCACACACACACAAACACACACACACACACATCTATATGAATTCACGCACGCATACGCACACATACATCTATTCGAATGTGCAAGTACGTACACACACACACAAACACACACACACACATCTACACAAATGCATGCACACACGTATGCACATACACACACATGCACACACGCACACACATGGATACACACACATGCACACACACACACTCACATATTTACTTGAATACATTGTTGGATAAATACTTTAGCAGCTATATATTATACGTTATGTCTCACATGTATTATATGTGTATAGTAATAGGTAATTTGCGGGAGGGGTGGTCAGTCCTAGCTTAGAACAAACCATGGTTGTGAAACTAACTGGAAATAGCAGCAATAATGAAATTGCATGTAACAGTTTGAAAACTATAGGGATTTTCAGAATGCAGGGAGACAACAGAGACCAGAATATGAGGCACAAATCCCAGTACAGCATCATGACTAACTGAGTTCATTTTGTGTTTTTATTTTGTATCAAATAATTGGTTTACTTTCACTAGACAATGACACTCATTTGAATGGACTAAGAGCATATTTTCCATCCACACATATCTAATTTAATCAGTCTCTCCATGTATCTCTTGTATGACACTCTGTTAATATTACAAGAGAGGACAGCAGGGCAGTGCAATCATGCTATCTATTTTACTATCTCTTGGTTTTTCCCTTAGTTTCCAAGCAGTTTGTGAGAAAATTACAGAAACAAATCTAAATTGACTGAATTTTCCTATGAATCCCTGCTGGAGTTTAGATTTCTCTGCTCTAGCCATTCCTCAAAGCTAATAAACTGAGAATAATTTGCAATAAGTGAGGAAATTTCATACACTCAACACATGTCAGCATCTCCCCCCTAAAAAGAAACATGTCTCATTAGATTAGAATAGTTTTGCACCCATGTATGTATGTACATACAGTCTCTGAAGTAATAATATGTTCCATTATATGTAGCACCTATACGCAATTAGGTTTGTAGTATAGAAGTAATGTAGTATATATATATATATATATATTTACACAACATACTAAGTTCTTCCTTACATACATATGTTTGTGTATTTAAAGTACCTACATACAATGATTTATATGTATTGTGCAAACACTGTGCGTCTAAAACTATCCAGACAGCCCCTCTTATTAGTGACTGCTTTAAGGTGCACCCACAGCTGAAATAGTCATTCAGCGGTGCACACGTAGCGTGCATAATCTCCATAGAAAAGCACTGTCTATAGATTGGGATGCTCTGAGGCAGCTGCACATGATCCTAAGGTCACTATGCCCAGGGGTGTGAAGCATTGGTCTGTGGAGCAGTGGAACGGTGTTCTGTGGAGTCATGGAGCTCTGTCTAAATCCTCTGGGATGAGTTGGAGCAGCATTTGTAATCATTAAAAAAAAACTTTAGAAAAACACACTGATAAAGCAGTGTAAAAACTAGAGGATCCACAAAGGCAGACAGACATACACGCCACTGTCAAAAGAATGTTTGGTTAGTTTTGTATTATGGCCATGTGAAAGCAAACTAGAAAATAAGCATAAAACGTTTATAGTGTTTAATAGATTTTTATTTAGATACTTGAGTCTTGAGGACTGTTTTGTTATACTTTCCTAGAGTTTTTAAAAATGATTTAAAGAAATTGTTCCCAAAAGTTTCTCATTATAACCACACAAGGTCTCAACGCTGCTGTTCTCCATGCAGCAGAGTGGTGAGGATTTCCCAGGTCTGTAAACCCACCGCCCTTCACCAATAAGAGTCCTTGGGCAAGACTCCAAATGCTACTGTGGTATTATTTCATTTGTAAGTCACTCTGGATAAGGAATCCTGTCAAATGCATAAAAATGTAAGTCTAACCCTGCTGCTAATCTTGTGTTCCATACGAAACGGTGTTCCATTCTCTGAGATGCAGATTAGGCCTTTTTTTCTTGTGTTTCAACAAAATCAAAAAACATTTTTGTCCTACAAATGTATGAAAACAAGCAACAACCCCTACCCACAAACATTCACTGTGATAAATGGATGTTCAGTGGTATAGAGTGTGTTTTTCTTTCAACTTGCGCCCATTAACTGCACTCTATTTGGTACAAAACGTCTCTTTCCATTCTCCTTTCAGATGTACTATGTCAATGTTGCGGTCCACTGAAACGCTCTCCGTTTGTGTGGAAGAACTGAAGAATCGTCTCACCTGCAGCACAAAATCCCTCCATTCAGAAGGGCCATTTTCCTTTTTAATGCTTTCTGTTCTGCACAGTTTATCTTTAGACTTTCTTTTATGTCTCCTAACAACTATTCCCAACACCGGCTGTCTCCGACGTTGTGCATTTCTTTTTTGTCTCTTGCAGATAAAGCCTCTCTGGAGGATGTCTTCTTTTTCTTTGACTTTTTTTAATTATTTGCAGCATTTGGGTGTGAGGGAGGCTCCAGCACTCACCAGGGGAGGAGTGTCTGTGTGTGTGTGTATGGAATTTGGCTCCAGGGCACATGGATGTCCTTTCTGAATATTGCTGGAATGTTCTCCTGTGAGGTTCAGCCATGCCCAGTTTCTCTCAGCCAAACAGCAGGCTTTTAAAGGTGAACATTTTTGTGTGTATGTGTAATTGTGCGTTTGTGTGTGTGTGTGTGAGTATGGCCCATGCATACAATAGCATATTAAGGACACACAGTGATGCTCAGAATCAAAAGAATACATCAGGGGGAAAGATATTTGCATTTAGAGACACACATTCTAAAACTATCCACTGATTAATATTCAGACACTGTAATTCAGGGGTTCCAGTTCTATGATAAGTTTCCCTCCTCTACACATCTGTGCCCACCCACAAGGGGCTTTCAGGTTACATTCGCTAATGAGAATCACAAAAAATGTTCATAAAGTTATAGGTTGTTGGGACTCAGATAGGGACACATTTCACAATTTAACACTTTGGGAATGAATGAATGAATGAATAAATAGGTAAATAAATGTGGACTGTGTGAAAGTTTTGACTTTTTAATGTTTTATTTTTATGAACGTGGTTTGCTGAAACTAAAAACTAAAATGTGCAGAACATTTATGTGTAAAGTATGATGTGTACTCATTTTTCACACACACACACACACACACGTATATATATATATGTATACACATATATATATATATATATATATATAGAGAGAGAGAGAGAGAGAGAGAGAGAGAGGATATAAAGTAGAATACAGTTTAAAAGAGGCTATATAAATATTGAGAAACGTTAGGGAGTTCGCTCTCTGCAGTGTTGACCGAGGCAAAAATATCAAACCACAGGGTTTTTTCCTTAACGCTTAACTAAAAATAAGTAGTTTTAAGTGAGTTACTGAGCTTGCATGTTCTTCATAATCAATCATGCTTCTCATGGTCAGAAAATGTGCCTCAGCGAAAAAATCTAAATTGAATTTAGTGTGTGTGTAATGACAGAGATCTATCACACAGCCATAATGGTCACTTCCGATCTGCTCTGCACAAAGTCAGCTGTAACGAAGCGTTTGTGCTGATACACCCCAAACGTCCTGCAGAGAGGTCCTGCAGGGCCTCGCTTTAAAGCTGCGTTTCCAACATTCTCTATTTTTCCTGAGATCTGCTTATGATGTTTGGGTGGGTTTATGTCATCAGCTTTAAATGACTGTCTCCCTTATGTTTTAGAAAGTTGAAAACAGCATTGTTTCCAATAGACTGAGTAGAGATGGAGCATTTTCGCAAGTTTAACAGAGTTCATTAAGTCCAGTAGTCGACTCACTGGGGCACTTCTCAGCTCCAGGAAGCCAATGCCTTTCTATGTGCATCCACTCTGGATTAAAAAAGGTGGATTTTTGGGTTACTGTGACTGGGAAGCGAATATTAACCCAGTGTTATTAGCATGTGAATGCAGTCTGCAGTGTGAGTGTGAAGCAGGAGTCGTCTGGTGGAAAGTGGCCCAGGGCAAGGTGCTTTACATCCACTTCTGAAAACATGACATGCTGGGGAGTAATATTTCATGGCGTATTGTAAAAAATCCAGCTATATGTGGAGTGTACGTTTATATCTCCCCAAGGGCCCACCATCAACCAGCTACTGTATCTGCAGCTAAGGTGTACTGCACAGATAAATACCAATATTATGATATAGGTTTTCCCCACAATGTTTTTTTTCTTCCATTTATCTCTCCCCCCCCCGTCTCATGAGAGATATACCCTGTTACAGCCTGTAGACTATTATAGCATTTGACGTATGTGCTGGAAAACCTGTGTGGGTTGGTAGGTCAGGCTTTAGCGATGGCCGTGCATGTCCGCACATGTTTATGTGCTTTATGATTTGTTTTAGCATCAATTTGTTCTGAACGGAAATCAATGTTCCTTCGGGAGTAAATTCTCTGTGCCCAGACTTGAGGTTTGCCCACTAATGGTCTCCTCAGGCCCCCCCTCCCCCCGAACCCCCACCCCCCAAATTCCCTGAACAGGCGGCATTTACACCCGATTACAGACAGTCTAAAGCACGCTGTCAAGCAGAGGGAAGGCTTTAAGAGTGGATTACTGGTGTTGAGTAAGGAAGAAAAATAACAAGCTCTGTGCGGTGTTGATTCATTACTGCCATCTCAAAGTAAAATGAGGCTTTTTAACTTTACATGACCCAATTACATCACTTCACAGCCACTCCACTGCACGCAGCTGTCATCATTACTGCATTATTGCTGTATATGAGTGTCTACAGAGGGAGAGTAGAAGACATACGTTCATATGGAGTGGCCTCCACTGAAATTGGAACCCTTGCTACACATCAGCAAAGCAGGAGCAAAAACACACCGCCTGTATCGGTTATTCGTTTGGAAAACCGATACGAAAACTAGTCGACTTCAGAGGCACAAGTCGACGCCTTCTGAGAGAAGTCGACCAGTCATGTAATGATGGTGCGAGGGGAATCTAAACACAAAACCACAACAAGACGAGGGACACGGCAGCAGAGGAGACAGACACACATCACATGTGTGGAGATCCTTCACTTTAGACACACAAACAGCACGGAAACCTGCACAACCTGCAAGTCGGTGTTAAAGTACAAAAACAGTACCGCCGTTCTGCACGGCATCTGAAACAGCACCGCTAGCTAACATGGCTAACGCTTGCACTGCAGAGAGTCGTCCAGTCCAGAGGACGCTGAGTGGCGCCGCGGCTTAAACTGTTCCCACTTCCACACTTAAATTTACCAGAAAATTCAAAGTATCAGCCTTTGATTTGTTTTGTTTAATCGTCATGTTGACTGTTAATGTTACAGAGAACTTTAATAAAAGTTCCTCAGTGTTGGACACCTGTGTTCCTCCTACGTCATCAAACGACTCGACTTCAATTTTGTTGATGAATAAGTCGACCTGAAAATATCTGAAGTCGTCAGTGCCCTCATATATATATACTGTGTATATATATATTGTGTATATATATATATATATTACATAGGTTTTTAGAAATAAAGAGGATTGGAAATTCTTAGATTCTTGTGTGTTTTTGGACAAGTGTGTGTGTGTGAGTGAGAGAGTGAGTCTGAATCAGAGATGCAACCCCGCTGTCTTCTGGAAAACCTTCAGACGTCATCTAAAGCTCACCCTCTTGACATCAGGCTCTGACCGAGTGCATGGCCACACTTACTTAACTCTAAAACCCTCTGGGCGTCCACACACACAAACACACACACACACATAAACCTCTACCAGATAATTGGGCTTTCAGAACAAAATAGGCCCTTCAAGGTCCCTGCATTCCACTACACCCCCCCCCACACACACACACACCCACACCTATTTAAGCAGTGTAAGATCAGCCGCTCGGCAATCAATGTCATGAAAACGAGAAAGAAATGCTAAGCAAACCCTCCTGTTCGTTATTGCTCTTAATAAGGGAGGACACGCAGGAAATGTGCGAGGCAATACATCTTGTAGCAATTTATATACAGTCTCTTGTGGCAAATTAAGATGCAAAAATGGCCATTTAAGCTAGTTATCAGCAAAATACTCTGTCTCTTTGTGGAGGAAATGTCAGGTATTTACTGGGATATGTGCTGTGAACTCATTTTCACCCTTGCCAAACGCACAAATCTGTACCTTCATTTAAGCCACACAAACCACACACGCACAATGACACAAGATCATATCTTTGCTGACAGCCTACATATGTGGGTCCGAGACAGAATACTGTGGTGTCTCCTTATTAAGCCCTGCTGCAGAGCACATGGCTGTGGATGTGAAGAAGAAAATGCACACATGCACGCTCCCACAAATCACTTCAGTACGATATGATTAATTCCATAATCGTTTACATACACATACACACGCAACCCAGACGTACAAGACACTCTGCACATATTATGTCCCTTGAGGCCAAACAGCATAATTCAGTGTGAGTTTACAGTACCATGGTAATTTTGTAAGAGTTTACAACTGTAGTAAACAAATCGCTCTTCTTACACACATGTTGTAGAAAAAAGCGTGCATTACAGCGTGAAATCATTACATTCTTTATAATCTGTATTCATATATTAACCTTATGTATAACACATGCACAGGGTTCCAAAACACAGGTGAGGTTGAGGCTAGGGTCATAAATTCTTCTCTTTATATAACAGCTGTAAAGCTTTAAACTTTGCCAGGTGCTCCAAGGAAATACGAGTGAAAACTTACATAATAATCTCAGGCCTGGTACTGAGCACGAAGACGTTATTTACATTCAGGATGTTTTTTAAAAAATCTGATTGAATCTCCCGTCTGCGTCCATGCTGACCCATTCTAATGCTTCTGTAAGCCGTAAATGTCATTCGGTGATTGGTTTTGCCATTCACTTAACATTTACTATTACGTTTAAACACGCAATGCAATTTATTAATGTCAGATTTGCTCCTGGTTTGGGGCGTAGATGCACGATGCGATCATCGGAGACGGATGCTTTACTGGCCTCGTAAGCGGAGGATAATAGCAGTTTAAGAGCTGGCGTAATTTGTCACCTTTGTTTGTTCTCTGGGTAGTAAAGTACCTCAGCAAGGACGAGCAGAGATCTTGAGGAGCCTTCTGGCGGCCGGCCAAGGCTGGAAAACGCCATGGTGTGGGGGTTATAAAAAAGGAGGCCTGCCTTCTATTATCAATAATTTTAAAGCTGCCAGGAGAGCGATTGCGGGCAGTGTGTTACAGCATATTCACCAGCATGGGCTCCTGATCGCATAAAAACAAGAACATCACTATAAATACTGATGCTGCTGTTGTTCCAAATCCCACCCACCCTCCTCCTCCACCACCACCCCAGCTTCCAACTGCCACAAACCATCACATATTTATCAAGGCATTGATTATCTGTTACAGTAGCATATGGGCCAAGGGAAGACTAGGATCAATGGAAAGGTTTACTTGGAGAAAGGCATTTATGAGCTGTGCCCGGGCTCCACGGCGGTGGTTTATGAGCGTTGCTGAGGAAGGCCGGGGTCACTACAATTCACAAAGCAGCCGGGATAGTGCAGACAGAGTATTCAACAAAGCGACACATATATGGCCTAGCTGACACAGCCGCGTATCAGGTGCCTTTTGTCACTTTTACATGCATATTTCTTCTTCGTACCCTCACGGGAAAATCGCTCTTTTCATTTCAGCGGGGTTCTCTCTCCTTCCAGCAGTCCATCAGGGGCCTTTTCTGTTGGGGCTGATGGACTGCCGAATGGCATAACAGCGAATCTAAAATGACCACGACACTGCGCGCGGCCCAATAATAATGGACTCGCTCTACACACCGCCTTGCAAATTAAATCCGCCTCAAAGATCCTCGCCCCTGTCTTTTTGTGGCTAATGTTTCAGTGGCTCAGTGGGAGAGTGGCATTATTCAGTCCAAATGAAGCAGGCAGAGTATAACACGGACAGTAACATGCAGGAGAAAAATAGCAGCATTCTCCAAGCACTCTGGCTGAATAAATTATGTGGGAGAGAAGAAAGCTCCCATTTCTATCTCTGTCTCTCTCTCTCTCTCCTTTTTAATACAGCCCCATTCTGAAAACGGCAATTCTGTCTGTATTAAATACAGTTTAACATTTCGGAGCGGCCCTGCCCCCTCTACCGCAGTTGTTAATTTCTCATTATGGTGATGTTAAGCAAAGCCGTTTGGTTCACTTCATCAAAGGATGCAGGTGGAGCACTGATTCAACAGCGAATCTGCAGTAGAGCAGTGGTTCACCGGCTGCAACCTAACGTGTGATTTACATGGTATTTTCTAAAGGTCACAGATCCAGACTGGATGCTCTTGACAAGGTGATATTATCTTCAGAGCCAGACAGTCATGCACTACAGCAGACCAATACAAGCTAAATGTACTTCGTACAAAACATGATTGTGGTTGATTTGCTCACAACTTTGGTTTACAGAGAACTTCAGAATAAAGAGTGTAGTGGTGACTATAAATCACTCAAAGTAAAAACAGCTACATTATGTGAGGAACAAGTCAGACTGCTTATTATAAACCATTTCAATAAATGCCCAATTAAGCTTGGAGATTGAAATCGCATTGTTTTGTTTGACTCTTTAAAACAAGCTCAAGTTTATATATTAAACCTACAAAGAATGAAAATGAGTGGTTAATTAAAATTGCAGACTGTTAACCAGTGTTGACAAACTTTCGCCCAAACGCCTCTAAATCATCTGGAAAGCCCATTGATTAGTCAAGCCAAACTTCCTGAAGGCGGAGTGACATAAGAACAGTTGTGTATTGCACTGGCACATTCATTTGCTTCTACTGTATTGACTTAGGCAATCCTGAAACATGTGTCTGCATGTTCATGAGTGTGTAACTGAAGTTGCCATAACAAGCGGTGACCTTCTGAAGAAACCCTCATGCTCAACAGGGGATAAACATTACCCGGAAAAGTCTGTCACCGCACTTCAACCATAACCATCTCATGACACCCATCAAAAACAGTGGAAAGATTTACACAACCAGGAAAAATCTCCCAGCTTCTGAGGATTCATTTCCTTCTAGATAAAGAATCTTTTGGCTCTGGTTCAGTATAATGCAGTAATTCTCACTTCCTGTCTTGGAGTGCCCCTGCTTTGCACCTGCTTTAGTGTTTTTCTTGCTTCAACACTCTTGATTTCACCCACTGGATAATTAGGAAGCCCTTCATGAACTCTATCACGTGCCTGGAAAACACTCAGCTCTGCAGTATAGGGGTACCGCAGAAGTTGGCAAACGCTGATATAATAGCCTAAAAGGTCGAACGAGCCTGTAGTTTGTGAGCTTCCATAGAAAAGGTCATCAAACACACGCACATTGTCTTGTGTGTGCCTGCATACCAGCTGCGGTGTTTACAGCTTAGTGTCCATTCATTCCCAGCCTTGGGCAGTTTGGGGGAAAGTTTTGTGGTAATGACTGCGGTAAAGTTGGGCTTCCCTCGGGCCAAATCACAATGCCTGCCTATCTCCCCGCTGCCTATTTAATCAGACAGCACTCTGACAAAGGTCATTCAGGATGCATCCAAAACACAGGCTCCAAATGTTAGCCCATGTTTGCCATTGGAAAGAGCTGCTCTTAAAACATCGGCCTTTGCATTTTTACCCCCTCCTCCTGCTAGCTTGGCCATTAACCTTTACAAAAATCGAGTTTGGGTTTGACAAACGGAACGGCGTAATGTGCTTGCCGGCCTTATGAAAGTGGATTAGGCAGCGAGCCCCTTTATCAATGTGGATGGGAACCGTAGATAGTGTGTAAACTAGGCAGACAGAATGGGGTAAACAGCATATGGGTCAGGAATAGACAGTTCCCAACTCGTTATTTACCACAGCCTCTCCGCTTCGCCGGACTGCATCCTCCTGCACCGTATTGACTGCATTTATTATGGTCAGAGGGAGCCGCCGCTGCAGAATCCTCTCATTATACATTTGTGTTCCTCTGTTCTGTGCTAGGATGAGCCGTATTGATCATTGAGATAACTAACAGGCAAAACCTCTTTTCTGTTGAACTAAACGACGACCCATTTTTAAAGTTAAGCAATTCCAGAACTTCAGCCCGCTTCCATGCACCGTCCATTTAGAGTTAAATTAGGGTTAAGCACTTCCACACGCTTTAGATTCTTTCAGTAATTGGGATGCATTGTAAATATGAAATGAAGCAAATGAAGGGATATTGTATAGAGTGAAGCCTCGACTGGCAAAACTGAAGTACTGCTACAAGAGGGCTGTCAGGTCTGGATCATTCAACTCCTACATGTTAGATCTCCTCAGTAATCAGGCCACAAACTTAAAGTGAACCCGCTACTGTCAGTTACAGTAGCGGGTTACACTTACACTAAAGTCTGGTCTGGCAATACTGAAGCGTTCCTTTCAGCTAGTAGAAGAAAGGAAGCATTGGAAGATGCATCAAATGCAATTTCAAACACTGCATGTCTTATCGTTTATTGTTGTGTGGAGCTTGAGTTTGGTTTCATTCTGTTTCTTGCCCTAATGTGGATTCATGTCTTTCTTACACTGGGTCTTTACTTTCATCATGTGCTTTACGTCTAGGAGTGTCTCACCTAGTCTGAACTTTTTTTCAATCGAAGCCTTAACGAAAACCCGCATCAACCTCTGTTGCTTGTTCAATATGTATTTTGCTGCTGCATTTTCTTGATTATGATTCATTACAATTCCTGTAAAACCGACACTCGACTTTTCCTGCAGCTCTTTTAAGGCGCGTATCCATAGTGATTGCTGCATTTCTCACCCATCTCAATATGTATGAGGTGTTATATAGAGCACTCATTCACACTCATTCTTCCATAGACTCATAATGCAATTACCCCTCGCATGGCACACAGGCCCGTAAACCATAAATATTCATGCAAATCGCACAATTCATCTCAGACACGTTGTGGCGTCAGAGTGCAGTCAGGACGCTCTCGGCTCTTCTTTAAAGCGAGGCGCTGGCAGCGCGGTCATTAAAAACGTCACGAATGGCCAATTCCTCCTCTCTTCTCCTCTCTGACAGACAGAGACACGGTGCATATGGGCCACAGAGAGGCTGATCCACTTAAAAAGGGCCTGGTTGCATTGTTGCGAGAGATGTCATTACGTTTCAGAGCCAGATCATGGTAATGGGCCAGACGGAGAGAGAGAGAGAGAGAGAGAGAGAGAGAGAGAGAGAGAGAGAGAGAGAGAGAGAGAGAGAGAGAGAGAGA
>JBBPCX010000006.1:5266736-5292562 GCA_037974365.1 Hydrocynus forskahlii
TGTCCCCACAATGCGATAATTACAAGTATAGGTGTGTGTGTGTGTGTGTGTGTGTGTGTGTGTATTAATGTATTCTAGACAATAACAACACATATAAGGACATATATGCTGTTTTGGACTCCTGACAATGGATTGAGTTTGAAATTTTCCGACAAGTGTCACTCAGCAGCCCCAGCTCTGCATGTCTGTACAGGACTGAACAGTTCTGTGTTTATTTGTACATTGGAATTGTTCTTTATCTTTACTTTTTTATTGTTCTACTTGACTCCTTTGTTCGATTTCTTCTCTCACCTACATTTCTCAACATAAATTAATAAAGTGTTATCTCTCATCTGATATTCCCACACACACACACACACACATGCGCGCACACACACACACGCACACAAACACACATACACACACACACAGAGTGCTTTAACACTCACCTGCATTTTGAAATTGAAAATTTGCTCTGAGCATTATCTCTTTCTCTCACACCCCCCCCCACACACACACACATACACACACATGCATTAACACAGATTTGTGGACCAAATCAACCCGTGTCAAACAGGAATTTACGACAGATTTGATTGGCCTCCTTCCCTCAGGGTAGAAAGGAATGTGTTGCCTCATTTAAAAAATCCCACTTGTAATGACGGGCTGTGAGTTTCTCAGGTGCATTCCCTCAGAAGTAGGCCACGATCAAACGTCTGTACATTCTGTACCACACAAACACGCAAACACTTTTGTTTTCCAGGTATATCTGAGCGGGAATACAGCAAAACAGGGTGTTCACAACCCTCCTAAAGGAGTTGCATGTAAAGGAGTTTGCTTGTAAACTTAAATATAAAATATGAATTTAAATATAAACATGATTTTCATCATGTGAACACATGGTTCAAATGAACCAGCACCTGAACATTGATTTCCATAGTATACAGTTGCCTACAGTGGCACCGTGATGTGAGATATATTCGACAGCAAGTGAACAGTCTGTTCTTAAAAGTAAAGTAAAGTGACCATTTGTCATACATGCACACACCACAGCACATGGTGTGAACAATGTGAAATGCTTCTTTGTATTTAACCCATTCACCAGCTGAGGCAGCCAGGAACACAGTGCGGGGAGCAGTGTGTGGGGACAGTACCTTGCTCAAGCGTGCCATTAGCAATCATGGGATACGAACCCACAACTTTCTGGCCACAGGTACAACGTCCTAACCACTAGGCCTCCGTGTTTGATTCAGCAAAAATGGACAAATTTTAAAATCAAGTGACTCCGACAAGAGTCAAACTGATGGCCAGACTTGAGCATCTCCAAAACAGCAGGACTTGTGATGTAGATGAAGAAAGAACAACTGGTGAACCACGACAAGGTCATGGGCACCTAAATCTCAGTGATGTGTGTAGGGAGCAAAAGGTAGACCGTCTGGTTGTAACAGAGGAGCTGTTGTAACACTAATTAAATGCTGGCAGAAGGTGTTTTGGTGGAACCAGACATATGCAATATTAGGCGACATATTTGTAACTCCTGGTTGCATTCATCTTGCCCTCATTCGTACCATGAGTGGATTCTTGTTACAGTGGGACAAGAGCTTTCCATTTTACCATTACTTTTGTTAGTTTGCTGCTTGTTGATTTATCCACAGGTATCCTGCAAACACTGTCCAGCAGTGAAGGTGTTGAAGGTACTACTTAAAAGTTAGCAAACAAGCTTCGTTTGATGAAGAGAAAACAAGGACCTTAAGAAGTGTAAGAAATGTAAAATAATTTTTCAAAATGAAAAAAAAACAGTAAATGGCAGAAGAAAACATTGTTCGCTTTTCAAATATTCTGTTCCTCGTGAGGTGTTCACACAGTATATAAAGGCGATTAGCATGGTTTTAAAAAGTTTAAATAAATACAAATTAAGTTTTTTATTATGGCAGCAATGTTATAATGTCATAGGAAAACTATTGCTGTGATGTAAAAATCTTTTTATTAAAGGCGGATGGTTTTGTATACAGTATGTTTGGAATAAGGATACTAAATGTTTATGTCCAGCAGGCAGAGGAATAGTGAGCCTTATGTCAGTACATTGATCTTATGAAGTTCCTGGTTAAACCAAGCATCTGGTGGTGCCTTACAAGAGGGACTGATCAAAAGGTAACAGGCTCCCCCATATTCACTGCTAGTGCACAGGGAGCTCCTATGCAATATGCTGTGCAGTGGGAATATATATTTATATATATTGTTTGGTTTTGTTTGGCTCTTGGTAAGTGTAATTGCCTTTAGTTTCTCTGAATTAAAATCACTAGTAATTATCTGCTATTAGAGCCCTCAGTTCAAGAAGGATGGTGTCCTTATGGGGACAAAAGGAATAAAAAAGAGAGTATTAGAGTATCAGAGTGGAAAAAATGCTGAAAACACTCACCTATGTCAGAGTACTTATAGTAGTCTAGTGATAATTTAGATTAGGGGTGTGGAACTCCAGTCCTGGAGGGCCGTGGTCCAGCACGTTTTGGTGATTTCCCTGCTCAGAAGCACCTGGTTCACCTCACCAGGTAATTGTCAGGTTTAGTGAATGTGTTTGAGGAGGAAAAAAAACAATCTGGTTATGAAAATGGCTGCAGTAACAGGAAGCTATTTGGTGAAAAACACCATGAGTAATATCTCTGAGAGTTTCAATGGATTTATTGTTACGTATCCCACCGACTACAACTTACCTTGAATGTTATCTTGCATTCCATTTACCTTGGAAGTAGGACGTCAGAGGTGGGAATTCCATCACACTAGATTTTACTGCTTTCCAGGTTAAAAAGTCATTAAACAAGGTTAACCAATGTAGGCCATTGTTAGTGATGACAACTGATAATGCAATCCGTGTATTGTTCATGATTACAATAGCGTAGCGGCATGTCACTGATAGAAGTTGGACTGTATTGTGAATAAGACACAAATAACAGTATTAGAAGTGTATTTGGAAATCTGACTGCAGTGGCCATTCTGGTTTAAATTTCCTTCTAAGAACTTGGAAATTGTGGCTTCCTGGTTCCATTAGGTTCCAATAGCTAAAATAGTAGTAGTAGTACTAGACGTAGTAGTGACAGATAAAAAGATATAAGAAACCGTTTAAGGTCTTCGGGTTGTTCGGATAAAGAGCTGCTCTTTCTTGTTATACTTAAATGAGCAAATGGAAATTGAAAATGAACAGTTAAGTAAAGCTTATTGCATCACTTTGCTTGAAACAGAATTGTTGGAAGCAGCTTTTGTATTTTTTCCTTTTCCTTTTTTTTGTGTTTGTTTCTTTTACACTACATTACACAGTATATACATTTGTTAAAAATTCAAATAGTTATGTGTATACCTGATATCACAACAAAATACAAGTAAAATTGCTATTTTTAAAATTATGGTAGAAAAGTACCACTACTGAGAACCTGAGAGGGGTTTCTGTACTGAGGGTGGAACAGTTTGTGTTTTCTTCTGCCTCCAGTTAGTCTGTGATAACTTCACTATCTCTCTGTTTTTCTCTTGCTCTTTATCCATCCCTCTTTTTCTCTTTCCTCCTGAAAAAGTGGTGTCTTTCATCCTGGCCTTGGTCTGGGCTGAGTTTGTGCCTTGCTGTAATGGGGGTGCTTGAGTGTTTGAGCCTGACTATGTAACACACAGAGTTTTTTTGATTTCTCCACCTTGTTCCAATCCCAAGATAATCATAGACAACCCCCCCCCACACACACACACACACACAGAGTTCTCTCTGTTAACAGCAGCGAGTGTGTTATTCATTTATAATGGTATTGATTTTGTCAGCATGACAGGTCAGTCTTAGATATACAGGAAACCCCTGAAGTTCACGTGGGTTACGTTCCAAGAGAATTGTGAGAAAAACACAAATTTGTGATGTGGTAAAAAAATGCCTGACAATGCCTGTTTTTATAATATAAACCCTAAATATGCCCCCAGATATGCTCCTGAAACACTTTAATTTTATTTTAAACTCAGCTTAATACATTAACCTTAAAAATGTAAAGGTAAACTCGAGATAGCTACATGTGTGAAACTGTCATGATGAGGGAATTCTGGACTGCAGCTGCATCACAGGGCAGCAGCCAATCAGCAGCAAGGAGAATATATATATATATATATATATATCTTGTAATGAATCTTGTCTTTTTCCTAAAATTTTAGTACATTTTAAGGGGATGTGCTCTGTAACATACTAATACTTTATCTAGACTCGCTCATCTTAGCTACTGCACTTCATTCAGTCCATCAGACTGAAGATTTTTCTGTAAGGAACAGCTGATAATTTGAAACTCTAGTGAACCTGGTGCCACTGCAAGGTGTGAGAGAATGTCATTGCAGTAATGACAGCACATAACCAAAAGAAAACTGAAAGTCACACACATAACGGGCTTTGTTCACAAATTGTTTTCAGGTTCACACTTTTAATGAAATCAGTTTTCCTATTGAATTTTTTCCTAAGGCTAAACTTTTACAAGTCAGAAGTGTTGAGTCCGTGTCTGTGACTACAACAACACATTTCAGCACAGTAGTGTAGCATTTTAGACAGATTGAACGGGACTTTTGCCAACAATCTCTCGAGCTTGTCCAACTTTCCAACAGTTGCTCTGAAGAGAAAACAGGAGCACGGGTGTTTCGACTAGTTGCTAAACCGAACCGTGCCTGTGCGTTAATGTGTGCGTTGTACATTTCATTTTTGGCGCAATTCCAGTCCTGAAGAGGTTCTGTCATCTTCCATCTGCGGGAGAACACTCTCATCTGCACACGCCAAATGGAGAACAGAGCCCCCCCAGCCTCTCCCGCTCTTGCAGACATCTTCAAAGCTGTGTATCCCTGCACATTCATCCATTCTTACATGTTCTAACACACTCTCGGCCCGCTAATAGGAACAAATCCCACTGTGTCATTCTGAGGGACATGCTGAGTTGTCCTCCTGGTGACCCGTGGGACAGGAACAGCCTTTTGTGGAACATTTCAAAGCCCAGAAGCATTTAAAGAGTTACTTTGAAAACGTGTCCGGCGATGTAGCGGAACAGAAAAAAAGGAGGATCAAATGTAAAAGACAGGAACAGTCTGGTCTTCTGTTTGGAGTAGGGAGGTGGGGGGGGTGCTTTGATAGTGCCCAGTGTGCCGACCCCTAGGTCAGGTACTTCTGATGTATGATCTAACATTACTGTGCACACATCACATTTATTAAATCGCTTATTGATAAAAAAGATATGGGGAAAAATGGATGATCCGAAAACCTGGGCCCACACACACACACACACACACACACACGCTGCTGCTGCTTCTGCCGCCACCTCCCCAGCGAGGCGGCCCTGTTCCCAGAGGTAATAAGGCAAAATAGGCGGAGGAAATGCTCGGGCCGAATATAAATGTTGCCTTTAAGTCGGAGACGTGTGGCTGGAAATGTGGCACCATATTGAAGGAGGAAGATTTAGCTCTTTAGTGGATTAATCACTGTCATCATCTGGGCATTCTGAAGATGCAATTTAGATGGTAAATACCGACTTTGGCCATACATCATCTGTTGATAGTGCAGCATGCCAAAGTTGGCCTGCACATCTCTGGTGAGAGAGAGACTTACAGAGAATAAATGTTCTTATTTGAAATCAAGGCGTTTTTATCATGGCAGAACATGAAGAATTTAAAATGGACTTATCAGGATTTCATCTATGGAGCCAAGATTCTCAGTACCTTAGAATTTGCATAGTATCGTAGATGCGCGCCGAGGACTTGTCATTAAAGGCCTGATGGTCGAAGTAGTAATATAACCTTCAGTCGGTCATTAAGTCCTTGCATTAACTGGGAGGTTGCAGTGAATGCAGGTCGAAAACTGAAAGACGAGCCTCGCGTGCCAGCACTCTGAACACCCAGAGAGAAACATTCATCCGTTTTTCTAAAGAGAGCATAAACATATTTCCTCAACACGGCCTGATGTGCAAATGAGTGCAGGTGCAGGAGCTTTGATGTGGTGATAAATGTTATTTCCCACCTAGAAAAAGTTCTGTAGAGGGTGTAAGTATTCCTCTTTCTACGTAAAATATCGAATTTGTGAGACACACTTTAAAATATCATTGTAAAAACAAAATAAAAGCAAAAATAAAACAATACAAGAAGCTGCTAGAATCAAGCAAACGTTTCTGCCAATATAATGAGATCATTTCACTTGTTAAGCCTTCTTAAAACAAGAAAAGGTTGATGAAAAACTAGATTATTTATCTGACATAGTCAAGTAATTTGTACTTAAAAAAAAAAAAAAAAACAAGGTCTGTCATTTCTTTTCAAGATGTCCCTTCTTTGCCGTAGTAACACACTGATACAAGATAAAGTGCTGCCCCTTCTATCTTTGCATAGTGCTCTTATGCTGTTTGCAGTCATTGTGAAAAGAAGTCTCCCAACAACACATCTATTAGACACGCGCACAAATTTACACCTTGTTTTAAAATGTGGAGAAACGTGAAATGCAAAACCAGCCGCTAGTAAATCAAGCAGAATATGTAATCAATCACATCTTTAATATTTAAAGTCTTTGCTTCATGGTCTGGCCATGTTTTTGAGATCCTCTCTCAAACGCATGCGCATAAAAGAGGACAATGAGTTCTCCATGCCCATGTGAAACTGCCACAAAAGGCAGAGGGCAGCGGGTCCACTGTCTACTGACTGAATGCTAAAATAATTGAAGCGCTGTGTCCTCAGTCTTCACCAGCCCTGTCCCATTTGGAGTACTTGCAGTCCCGCTGTCCTCATTCTGCAATATTGGCTTAGGCTGTAGTTCCGTGTCCCACTTTTCATTTTGCCATTTTAAAGGATGACTCACAATCACCCTAAGTGTGGAGGAATGTATTGAAGTAGACACGGCGGTTAGACGGAGACACAGGCCTCAAACATGTGCTGAAAGAATGTTTACCGCACTGTTTCAGCTCTCACGACAATGTGTGGATATTTAGAAGATGCACATTTTGATGTTTTGACTGAAAAGAACATTTATTAACACCACTATCTCTTCGTCACTGATGTGAGCAGGCTGACACACTTTAAACACAATGCACAGGTTACCTGATAAGTTTGTCTCATTAACTGAGTAGTAAATTCAGGAGCACTGCGAGTGTGTCTTGCAGTTGTTTTGAAGCGCGTTTTGCATACACACATATGTTTAAGATATTCGAGGTGGGAAATTTTAATCAACTTTCTCTTTATTGCAAGTTCAGAATGTTTCATTAATGTTTCATGCCACTTTTACCCTGTTAAATAGCTGCGAAAGTGTGAAAACTTTTGCTATTAATAATAATTCTGTGTCTAGAATGCTTCGCAGTGGATTTGCATATCTATGACAGAAGTACGAACCATTTGCATTTATCATCACAAATTATAATTGTGTGGGATACACAGCTAAACTTTCCATTGCCTCCACTGGCAGCGGTTGCAAGTACAGTGAATAATGATAATTAAAGAAAAGTATAACTCATTCTGGTTTTTTTTTTTTTGGTGGATGCCGAATGATGAGCTACAACATAAACAAGTCAACAAGCCACACTTTGATCATCGTCAAAAATCAAAATCCTTTCCATGTTTTCAGATCAAATAAGCTCATTGCGCTGATGCATTTGGGGGATGAATCTGCACAGGTAGAGCAAAATTCTCTTTCATCTCTTCCTCCCTGTGTTTGACAGCAGCGTAGACTGTATGTAGCCTATGCAGTCGGGCAGATTAATTATTTACAAGCCCTCTATTTAACAATGCCTGGAGTGCAGATTTTTGCGGTGAGATTTGAATGTCTTCATTACGTGCCCTGTCACACATCGAGGAACAGAGGAGAAGCAAGCAAAACACATTTGATCCTTTTCAGTTTTTTTATTATTAAATTTTTTTTCAGAGCGCCTGAAAGCATGAACAGGAATTCTAAAGACAGAATAAGTTGCGAGGAAGTGGAACAACAAAGGCAAGGAGTTTGAAAGGTCATGCTTTTTTCATACTGTAGGTTTTTGGGCTATGAACTAAGAGTGCATGGATTGTTGGTAATGGCGTGCAACTCTTATGTCGAAAGCAAGGTGCACTTCTTGCACTCAAGGGCTTCTTTGGGATGATGCCATAAGAGCCAATCTTGGTTTCTAAAAGAAACCTTTCATTGAGTGGTTCTTGGTTTTCATTTGAAGGTTGAATGAAGAATCCACATGTAATGTAACAGCTCTATATTCATTATTATTTTTTTAATTCTAGAATCATAGGCAAGAACCTTTTAGGAATCCTTTTAAAGGGGAATTCCGCTGATTTTCTGAAAATATGCATATTTCAGTTTTTGAGAGGTAAACATAGTCATTTGAAGTGGTTTGAAAAGGCTTATTGTTGGAAAACCTACATATTTGGATTTTTTTACAGTGTCAAGGTGCGTACAGCATAAGTACATTCTTTTATTTACTACCCTTGATGACCATTTTATTCCGTGGTACCTGTACATCATAAATTCCAGTGTCCTGTACCTTTACATCATAAATTTATTTGAAAAAAGTTTTCAGCCAGAGCTTGTGTTTAAGTTGAAGCTAGTAGTCAAAGTCATAATCCTTCCAAAATGGGAATTTCCTCATGTCAAATAATGTTTATAAAGGTTAAAAAACTCTTTGATCAAAGTGGAAAACAATTGATCCTCGTGGGTACTGTGATTCGAGAGACCATTACGTGCATATTAATGCGGTTGGGGGGATTGTTCCCATGTCCCTTCGCTGCATGCTGCAGTGATCTACTGTTTTAATATCACCACATAAAGAGACTCTTCCCCCACACATCACTTCGGCATGGCGGTAAAGTAAATGGCTTGGTGACACACGCATTCATATTGAAAGCGTATTTCAAATAAATTAGTCAAAGGGCTGAATTATTTTATAATGTTCAGTGAGTAAAGCACATCAGGCCAAGTAACAAACAAGAAACGATTCTTTCTCCGACATTCACACAACAGACGGATCTAATAGCTGATGTCCAGAATACAGGAACCAACTGAATAATAGATCCAAAGCAATTTCTCCTGAAATAGCTCCACGGGTGGCCTGAAAGGCCTTGGCTGCACACTGGTAATAAGCTGGAAATTACCCAGTGGCACATCCTTATCTCCAAATGAGCTGAGAGGCTTCGCTGAGGAGTTGCGAGGTACTTAAGTGAGGGTTTTACTGCAAAGTTGAGCCATGCTTGGCGAAAGGAAAGGAATTCAGAGCCAGATATGTGATAATGTGGGTAAAATTTTATCCTGCATTGCTTGGAATCATAAAAGTAAACCAAATTCCTGTCATTAAATGGACAAAGCTTGTTAACGTGTACTCTGGCTCTGAAATCATGTTCACACCTGTTGGCCTAGGGGTTAGAGCGTTGCCCCTGCAATCAGAGGGTTGTGGGTTTGAATCCCAACTGCTAGTGTCATCACTGAGGTATCCTTGAGCAAGGTCCCGTCCCCACACACTGCTCCACAGGTGCCCCTCATTGGTGGCAGCCCCCTGCTTCACTTGGTGAATGGGTTAAATGCTGAGAAAGAATTGCGCCCTGTTCACACATGACTATAAGAGGCCACTTTACTTTATGGACATGTATATACACATCACTAGAGTTCTGGATAAAGCAGTTAATATAAACCATTGTCCTGGTGCAACCATCTGAACGCTGTCCCTGTCATTAAGATGTTGTGACTTCACGCCCCACAATGCCATGAGAGCATGCCGACTCAAGCATCACAAAATTGGCGGTTAGTGTTCTCCTCCAAGTGTGTTGAAGTAGTTGTATTTGGACTAAGCCAACTTTTATGTGATTTAGTAGAAGTATTTGTTAACCGTCTCCCTCCCAGCTTGCTGTTATTGTCTAATTGGGGAAGATCTAGATATCAGGTGGATTTTCTGTGACCATTAAAAGTAAGCCTGAGGGGTTTTATTTCAGTTTGTGTGCCTAACACCATGTTACACATGGTGGCAGCCTAGTGGGTAGGATACTTGCCTCTGGACGAAGAGGTCATGGGTTCAAATCCTACCTTCAGCAAAACCACCACTGGGTTCCTATGCAGGACCCTTAAGCCCAAGTTGCTCCAGGGAGACTGCCCCCTGTAGTTAGGGAATGGAAGTGTCTTTGGATAAAAGCGTCTGCTAAATGCCGGAAATGAAAAATAAATGTAAAATCACTGTAACTGCCTCAAGTTGCTTCCTGCTTTATTTCAGTGCTTTCATGTTTTGGTGCATCTCCTCATACAACGCATGTCTCGTGGAACCCAGTCTGTGACGAGGAATGTCATCAGCTGGCGTGTTGACCCAACATGGCCCGGCGAAATGAAAGCCACGTGCGAAAGCAGCGAGCAGCCTGATAATTGACAGCGGCACTTTGAAATGCTGATTATGTGGGATGCCCGCCATCCCGCTGACTGTGCATGTGCTCTTACAAGAAAGGTTTAGATCAGAAAGATGACCCTCACAGCGGGGTGGGGGGGACTCAGACTCACACCATGAGTCTCTGAAGTGAGGGTGGAGACACTCAAAAACACACAGGAACAGAGATGCACCTAGAACTACATTCTATGTACTTATGGATTTGTATTTTGTATATGATTTTAGACTTATGTTAGTATTTCTTACATTAATATAGAATTCAGTTGTTGTGTATGTGGTGGCTTAACCAATCAGATTTTAGGACCAGGACTATCTGTTCTATAATCAGAATGTTGTAAGAGGGAAAACTGATGCTTACAAAGCCTCTTTGGGCTGTTTTCAAATGATGTACTGGATTATGTATTTAGATTTATTTTGTTTAAAAAAAACAGTTGGAAATAATTTTACAACTGACACAAACTGAAACTGAGAATATTATGTAAGTGTTCCAGCGAAAGATTTACCATTTAAGTTTTGGCCAGTAAAGATGAACATACCTCCTAATATCTGTTTCTAATAACAAAAGTGATGTTCTTGAATCACACCTACCTCTTCTCACATCAGTGCTCCAGGCAGCCTGAGCATCACTTTCCCCAAGCTGTTTGTTTTGATAACAGGTGAATTAATATCCTGACTCAAGCAGTGCTACATCGAGTAATCCTGCGAATATTTCATTGGTCACCAACACACTACTCACAAAAGAGCATGAAATATGGAAATTGCATGAGCTCTTTGGGTCAGATTAGCCTGCAGTGGAACTGTTCTACTGACTGAGGCACAAAATTACATAATGAGAGCTTTTGGCCAGTGGAGTTTCCCAGATTTCACAGTTTTCATTCAACAAAGAGCAGAAAATGAATGTGTTCAGACACACATTTCAATCATGCTTCAAATAAATTAGTAAAACTTCTTGTAGGAGTTCTGCTTCAGGAGAACTGAATATTTAAATATTTTTATGTAAGTCTTTATTGTCAAAAAATAGTTATTTCTGCACTTTAATATTTTTAATAACATGATTTCTTGGTGCTGGTAATAAATCATATTATGTTTATTTTGATATCTAATCGAATCACTTTATATTATCGCTTCAAGCCATGTAAGCAATAAAAATCATTAGTAAATATTTCTAAAGTGATGAGAATTGTCTTCCAATGATGTACTCATGCTCACTCAAACAAAGCACATCCAAGAATAAGGACAGCGTGGAGCTTCTTTAACACGGCGTTAAAACCTCACAGAACACAGAAAGGATGGAACTTTTTTGATTCACTGTGACTAATATGAACATGGATACACAACAACTAGAAAAAGACTTTGAATGTTACATTAGGTAAGATAAGGGTAAGAAAATAACAAGAATCAGTGTCTGTTTTCCCTTCATGCACACTTCACCATGGTCTGGACAAAGTCACAGAATGCCATTATTCCTGCCACAAGGTCAACAGCAGAAGACTCATTCATCAGCAAGGCCTGATTAGAAATATTGACAGATGAAGAAGCCTAGAGAGGAACCAGGAAGGAGGTGACACGGAGCTTCTTCACCATGAAAAACAGCCATGACCGGCACAGTGAGCTAGGATTAAAAGCCATGATGAAAAAGCTACCCATCACTCAGTACGAGACAGATGAGTGGCCACGGTCTTCCGGCTTGCAGCCAATTTGAACATGGTCAGTGCTGGAGACCAGGAGACAAAAGGAGAAGATTTGGAACAAAAGAGAATCCTTGGTTTTATTCTCTTGTTGCTCTTTCTCTCGTTTTCCTCCAGAGATGGTTGGAATCTGTCCCATGAGAGATGGAGGTCTCACTGCATTATTCATCCAGCTGACCCATGACCCTTCAGCTCAGGAGAAAAGCTTACAGTCTTTCAGAGAATGATGGATGTTCCCTAATGCATGAACCTCATCTTGTTATTTATCAGGAATTGGCACCTTCATACCAAAACCTTGTAAGACCCAAAATGGTAGTCAGTTTGGGTTGTTTCTGTTGATCTATTCATTACAAAATGTTCACCGCACAAAGAGAGTAAATCATGTAAAGAAGACTAACAGAATAGAGTTATGAGATATGGATATGGATATAATGTGATGATTTCTTTACACATGTGTACCTTTTCTTACAAATTTCACGCATTTTCTACCATTTATTCCAACCATCTCCTTGTCATTGATGCAATAATTAACCTGCTCTTGTCACGGAGACTGACCTGCCCAGTTGTAGCACGGTGGATGAGCCCAGTCGCGGATACAACCGAAAGAGCTGGTAGACTACGCACTTTACTCTAAGAACGCTCCATGAAGGAGTAGAGGTTCCCACCAAGGAATCCGCGTTCTCACACACACACAGAAGGGTATACAACGAGATGGTTCTGGCTAGCAGAATACTCATGGTACCGAGAGATAGGAGAATGAGCTGGGCACATAACTCCAATGTCTGTGTGCAGACTGTCATCTGTTTCCTGTTTATATACCCTACGCGTGAGTTACTTCCGATTCCGAATGACGTCATGCGACCTGGTGTGTGTGACAGCTCTAAGGTCAATCCCTCATGCGTTACTCTCTCTTTTACTTTACATTGAAGTTTAGGTATGTTTATACTTACCAACTTGCTACTAATAATTTGATATTGGTATTTTATGTCTTTTGAGCATGCCATAGCTACAACCTTTTGGGCATTTCAGTAACTGTCTTGCTACAGTATTATATCCAAAATGAGTGGACAGCACTTTGGAGATTGCATCCCACACATACCCAGTTAATACTCATAGTGCTTTGGAGTTTGTATCAATGATCTGCTTAATATCTACAACTTACTGGACTGTAAAAGAAAGCATCACCTCCTCCGTTATGCTGAAACTGAGAGTTGCTCAAGACTTTCTTGATTTTCAACTTCTTGTTGGAGCAGGCAGTAACTCATACCTTTAATATCCATGTGTCAGCTCATTTTCTCTTCATCGTGCCCTCCAAAATAAGCTCTGCGAGCCCTGGAGGCAAGAAGTTCACCTAAATCACTCAGGGTGCAGGGTCTGTGTATATGAGTGGTGGAAAAGTACAGGCTTGAAAGAACAGCAAAAGGCTGTTACATAATAGCTTGTTACAACAAGTTGGAACAGCATTACCTTTAGCAGCGTGCCCCAGAAACATCAGCTATTTCTGTAATGCAACTAACCCCACTCTCTCTTTCTCACCTCCTCTGTCTCAGGCCTGCCAGCATTACGATTCACTTTTATTGTCAAGCGCAGCAAGAAATCAAGCTGGCTGAAGGTTCTGTTTTGCGAAGCGTATGAGACTTTTACCTCTGGGTTAAAGTCAAACCAAGACTCTTAGAGTAAAACACAAAGGCCTATTTTCTTTTGGTATCGCTTCACCTAATTGCCTTGCCATTACTAGTTCAGAATAAAAGGAACTGATGAACAAATTGAACTGAAGTCTAACGGCGATGTCCAACAAACAAGGATGATTAAAAACATATTTCTTGCCTCCGGTGCAGTCCGCTAAAACACAGCCCAGTTGTTTGGGCAGCAGTGCTCAGTGGGTGGGAGGCACTATCAAAACCAGATTTGGGTGTTTGTATCCTGTGACCTCTTTGATTTTTTTACACTCCTCCCCCCACATCAAGTCCAGGAGGAATGCTCTTCTGCGGTATGTGGGTGTACAACAGCACGATGGACCTACTTGCCAGGGTTTTGCAACATAAATGCCTACATTGTGATTCCATTGCTCCATATTATGGCTGCAATAAATATGCATGCTTTGGATTACATTAATACTTTTGTTCATCCATACACCCATAGAAACACTCATCTGGAACTGCGATGGACACAAAAACACATAGTGACTGGACAGAGGCTGATTTGCATACCCATTTACATTCATTAGTATTACAAAGGCTAACAGCAGCAATAGCATGTGCTGAATTGACCATATAACATTCTGTAATAATGCTCTGTACAATACTGTGTAAAAATCAGATGACACCCTTTTGTCTATTCAATTAGTCAAAACGGACAGTCAGTTCAAGTTATTTAATCTACAGTATCATGAGAAAGTGCTAAGCATATATTTATCAGATAAGTACATCAAATCCTCCAAAACTAAGTGTCATCAAATCTATTAGTATTTATTTTGCAGATTATTTACTTTTGTGGCCCCTAGTATGACTTTAGCTTGTCCATCCTTCCGATCTGAAACTCAAAGACAGAAGATAATTATCTTGCATAAGAAAGAAGAGTTTCCAAAACTGGAGTATAAAACATTTTTTAAATATAGAGAATGTGGGACTCCCAACAACCATGCAAGACCTGGAAGAACACCAAAATCGATCAGATAAACAGCACTTCAAGCTTTCATCTTTGAGAAAGAGAGAAGAAAATCAGACTCTGGTTGTTTTTATATGGACTTATATTAAGGACTAACTGTTGCTACTCAGAATTCACAGTGAATATGAGGCAAATTGCAGGAAAGGCCACAATGGCAAAGCGCTTAGATCTGTTTTCTTTGTTTGTGTTACCGTCCATTGTTCTTCTTCTTTTAAGACACTGGGGGTGATTTGGATGCAGCAGCACGTTTAGCGTATACGTGTGTGTGTGTGTTTATGTGTGTGTGTGTGTGTGTGTGTGTGTGTGTGTGTGTATGTATGTGTGTGTGCGTCCTGTCACGTCTCCTTCGCCCCCACGCTGTGCTGATCGGCTCCTCTGTCAGGGACATGCCGTAGCCTGGGAGGAAAGGGTACACACTTAGGGTCAGGGGTCGAAAGGAGAAATCAGGCCAGTGGCTGGGCTATCACTAGTCCGAGGCTCGCTTCATTTGCAATGCTAAAGATATTGGCTTTGGTTTCCCTCCTCCTTCGCTGCGCTGCATAGCTGTGCTGTTTTTTGATCACTGCAGATTGCGGTTAGGTTTTCACACTGTTCTTGGACTGATATTCTTCATGCTTCTTGCACAAAAAGTGTTTTTTTTTTTTTCCGAATGAACATGCCAGAGCCTTGGCTGCTTGTCATTTCTTCAGTTACGAGAGCAGCAAAGTCTGCCAAGCTCTGAACATTTTGTTTTGCCATGAGCTTTTCAGCATGTTCCTCATGCTGTTGCACTCAGTGTGCTTTTTGACCCCATTTAATATTCTTTTTTATTTATTTCCCAAAATTAACAATTAGCACAATTTGGAAGATCACAGATCAAATGAACGTGTCACACCGGCTTCCAGTCATTTGTTCAATCGCGGAAGTGCAAAAATACTGATCATTTCAGATTGCTGTGAGTTTTCTGCACTGTTCTTGGGCCAATATTTTTAAAATAAACTTATTTTATTTTACTGGCCTTGTATTTATATTCCAGATAAACAAATGGGGAGTTCAGAAGATTGTAGATCAAATGAAAATATCAGAATCTTGGCTGCTAGTCATTTGTTCAGTGCTGGGAGCACCAAAGACCACTGAAGAAGAGTACTAAAGAAGGCTAATTAAGAGAAGCCAAAACAGCCAGACTCCACTTGAACTACATTTCAGAGTGCCGGAGGGCCAGAGTGCTATAAAAATGTCTCGTTTTTGTGGGCTCCTGGTGTGGAATCTGTGGTTTGGTTTGTGTCACAGGCTGGATGAAGGAGACAGAGAAAAACTCCTTGGGCCGAGCCTCATCCCCTCCTCTACCAGGCCTCCAGAGAACCAGTTCTTTAATCAACACACTGCTGCTCAAAGTGATCATGAGCTACAAGCCTTTGGTCTCCTCACATCTCTCTCACTCTGCTTCTTAATTTGGCTCTCATTCTGTCCTCCTCCTTCTACCTCTCCCTCTCTCTCCCTCTCTCCTTTACTGTCTGTGTCCTGCACCCCCCGCCTTCTCTCTCCATCTCCCACTCTCACACTCGTTTGTTCTCACTAGCTCATTCCCTTTTGTTTGATGTATCATTCCCACTTGTAAGTTTCAGCGAACGCCTGCCATGCTTTTCTAAATGCATGTCAGAGCGAAAGAGAGCCAGGAGAGCTTGTTTGCACTTTTGCAGTTTGGAAGAGAGAGAAAGAGAGAGAGAGAGAGAGAGAGAGAGAGAGAGAGAGAGAGAGAGAAAGAGAGAGAGAGAGAGAGAACACACACACACATACACACCCTCATTTTAATGCCTTGTCAGGACATAGGATCATCTATATGTCCCATTTGTGGTCTATATGTATCTATGTGTAACAATAACATGTCTCTTGTGTATTCTATATACAGTCGTATGCAAATGTTTGAGCGCCGTTGGTAAAAAGGCATGTTTTGTTGGTTTTCTAAGTGAAAGAAAGTGCATCTGCTCCACAGAAGAACAGACTTCTACACACTGTAATGCACAGTTACTGTTTTTTGAATGAACTGAACATATGGGCAAAAATATGGCATATTTTATGTCTTGTTTCCCAATATGTCTACAAAATAAATAGAAAGTAGACATAAAAATGTGCAAACAAAGACCATATTTAAGTATATTCTCTGCAGAGGAGTTGAAAATCAATAAAACATGTAATTTTACCAAGGATATTCAAACATTTGTAGGTAGATGAGGACAGACCATTTCTGTTTGCAGAAATATGCTTCAAATGCGTTTTGTGTATATTATATGTATATTAGCACTGAGATGAAGGTACATAGTTTAAAAATAGAAACAGCTTCACGGTACATTACAGTAATTTACTGCCAGCAGTTTCTGCGGTACAGTTTCCAGGGTTCCCCTTTTGAGTCTTGGAAGTCTCCTGACGTTTCTTTCTCCAGCTTTAGGGAGTTTTTCTTTGCCTCTGTTGCCTTTGGCTCACTCACCAGGGGCTCAGACCTGGATTCTGCAAAGCTGTTTTGCGAGAACATGAGCTGTAGGAAAAAAATGCAATTTAAATAAAACTGGCTTGACTCGACTTGTGTTTACTACAGTCGACTCCTGTATCTGTACAGTCTTTCCCTACACAGCCAATTAGGTTTGTGCTGCCACATATTTAAAAATTATTGAGGTTATTTAGCCAGGATAATGCTATTTTCCACAACTGCATGGTACTCTGCTGTTTATCAACCCGACTCGAAAATGAGCATCACATTAAATCCACTTATACCAGAATTTAAAACTACATAGACAAAACTGCCATTCACATGCTTTACCAACAACAGCTACTGCAAAATCCAACGTTGACAAGATGCTTGACTGATATTTCACAGACTGAAATGTATAGTTTTGTTATAATTAATATTATTATAGGAGGACTGTCGAATTTTTATCTTTTTATTGATCATAATAGTGTACATTAACCTTCTTTTCTTTGTTTGATCTATAAAATCAGGAAATTTTTCCCTGAAATGCGCACACACACACATCAAATGAGCAGCTCCAGTGTTGAGTGGGTGATCATACACCAGGAGGTCATAAAAGCGCAGCTAGCAGTTGTTATTACCACATCCTGAATGCAGGACATCTTCCATTTTTACAGCAGTGTGGAACATATTTGTGGGGAAATGGGTGCCGATGGCCAACCTGACCATTTACCAGCTGCGCAGCTTCAAGCTTCAAGCCTGTCATTTACCTCAGCTCTGCTCCTCAGCCTGCAAACAAAATGTACCCCATCACCAACAGCATCATCACCATCATCATCACCACCATCATCATCACAGTAACCAAGTTTACGTGTCCAGTGAAGGCCTGTGCTTTCCTTCGTGAACTTTATATGACTGTGGAAACCTGATCCCCAAAGCTACATCCGACACTGAATTATTCACCAACTACAAACAGACCTAAATCATCAGCCCATGATTAATTCAGTGGATGTAAACTCAAACAAAGTGGCTGTTTCACTGAAGACAGGGAACGTTACACTGCAAAAGTGAAAGAGTCTTAAGTGTAGGCGATAAATCTTTTCCCATTTCTCACTGTTAAGAATATTAGAAGATTCTGAACCCTTTTTGGATCATTTTTGCTTGTGCAAAGTGAATTCAAATGATATCATTAGAGTAGACCCTCAGGGACCCCTAGGAAATTAATTTCATGTTATTTAATAGAAATATGTCTGTATTTGAACAACTGTGACAGGAGTTGGGGCATTTCTAGGGCTCACCCCAACGGAAAACGTCCAATCAGATTTTTTTTTTGCTGTGGTATCTAGCTTGGTATAGCCAAGAGAGCTTGTTCATGTCAGATCAAACACCAGCATCCACTATATGAGCAAAAGTATTGGGACACACCTGTTTTTCAGGGTATGGGCTAGGACCCTTAGTTCCAATGAAGGTCAATCTTAATGCTTCAGCATAACAAGACATTTTGGACAACACCATGCTTCCAACTCCAACCAATGGACAAAGCAAGCTTCATAAAGACATGTCTGGGGGAGTTTGGTGTGGAAGAACTTGACTGGCCCACACAGAGCCCTGACCTCAGCCCCATCCAACACCTTTGGAATGAACTGGAACTGAGATTGTGATCCAGATCTTCTCATCCTGCATCAGTGTCTGACCTCATAAATGCTCTACAGAATGAATGGGCACAAATTCCCACAGAAACACCAAAATCTTGTGGAAAGTCTTCCAAGAAGAGTGGAAGCTGTTATAGCTGCAAAGGGGGACCGACTCCAGATTAAAGTCTATGGATTTAAAAGCAATGCCATTAAAGTCCCTGTTGGTGTAATGGTCAGGTGTCCCAGTACTTTTGTCCATATAGTGTATTTAAGATGTGATAATGTGATCAACCAATTACCCTGTAATTTCCAGTGGGTGGGACCAGTTTTGTGAGGAAAAATGTCACTCTAGGTCTTCTGGAAGTTGTAGATACTGTGAACCCACGCGGCATCCTCATCAGCGTGTCTCTGTCAGCCTTTGGTGAAGGATTCACACTTGAAACACTTCATACAAAGTTAAATATATATATTAATGTTTGTTGTATACTTTAAATAAAGCATGGCTTATCTTTTACAGGCTTCAGATGTCTTTGTTTAATCTTGAATGGCCAAAAAGATTAAACAAAATGATTAGCTTAACACAAGCACACCACTAGAAGGTTATGAGACACTAGAAGGAATCAGTATTGTGTAAGAGAAAAATCAATGTATTCACTTATATTATAAGGCAAATTAGCAAATTCAGTTTGTGATTCTTATATTTGAATGATTCTTTCTCTAAACACTATATTAATGTGATTCTGCCTAATGATCAAGGTTGTGAAGCCAGGCCTGAGCTGCCAGGGCACAGGGACATGATTAAACCAAGGTTGTTATTTATGCAAACCGTATGTTTGGAGCTCAAGAGTTTCAGATAAGGTGTTTTGTTCAGGGTTGTTTTCATGGAGCCTCACTGTGAAAAGCCATAACATAGATTCTGGCTGGAACCTCTTCAGGGGGAGGCGACATGGTTTCTGCCCTGTTTTGATAAGGTGAATGGTCTTCTTCAGAGTATTAGGCCTCTGCTGCGAAGGTCCAGTTTCTTTAGAGAGAACTTCAGAATGAATACCTCTCTCCTTCTTAAGAAGAAAATAAAGTCTTTAAAGTGAGCAAAGAATCTTTTGTCAGTTTGCTGATTTTCTCACCGCCATGACAATTGTTGTAGTCAGATCCCATCAGAACACTAATCCTAGACTCTGCCCCCCCTTCCCCACAACTTCTAATGCCTAGATCACCTGAGCTCTAATTACATGACTCTAATAAATACCTCAGACATCTGTATTCAGACTTGCAAAGTATTGTCTTTGCATACAGAGTGTTTAAACATTTTGTTGTTCAGTTTTTTAATTACCTTGCCTGTTTTCTTGACTTTGATTTCGCGATTGGTCTATTTTGGTCTATTCCTGATAGCACTGGCGATATTTGATAATATATCATTTTTGGACTGAACTGAATGAATAGTTTTACGCTCAGTTTGCTGTAACTTATCATTGTTCCTTGAAAAATCTGTAATGCATATATAGTGCAGTGAGTGCATATATATGTATATAATGTGTGTGTGTGTGTGTGTGTGTATAAATATCTAAATATATAAATGTAACTGCTTTTCCAAGCTCAGCCTTTGTTTACTGACAGTGCCGAGCATTTCTATGAGGGATTCCTCTTTAAGTTTGTGCCCACACTGGGAGTGAGCATTCATTGGTTTAGAGGTGTAGAATTTAGCTTAATGTATTTTACATGCATTCGGAAAGAAAAAAAATGCATATTGCTCTTTTATTGCATGTGGCTGGAAGCAATAAAAACATTTGCATTCTTTGTGAGCGGAGCAATAGAGCACTTGAAGGCAGTCTGTTTAGCTTCCAGTGGGCCGTTCATATCACTGATGCGTGGCAGCTATCAAATGTAAGTGACAGTTGAAGCATGACCTCACCTTTGAAACTCATTTCCTTTCATATGTGAGCTGGAAAATAGACATATTATTAAAGTTGCTGTTCTGATTTAATTTCATCCCAGTATCCCCCCCCCCCACCCCTGCAGCCCCCCTCCGTTCTTCCTCATACACTTCCACTTCCTTTTCTTTCACACTTTCCATGGAATCCCCTCATTATGGGAGCTGCGTCTGAACTCATTCACACTAACAATGTCTCAAAATAGTCACCTACAATGCAAGTAAATACAATAACAGTGATATAGGATTACGAGAATACAGGAAACGCGATCATGCCGTGTACCCTTAACCTTTATCGTGTACCTCACAGTAAATACCAACAACATTACAAGTATGATGTAAATGTATTTTAACCCCTTAAACAGTCATGTTTCTTTCTGCTGTTTATTACACAGTAACAACACAGAAGGCAGTTCAAACTGCCTGAGTTATACTTAAGTTATAGAGATACTATAAAATTTGTACCTGCCTTTGTGTTCTATCCCCTTGAGATATTGATCACTTAAACTTTATTAAACTTCACTCATTTTCACTCACCATATTTGTGTTTGTAGTAGAAGTAGAAGTGGAGATTTTTAGGTTTGAATTTGAAGAAAAGTTATCGCTTCCACAAATACAAGTAATAAATTACACTTATATTTACTAATACTGGGCAACATCTTTAATCGCAATTAATCGCATCATTTTCTGCAACTAATCATGATTAATCATATTGTTATATGCAAAATTTTGTAATAATTTTAAAAGTAGTGTATTGCACACTTTTATTTTAAAAGTACTGCTATATGAAGAAAAGTGCAATAATGTTTGGTTTGCAAACACTTTAAACAAATAAGGTGCTTTTTAACAGCAGTGTTACCTGCAACACAGCTGCAGTTAAAATATTAACTTAAATATTAATGTAATCAAATCAAAAGCAAACTGAAAGCTCTTTGCCACTCTCACTAGTTTGTTATAGAAAAACAAGGTTTTTTTCTGAGCAGGAACCAGCAGAAACATTTTTCTTTTATCAGCGAGCAGCAGAAACAGGCTATGTTCAGTAGCGAGTGTCCCTGTTAGAGTGAGGTGAAGTGGTCCAGCACAAAAAGTGCTCTCACTGGTTGAGGCGCATGATGACGTCCATCCCAAGCCAGTACTAATCAACATCCCACCCCTCCTGTGACCGATGGTTTGTCGGTGTGTGAATTCAGAGCCAGTGAGCAACGAACTTTCAAAATGATAGTAATAAAAAAAGGTTAACGTTAATGCACGATAAAATATTTGTCGGGGTTAAGTAAATAATGCGTTAATGTGATAGAAACGTGTTAACCTGCCCAGCCCTAATATTTCCATTTAATTTTTTATAGACTTCATATTTCTTTACTTCAAACAGTACAAAAAAACTTAATTTAAGTGTGATTCACAGTGTGTGTGTATGTGTGTGTGTTTGTGTGTGTGTGTGTGTGTGTGTGTGTAAAGTAAAGTAAAGTGACAGTCATAACTCGTTATTTTCTCAGCATTTGACACGGCTATTTCTGCCATTAAATCTGTTCCCCTTTTACTAACATTTTTTTCTTCTGTTTAGTTTGTCTTACAAACCACATTTTTGAACAAGAAAAGGCATGAATAGCAATATAAATCACACATCAGCCACCTTTGATCTGAACTCTGATTAAACAAATCAATAAAAAGCATGAACAGTTTTGAAGTGAGCTCTGAATGAGCCTTTATGTTCACTCCATGGAAAAAAAAACCCAATAAAGTAAGCCGACAATAAAGGACGAACCTGATATACAGTGTTAGAAACCATGGTAGCACACAGAACACTCTGATTATACACTCTGGTGCATTTCAGCTTGGACACACACGTTATATAAATCCTCCGGCAGCACAATTTATAGTGACATCAACAGATTCTCTGGATCGCCGGCGAAATGCTCGGTTCCATTGGGTTAATACCCAGATGATGTGCTAGAACAGGAGTGTAATAATGCTGAGTATTCAGGAAGTCATACACTGCAGAAAAAGGAAACACCAAGCAAGATAGAGCAAATCATGAGAAAGATGTTTATAATGAGGTACAATTCAGTGAAGTGAGTAATGCAGTAACTCATCATTCCCTGTCTAGTGTTTTGCCAGCAAAATAGAATATAGCAAAGATTATGAATATGATGGTATTTGTAAATTTCACAGCAACTGAAATTTAACAATTTATCAATTTTTGGTTAAAAAAAACCACACACACACATTTGACAGGGGGAAACATTCCAGCAGTTTTTTCTCCATCATTTTAAACACTTTAAACAGTCCATGACTTTTATTTTCACCTAAAAATTGAGCCCACACGTTATGGATTATCATTACAGTCATTATAATCCAGGTCAGAATCAATGCAATTGAATTGACACCTTTAGGTCAATGCACTGATGCGGTTTTACACACCTAGCACTGAGTGCATGAGAGAACACAACACGATCCTCAGATGAATGTATGGACGTGGTAAGGTCTGGTCGTCCGTGTGGAGATGACCCCAGGCCAGGCAGGTGTCAGGGGTGATGACATCACACACACTGGTCTTGCTTATCCTCCAAACATGTGGGAAGTTTCCATCACACACAGACAGGCCACCAGTGTTTTTAGTAAATATATACGCTGCCTTTACAGCAGTGGGGGAGATTTTCAGATTTGACTAAATGCCTGACATTTCTGGAAAAAAAATAATAAATTCTGCAGTTCTTGACTCTGAATTCATTTAGGGTAATTAAGTGACTCTGTCAGATTGCAGAAAGACACAACTGTGTGTGTGTGTGTGTGTGTGTGTGAGCGTGGAGCCTGCTGTGTTTTCAGCTTGACTGTGAAGAATACTGAGTGGCATTTTGATGGTGTTCCAGCCTTCGCTGAAGTGCTGTGTGAGATCCAAATGTCTGTCTGCTCGCTCTCTCTTGCTCTCTCTCTCTCTCTCCTTCCTCCTCCTGTTCCTCCACTAGTGTCTGCCATACCATGGCCATCTGCCATGTTGGACGGATGCCTCGAGACAGCTAAGTGAATTGTGGCCTGGGACCACTGTAGTCGTCTACGTTACACATTTTTAGAGGCAAAATTCAGATTAAATCTGGGACCGCAGTGAACCCACAGCCGTTCATCATTGCAAATTACACGCGCCCGCCTCCAATACAAATCACCCCCACACCTCTGGCCCTGAAAGGCCTGGAGTTACTCTTTTATAGACATTCAGTAGCATGTTGTGGTTTCACAGCATCCAGCAGCAAGTAGGGCATTTTTTTGGGCCAAGATAAAATTCATGGTCTGTTTTCAAAAGTAATAATGCCTGGAAAATGTAATAATGCAGTAAGAATGGTTTTCTGTAGTACCTAAAAAGTTCTACGACATGCAAAAATAGTGGACTGCTGGGACCAATATTGCGCCAGTTTTGGTTGCTGCTCCTCACAGACTTTTACGTTTGGTACATATGATCGGCAAATGCTTTTAAAAATCTGCATTTTAGTTAGGAAATGGAAGTTGCTTTGGATAAAAATAATAATATAAATGTATGTGCATGCAAATTGTGTTATTGGTATATATGAAGTTTAAATATGTTATTTATTGATTGCTAACCTACTTGACTTAAAAATAAAGTATTTTGAATTAAACTGAATACAGAACTACAGCGCATAATGCTTTACGGAGACGTTGTTTACTTCCACCATCCCAGATGCTGTTCAGCCACAGTATCTCTGTGTGCCACACTGATCGGAATCAGTCATCTGGTGAGATACGAGGAGGTGGGCTGTGCTTTATGGTAAACAGTGCATGGTGCACAGATGTGCAAATACTTTAATTGAACTGAACTCCAGATCTGAGGTATTTATTCAACAAATGCCAACCACTCTCCCTGTCCTGTGCGTAGAGACAATGCACTGAACAAACAGTACAATGTTGTCACAAAATGTGAAAACATTGTTACATACAATACAAGAGTGCTTACCATGCATTCTCAGACCTAACCCGGAGCACGCCTGCACCTCTCAGTCTGGAGATATGCAAGCATTGATGAAATGTAAGAACAAGAATTCGAATCAGAATCAGAAAACTGCATTGATCTCAGAGTAAATTGTTTATGCCATGACTATACAAACACACAGAAACACAAAGACAAGGAAAACATAAAATATAGTGCAAAACTCTCCAGAAAATACTCTGAAAATGCTCAATTCTAAAGACATCATGCTACATACATAAAATGCTGTGGTCAGTAAGAGAGGTGGATATAAATACTACAGACAAATAAATAAAATTACTGCTGAAGTAATTTGCTAATTGAAGTTGTTCTCTACACCAAATCTGTTATTGCACGTAATAGTGAAACATTGGGCAGCTGGCAGTCTGGTGGTTAGAGAGTTGCCCCTGTAATCAGGGGGCCATGAGTTCAAATCCCAGCATGGTCACTGACACCACTGAGGTACCCTTGAGCAAGGTACCGTCACCACATACTGCTCCCAGGGTGCTGCGTCGGTGGCATTCCGCTGCTTAACTCAGGTGCATGGGTTAAATGCAGATGACTGAAGCAATTTCCTCTGGGATCGATATAGTATATAAAATTAAATATAAGTAGTGATATTGCACATGTTAATTCAATGGAAAGCTGTATGTATTACCTGTATGAAACACCAGTACCAAATTGGAATACAAGGTCAAATGCTAACAGACTGTAGGATAAACCAGTCCCCTTCATTCGCAGCTGCAGTTTGTCACTCTCTGATGGTAACCCCCACTGGATCCTCCACAGGGAAGCGCTCCGAGTCCCTTGCTTTGCTCCCTGTTTACTCAGGACTGCCTGGCCAGACACAGCTCCAGTTCCATCATTAAGTTTGCAGATGACACCACCATTACAGGCCTAATCAGAAACAATTATGAACCAGCCTACTGAGAGGAAGTTAAATCTCTGGCAGACTGGTGTCATGACAACAACCTCTGTCAGCATAACTAAGGAGCTGGTCATTAACTCTTACAACTCAGAGAGTGTATCAGTAAACTCTGATTTCAGTAAATATAACTGGTCTAAAACAGTCTAGAACCAGTGTTTACCCTCAGAACTCAGAGTGTATCAGTAAACTCTGATTTCAGTAAATATAAACA
>JBBPCX010000006.1:5294293-5314778 GCA_037974365.1 Hydrocynus forskahlii
TGTGTGGAGTTTGCATGTTCTCCTCATGGTGGTGTGGGTTTCCTCCAGGGTCTCTGGGTTTCTCCCACAGTCCAAAGACATGCGTGTCAGGTGAACTGGGGATTATAAATTGGCTGTAAGTGTGTGAGTGAATGATGTGTGTGTGTATGTGTGTGTGTGTGTGTGTGTGTGTGCCATGTGGTGGGCTGGCGCCCCAGCCAGCCTCACTCTCGTAGACCTCAGGATAGGCTCCGGGTACTCGTGACCCCTGTATCTTCTATGAGCATTATGTCACCAATACACCACTGTAATGACTCTGACAACCACCAACACATTTTAAACACAGCTCACAACTGCTGAACCTGCATTAAACCACCCAGTGGAAAGCGAAACACAGTAGACTCTGACTAATTAACTGCAGGCCTCCATTCACTGCACTAGTTGGAGATATCTGAGATGAAGGGCTGTTGTTTTCATGGTGTTTAGATTGCTTACTATACTAACATTACATAACTACCTCACTATCTGGGTAGGAAGTGACACAGCTCAGCTAAGAACAACAGTGTTGAGTATGTGACCAAAGGAGTGGAAACACTGCCATGGTGATTCCTGCATCTGCCGGAAATTAATCATGACCCAAGGGCCTGTCTCAGTATATTTATATAAGGTGAAAAAGGCACAAAGATACAGGACCTCAGCAGCTCTGGGATGATCCTGTGTTACTGTAGGTCCCTTCACTGTTCTGCTGTACAGAGCTGCCAGTCAATAGTTTTGTACCACTTATCCATTCATTTCATAAACTGCAGATGTTTGTTCTTGTTAAACATTAGAAAGTTGTTGAGTGAACAACTATGAGTAAAAATATCTCAGATAAAACCAGTTTCCTTTCGAAGATGAAAGAATCTGTAACAGTGCAGGTCTGACTCCTATTAACTGGTTGTTGGTGATGCAGAGTCAAATTCTAGACTGTCCTTTATCTTTAAATGTACTTGTTAACTGTTTCAGCACTTAATGGCTCATTAAAAACACTCGTTTGGTGATCCACATTATAATTATAATTACCAGTATATCAGGTGTTTTTTTATTTTTAAATCATTAGCGAAGAACAAAATATGTATATTTGGAAATATTAAGTGCGTCCAAACTTCTAGAGACATCTAGAGTATTTTATTTTGAAATATACTCATAGATGATACTGAAATTGACTGATAAAGCTGAAGAAGCTGTGCTATATGTTACATGGAATATTTATAATGTGAAAATCCAATGTCAAGACAGAAAACCCGAAAAATTAAAATAATTATAAATACAGAACCACAGGAAATGATATAAAACATGTTGTTAATGATAAAATACTTAAACTACTGAATGCATATAAAATAACATTCTGTGTCCTAGAACTAGTAATTATACCTACTGATAAACCTACTGATATGGCAGTTTCGAACTGAAAGTGCGTGTTGATGTTATATGTTTTTATAATAACTATGAAATTCGCTTTTGACTCAGTGCATGATTTTGCACCCCTACCACCACCACCTCTATCGCTTTTTCATTCACCTTTGTTGAAAGTTACAAATTGCTTATTTAAAGGGCTTTGCAAAGCATTTGCGTTTTTTAGAAACCTCCCCTCGACTTCCTATGGCTGTTTAAAAAGTAATGAGACAGAATAAAAAAGCACTCAAGTTAATAGCCTTGAAAAAAATCGCACCCAGCCCATTTATCAGGTCTTCCAGTAAGCGGCATATGTTAAAAATGTTGGCACACCACACAGCCTTTAACATAATGGTCATATCCATTTGATAACTTAATTGTGGCCTTTGCGAGTTTCCGACTGCACACGAGGATGGAGGAAAACTTCTTTGAAACATTTTTGGTACACTTGTTTATGTGAACGCACCACGAGGCACATGAGGGTCATGCCTGAAAGCACATACACACATTCACAGACAGACTCACACACTGTGTGTGTCCATCGTCACTGAATCTTCTGCAACCATTTGTAAGGATGATTCAAAAGAAGCTCTTGAACAAACACAATCATTCACACACACGCCCACACACACACACACACACACGTACAAAGAGCTCCATGCCATTGGCATGAATCATCTGTGAATGACTGGGTTGGGATGGCTGGGATTTTGTGTGGGTGTGTATGTGTGTGTACGTGTGTGTGTGTGTCTACATGTGTGTGTGTGTGTGTCTGTGTGTGTGTGTGTGTGTCTGTGTGTGTGTGTGTGTGTGTACGTGTGTGTGTGTGTTTATGTACATTTCCAAGCAAACAATGTACAAAAGTGGAAAAAAAGCAATTAAATGAAAATTTTATTAAATTAAATACAAATTGAGATAAATGTTTTAGCACTGCAACATAATGGGACATGTGATTATTACATAAGGTACAGGCATATAAAGGAACGTGTTTTTATGCATATGTGTGTGTGTGTGTGTGTGTGTGTGTGTGTGTGTGTGTGTGTACATTTCCAGTCAAATGATGTAGAAAAATGGAGAAAAGCAATTAAATGAAAATTAAATGGAATTCAATAAAAACTGAGACACATGGTTTTGCATAGCAACTTATGAAAATGTAATTAAATTCAATACAAATTGAGATACATGTTTTAGCTCTGCAACATAATGGGACATGTGATTATTACATAAGGTACAGGCATATAAAGGAACGTGTGTTCATGCATATGTGTGTGTGTGTGTGTGTACATTTCCAGACAAATTATGTAGAAAAATGGAGAAAAGCAATTAAATGAAAATTAAATGGAATTCAATACAAACTGAGATACATGGTTTTGCATAGCAACTTAATGGGACATGTGATTAATACATACATGCATACAAAAGAATGTGTGTGTGTGTGTGTGTGTGTGTGTGAGGGGAGGGAGTAGGGATATCCCTGCATGGCATGTGGATATGAGTCACTGACTCCATTCCTCTCCTAGAAAGTACAGCACGTCCTGTTTGTGTTACCGCAGGAAGCCAAAAGCAGGATACACCACTGCCTTGTGATCACGCTATTCAGATTCTCTCTCTCTCTCTCTCACACACACACACACACACACACTCACACACTCACTATGTGAATTTACCTCCTCTCTTGATTGCTTGTTTCCACAGGTCACAATGAGCTCTCAGTGAGCCCTTAAACCGGACCATGGTCTCTGGCATAGCACGCCTAATTCTTCCTCAGAGACGACAGCTCACAGTTCACATCACACACGAAACGTTCCTCCCACCCATCAGGGCTCTCAAAACAATGTCTGACTGTTTTACAACAGGTCCTCAAAGCAAATGTTCTTGATAGGCCTCCAAACATACTGGAGTACTGACTTTTAACTGCCTTTAGTCTGGGCCAGCCAGAAAAGAGGTTATACAATTTTTATCCAAGACATATCTGGTGCTTCTTAAGTTTTTCATTGGAGCTCTAAGGGTGATGCCATGGTCCTGCCACTAGTGCATAACCACAATGTTAAGTGGTCTCAAATAGACAACACAAAGAAATAAAGTATCAAGTGTTGACAAATGTACAAAAGAATTACCTAAAGTGCTAGTAGATTGAAATTTGCAGAGTCAGAAACCACACAAGCAAGTGTATCTGAGATTAATAACTCCAGACAGTTTAAGGTAATGCTGTAGGCATGCAGTTTAGATGATGCCAATCATGGGGCTATTAGTTTCCATTACCGGATAGCTCATTAACATCAAAGCTTCAACCCAAATCAGAATCAGAATCAGCAAACTTTACTGAGCTGAAAGGAAATTGCTTATGCAACGACAGCACAGACACACAGAGACACAGAGGCAAGAACAATATACAAAATAATACAAAAGTCAAAATAAATACTTTCCGGAAAATACTCTGAAAACAAAATGCTGTGGTCAGAAAGAGAGACGGATATAAATAATATAGATAAATAAATAAATTACTGCTGAAACGGTTTACTAGTAACACAAATAGTGATTTGGGGTTGTTCTCTAGACTGAGTCTGTGGTTGCACATAATAGTGATGAAAGTAATGATGATGTACATGGTACTATTATTGCATATGGAGTGACAGAAGTAGTGATATTGTACATGATAATAGCACATAATGATGATGACTAAGCACAAAAGACAGAAACAGAATGATCAAATCTCAGACACCGAACAGGATAGGCGGCTACATTTAGAATAAGTGTACAATGTCATTTTGGCTAAACCATTGCTTTTCTCTGTCCCTCTCTGAAGCGGAGCAGCCTCGTGCTGGGGTTTAGCTTTTGTGCTGCAGCACCAAGCCGTCCCAGAGTCTGGCCAGCTTTAATGAACCCCACGTGTGTCTGGAGCTCTTTCGTTTTGTGTCATTATGCAAGTGCTCGGCTCGGCGCACCTCCGAGCTCGTCTAGTCCTGAGCCTCCCAGGGAGAAGAGCAAAACCAAATCCACAAAGCTCTCGTCTGGGATCTGTGTGGATGCAAGTGCAGCTCTCCATTTCCTGAGCGCACTTTAATGTGCTTTTAATGGCTGTGAGAGATGCAGGCAGGTCATTTAGGGTGAGCAGAGAGAGGCCATTGGGTTCAAGCTCAGAGACAATATGGCTGAAGAAGCACTGTATGGCTAATGCATTGTTTTACAGTCCTGCTCCTGGAGTATCCCTGTCCTGCTTTCCTTATTCTAACACCCCACCGCCTTACTGAACCCTTACTGAACGGAGGATTTTTACATTTATTTTGCTGTACTAATACAATGTAACTATTACAGATGTCAATGTTAACATGCTAATAACACATAAAAGTATTGGTGCTATTGTTTTAAGCACTCATTTTCCCAGGTTGATCCTTCAAACCATCTGTAGTAGTTCAGGCTGAAGCCCAGCTGCTTTATGTTGCTTTAATAGAATCTGTGATTGTACACTGTCTCCTTTCATCACACTTTAAAATTTTTTAGCACTGGATATTGATAAAAAGAGACCTATGGACAAATCAACAAGCAGCAAACTAACCAAAGCAACAATAAAGTGAAAAACTTCACTTCCTGTCAAGATCCTCCACTTATAGATGATATATGCACACCCAGGATGAAACATGCGGTTTCTGTTGATCTCCCTATGTGGTGATGAAAGTTGGAACGTGAGTTCACTCCATTGAAACCACATGACTTCCGTGTTCAGGTTCATGTGAATCTTTCATTCACAAGGTGAAATAAAATGTAAGTATTAAAAAAAATAAAATGATGAATTACTTATTTGCTTCGTTTGAAATAATTTGACACAATTACATAATTTGACATGATTACAAGATTGCATATTTAATTATAATTGTTTATGCAATGAGCTACATGTACAATTTGGTTTACATTCTGTATTGCTCAATGTCAAGACGACATCAAGACACTCGGTGGGTAAAACACTTATCTGTGAACCCGATGATGACAAAGTCGCAGGTTCAAACTCCCACTTTCTACTACTGTGTCCTTGAGCAAGTCACTTAACCCTCAGTGTCTCCAGGGGAACTGGCCCAGTAACTAATGATCATAAATTGCTCTGGATTAGAGCGTCAGCCAAATGCCCCCTTCACAAAAAATTATTTAAAGGCAAAACTGTACACCCTACAATGACTTCATCAAATTTAGATCATAATGAAATATTTCCCCTTCTATTTAAACATGCTAATGGTATGGATTAAAAGTTTACACTCTGCACTTTCCACAGAATTTCTCCAGCTCTTTTAATAAGCAAGAAATGAGAATTAAAAGTACCCTTTTGGTTTGTGTGCTTTTGTAACTGCTGGTGGTAGATGATTAGCTGGATCGGGTCTGTTAGAGCAGAGAAAACATCAAAATATGCAGGGCAGGATTTCTCCAGGACCAGTAGTGGGAAGGCATCCTGTGCTTTTCTGTAATCAGGGGTTAGATAACAGTGTGGCGAGATGTATGGAGAGTAATGAAGATTCCCATGCTGGGCAGAGAAACTCCTACAACTTCACATTCCAGTCCAGTGATGTGATTCGTAGCGTTGTGTAGCGCTGGTTGCATGTAATCTGGATTGCATAATCTGATTACCATTTCTGAATACTTTTGCAAATACACACAATACAATTACAATAGTTTGTTTTGATTACTATTTTTGTGGATTACATTTCTGATGACTGGAAACTCGGTGCACCCGAACTCTTTTTGTGGGGTCACTGTGTGTTTTGGATAAGACATCTTCTTCCTTGCAATCCAGCCAAAGTTGATGATGCCCTGGCTTGTGTCCAGGAAGTGCTACCTCACCCACACCTCTCCTCGTCTGATCCACAGCCACCTTGAAGCAACATCTGCTGCCTCGGTGGCCACCTTGATGGCCCTTTACCCAATGGACACTGGGATGCCAAGCATGATGTAATACATATTGCTTTGGAAAAATAAAATGACCCGCAATTCCTTGAGAAACAGACAGAGACCAGTCACAGCAGATGGGTTTGTTTACAGGTGTCCTGCCAACATATGAGTTAAGATTTACTGGTTTATTGATCCAAGCTGCACTTTCAAGTTGGGTATGATTTTTTTTAACATGGATACTTAAATGTCTCATGAAAGTAGTGTTTCTCATTTCTCATTTGGCATGCATATAAAGACTATAAATCAGAATCAGAATAACAGTCAGAAAACATTTTTGCTTAAATTGCTTTAGCCTTTGTTCAGGTCTTTCAAACATCTTTGTTCATGCATTAATTTTATGAGCTGCTTATTGTAACCAGAGTCCCCATTGGGGTGCTGGAGCCTATTGAAAAGGATGAAGGCATAAAAAAACATCCTGAATAGGTCATCAATCTATTGCAGGGCAAAAACACACCTGCACACCTGCAGGTCAGCATCACCAGTGAATGTCTTTGGACTGTGGGAGGAAACAAGAGCTCCAGATGAAATCCCACACAGACATGAGGAGAACATGCAAACTCTTCACATAAAGGATCCTTGGTTGCCCTGGTCAGGAGTCAAACCCAGGACCTTCTAATTGCAACATTATAGCACTAACCTCTGATTCTTAGTTACCATACTCACACTAACTATAGTATACATGTGTTCTTACTAACCACTGAGCAGCTGTGCTGCTGTTACTAAGAATATAACTTTATGACAATGTAAGTACTGTATGACATGGCTCTTTATAATATATTACTCTTATTTAACCACTCAATCTCTTTGTAAATCATACAGTTATCCCTAATAAATATCACCCAGTATCCACTTTAAATTATTTAATAAGAAATAAGCAGTGATGTAGTACACGAGTCCAGACTTGGGATGTTTTCTCTGTGGTCTCGGACTTGTCCCAGTCTCTTTGGTATTTGGACTTTTCTTAGACTTTCCCACTGGTCTTGCCAAATACTCTTGTTGGTCTCGACCAGGTCCAGCGGCCTGTAAAAACAGACTTTCCACTAGCAGTGTTTTTCTTTGGTGTCTGACCTCACCAAATTCACTACCGTCATGGTGAAAGGAAAACAAAAAAATCAATTGAGAAAAAAAAAACACCCAACAAAATGACTCCTGATCACCTTAACAAAACTACAACAGCTGTGATGCTTTGCTGATCTTGTTCAGAAAACAAGCGCTGGTTTATTTATTTCAAAATCCATCCAGAATGATCATTGACATTACTCGCCTGCTGACCAATCTCATGCCTGAGCACAATCCATGCTCTGAGCACAATTTCTCCTTGCTCATCATTTTCATTTCAGCCACAAACACGATGATGAGTGAATCGAGTGAAACGGCTCTACTTAAAGTATATAATGGCCTAATTTGATATTACAGTGATATTACACTGTACTCACTTTCTGATCATTACAAAATAATAATAGCATAAAGTGTTTGTCTTGCAGTAGAAGATATACCATGCCTCCAACATCACACAAAATGTATAAACAGGCCAGTAGGTCTCAAAGAGGGTTCTTTTTTATAATCTCGGTCTTAACTCTTAACTATGGACTTGGACTTGGACTCAAAGTTCTTTGGACTTGGTCTTGACTGAGACTTGAACCTCTTTGGATGTGATCTTGACTTGGACTTGATTACTCTTGGACTTGGACGTGATTAGTCCTGAACTTGGACTTGTCTCAAACTTGACAAAGGTGGTTTTGACTACAGCCTTAGTAATGAGAAACTGCTATGTAAGTTTGGTTGTGTAATTAAAATTCACTTATGACATTTACATATTTTCATTTACTAAAACAGTAAGGATTCATTTTTATATTTTATATTTTATATTGAATTTCCAGCTTCTCATTATCCCCTTTTAATTTAGCAAATTATTTTTGTTACTATACCTTTAAGACTAAAATATAGGTGACCTCTGCTCTGTATTCTGTCTCGTTTAAAAAGCTGTCTGGTCTAAAACATTCTTTACAATCCCATTTTTAATAGGCAAGGCCAAGCTGCTATAGGATGAATAATTATATTTACATTAATGCCTTGTTTTTTTTTAAATCACATTAAAAGTACATTCCAAACGGGCTGTTTTTACAGCTGGGTTTAACTGTATGGACTGTGGAGTGAATTATATGAAATTTTAACAGTGTTTATTCGGTACATTAAATTCTGCTATTTCAAAAAAGGGAGGAGAATTCCGTTTTCCATGATATGGGCCCTTTTAGAAGGTAAGTAATCAAAAATGTTGCACTACTGATGACATTTTAGTCATGTAATTTGTAATCAGTAGTAGATTACATGTTTTATGTAATCCGCCTCGCGCTGATTGTGATGACAGACAGTGTGTGTCCGCCCCCACACTCCTCAGGGCCCGTCCTGCTGTTTGCTCATGCTTTCCTGGGGTCGACCAGTTGCCCCATCAGACCGTGCAGAGTCGATGGGAACGCATCGCTCTCGCCTGTTTTCATTGGCTGGAGCTTGTATGGGAAAGGACCACTCGTCCTCCGAGGATTCCCCAGTGCTGGCCTACCATAGTGGAGCGTCTGAATCAGCGAGAGTAACCCTTCGTGCTCCGGATACGAGAACACTCACGCTTCCTCCTGCTGGAATGTGACCCCGTGGGCGCCAATCGTGGGAATGGACTTCATCAGCAATAATAAAATATGTCGGATTGGCATGCATGTGGAATTCACTTCTAGGTAATGCAGGCTGTGACCTTTCAGGCCATTGACCCTTAGAGGCTGACCTTTGATACGTTATTCTCTTTAGTCAAGTCAAGTTTATTTTTAAGCCAATTATAATACATAAAGGTCATTCAATGTGCTTTACAGGAATAGAATACAAATATCAAGCATACAATAATAAGAAGTAAAAAAATAATAGGAAAAACAGAGGTAAAATAAATAAAAGAGAGCACAGAAAATCAATAAAAAGATTTAAAGTGTGATGGAACTGCAGATACTTAGACAAAAGTTAGGTTAAAATTTGGACATCGTAATATTTAGCCATGATATGAATTTAGTTACTGTCATACTTAGAAAGAAAAAAACTCTAAAGTGCAGATACAAATCTGTTAAAACAGAATAGAAATCAAACTATAAAGAGCAAACTATATGTAATTACCCTGCAACTAATCATGTACTTACTCATTACTTGCATAATTATGACAGCAAATGACTGTAATATCTCTCAACCCCAAAGCATTAGCACGGTCTCCTTTTTATTTATGGTGAGAAGAACATATGAGTCTGTACCAGAAATAAAAAAGAGCTGCAGAATCGTCTTTATTGGAACCAGCGCAGCACCAAAGCCTTTTCAGTGCTGTAGATGTCTGAACGCTGAAATTAGCCATAATACAAGACCAAAATTAAGAAGATCAAAGATCTTCTCTGAGATCACTCTGAATGAGAAATTACTCTTCGGAGTTCATTAATATTTTTTCTTCCAACCAAGAGCCTGAGTTCATTTGTATGTTGTATAAAAACTGAGCACATTCTTCAAATTGCTGTGAAATATTATTTTCCCTCCTGCTGTAATAGAAGGGCTGTGCATAGAACACAATGAAATGAAGAGGAAATCAGAGCTACAGAGAAAGATTTTAGTAAAATATTCTCAGCCAAGCATTAAGAAATATGAACATAGCTTTTCTGTTTACATGTAATGTCCATCAAACGCCTGGGTTGGGGCAGTTACTTCATTAGATTAAATTAGGTGTGTTGCTTATGGAATTTTTTTTTAATCCAAGCAATGATTGGAGGCATAGAGTGGAAATCTGGAACCAAACCTGTGTTTTTTTAACGAGCTCACAAAATATCAACTACACTTTAGAAAAAAGAAATCTTGCTTTTTTGATTATTTGCATTTATTCCAATGTTCACTTGTGTTTTTCTGGCAGAAAGAAAACCACTTTTGATCTTAAGATTTCAAACAATTTGCACAGTGTCAATCAGTCAGTCAGTCAGTCAGGCAGTCAGTCCGTCCGTCCGTCCGTCCGTCCGCTCTCTCTCTCTCTCTCTCTCTCTTTATATATATGTATATATATATATATATATATATATGCTGCTGTTACACCTTGGACTCTGTAACTCAGTAAATGTTTGTCTGCATAGTTTTAACTGCTATTGTGCATGAACTAGGCTAAAACAGTCTGTGTGTGTGACGTCCTTTGTAAATCTGTTCAGTGTGTGAAAACTGCCATTTTTTTCAGCATTTAAAGCCACAATTGTTTCCACTGAGCTGCCCAGGCCATTCAAGGAATAAAACTGCACAAATTGCATTCAGCAAATTCAAAAATAACCAGCTGTTTCTCAGACAGCAGACAAACAGAGGGCATAAATCGCACTAAATCCGCTGACATAATAAATCTCTTCTAAAGACCATAACATCACAGCTCAAGGACAGTCTGATGCACGCTGATATGGAGCAGAGGTGTATAAGCATATCAGCCTGGTCTGGGAATCACAATCACAACGCTCCACATAACCCACATCAGACACTGGAGGGGAGAGAGAGAGAGAGAGAGAGAGAGAGAGAGAGAGAAAGAGAGAACAGGATAGAGAAGAGTTCTCTAGAGTTGGGGGGGGGTTACTGAAGCCTATCCCAACGGTCATAGGACAAAAGGTGGAGGAACACCCTAGACAGGTCAGCAATCCATCACAAGACCAACACACAGACCAACACATGCACACCTAGGGGCAATTTAGCATCTCCAGGTTGCCTGAGTTGGACTGTGGGAGGAAACCAGAAAAACCCACCCAGGCAGAGGGAGAGCATGCAAACTCCACACAGAAAAGACCCTCAGGAATCAAATCCAAAAACTTTATCCTGTGAAGTAACAGTGCTACTCGCTGCACCACCACCCTTGTTTCAATTCCTTTCAGTTCAGTTCAGTTCAGTTAAATTAATCTACCCAAGCTCTGCCTGCAAATGCAAACAAATAAAACAAATCTTCTGATGTTTTGATTAGGGGGATCCCTCTTTTAATACTATGATAGCAATATACTGGCAACACCTGGGATACCATAGCAATTCAATTCCATTCAGATCAGTTCATTTCAAATCAGTCCTAATCAATTCAATTCAATTTAGTATAGTTCTTCTACACAAGGGCTGCCATCAAATCTATTATTTTGTAGGCACGGTTGCTCATTTTGACCATTTTTTACAGGACTTAGAGACAATGTAGCTCTCAACTAAACATTTTAATGCTTTAATTTTGAGTGCTTTATTAATATCAGATGGTGTTTATGTTCAGTGCAGGAGAATCTTCACTGTTAAGATTCATCTGGTCTTATAAGAGTGAATGTTAATGTGGTGGCAAAGTCATCTGTTATTTTCAAACTGCCTTTCTGTAGATACACCAACTCTTTTAAAGCAACATTATTAACTCAAACATTATGTAGCAACTTGTGATACGACTTCTCATGGGGTTGAAAAGGAGTTTTGCCAGCACTCAAGCTTGTCCAACCTCTCCACAGTAGTTATAAAAGAACACATTTGTGGACGGAGCGCGGCCAGGTCAATACAGCTTAATGCAATTCATTCCAAAGTGTGGGCCCACATGCAGGCCTTCACGCAGTTTAAAGGGGTTAAATTGGACCATCCTTAAGGCGTTCTATCCAGCATTCCATAGTGTGTGGGAGAAAAGCTTTCGAGGCTGCAAATGATTAAAGGCCTTCTTATTACAGACCAGTGTATACAATAAACTCTCAGAGTGAGTCACGGACTACTCTCGAAGTTTATAAAAGTAATAACAGGGGTTTCAGTGCATGCTTCTGTCAAGAACAGCGACATAATAGAGAACAAGCCTGTTGGCTGAGTCTTCTGATAACACACCCGAGTGAAAGTCTAAATCACAGATACTGTTTACATCTGACCTGTACTTGATGATTGCAAACATCTGGAGTTAAGTGATAAACAAAGCAGATAATTGCAGAAGGTGTTTTGAGGGCTTATGTAAGGGCCATTACAAAAATCACAAGATTAGCTTGAAGAGAAAAAAAAACATGCCCTGTTAAATGAAGTATTATGATGCAATTGCAATAAATTGGATGCAACTGAAGTTGAACGTCAAGGGAACTTTAATCAGCGGAACTGAATACAGTAATGGATTTGAATTGTATCTTTTTTTTTTTGATTGGCTTCTCACACTGGTATTCCATGGTTACTCTGAATACTTCTGTAAAATGATAAGGATCAGTTTATTTTGTCTTATACCATGCTATAAATATAAATGCTTCATTTATCTTTGCCTTCTTTTTCTTCTTTTTTTCCCTCCCTTATTATTATACATATTATTATTATTATTATTACTACATCCTTCTTATTTTTTTAAGAAGGGGACTTCTGACCCCACCTTTAAAACTATGATATATAATTTTGCTGGCAACACCACAGAAACCACCTGCAATACCTTAGCAATCACTTTACCACCCTAACAACCACCTAGGAGATCATACCAAACATATGGCAACACACTGGCAACCACGTACAATACCATGGCAACCCCAGAGACGTTACAGCGACATCCTTACAACAACGTGCAATATGTCACCATAGCAACCACATACAACATCATAGCAGCTACTTAGCAACAACCTAGCAACCATCTAGAATACCACAGAAAATAATTCTTTAACACCCTTGCAAATAGAATTCTATAGCATCCACTGTGATACTGGGGAATTGCTAGATCACTATGGTGTTTCCGATGATGTCCCCAAACTGTTTTAATCAACTACCCCGGCAATCACCTGAAGCACCACAGTGATCTAGCAATTCCTTCGAATAGTCCAGAAGTGTGCAATCACTCTGTATTTTGTTTAGGAATTAAACGTTCAAGTTGTTTTTACCATACAGTGTTGACCATTAGGAGAACAACTGATCAGTCGAGGTTCTTAGACTGTCATGCTAACTAGGGGCTGGGGCCCAGATTTCTGTGAAACAGTTCTGTGACAATGACCTCTGGCCAAAGCACTGTTCAAATACATTTAAACAGCTAAACTCAACTGATAAGAGTTGTGAAGAAATTAAAGAAGTAAATTTTAGCAAAGCTCGGGGACACTTGTTTGACATGTCAGAATTTCAGTGTTACTTTACAATTATAAGAAAAATACCTGCAAAGGCTTTGCTAACATAAATCAGCTATTTGCCAGTCCTTTGGGAATATTTAGCTTCAAGACTTTGACAGCTGTTCCCCCAAGCTGTTTAAATCACATACTGAAACTTTTTATGCCCAAAGACAGTGTAAACAATTGCAACACTTCAGTGGTGATCTCACAACAAGGCAATAAAATGCAAAGAACTTTGGCTTTATTCCCAAGTTAGGACTTTTACTGCAGGTCCTTTTAGTTTTTTTTCAGCATCAAACCTCTTTACTAAAAGGTTTTTGAAGAGTTAAGCATCCCCATGCATGCAACTGTCAGAGTGTATGGAAGGAGCTCTTCTGTTTTCTGCCCAGGGTTAATCAAACATTCTTTAACACAACACATCTGCTTTCTGGCGTGCACCTCTATATGTTTACCCTGAACAGAAAGCGCAGAGGAATCCGGGCGAACCCTCTCAGCCATACTGTGAGGCACCTCGTCTTCCAGCCACAGCTGAAGGTGGGGCTCAGAGGAGGCCAGCCGCAGCATAGCCTTGGAGTGAATAATAAAATAAATAGCGTTTGAAGAAAGTCAAACAAAACATGACTCATTCATGAATCACAGGGGCAGAGAAGAAACCTCCCAGCTTCTCGCTGACGAGCCCCCAGACTAACCAGAGCCAGGCCTGAGAGAGAGAGAGAGAGAGAGAGAGAGAGAGAGACTGACCATGACCATGACCATGAGATCTGCAGACATGGGACTTAAAGCAATAGTTTATTAAGAAAGTAAATTTTATTTCCCCCATGCCCAAAGTTTTTGGTGTCCAAAGTTTGCTTCCTCAGTTTTAGGCTATGAAACTATGCGTCTAAATCATCTCATACTTCGCTTAAAATGCGTGAGTTGTTCAGTAATGCTTGGTTTTTGCAGTGTCTGATGCTTTATGAGGCACAAATGTGTGTTGCAAGGCTTAAAATTAAAAATGGCAGTCCGGAATCCTAACTTTTGTCCAGTTTAACAGATACAGTACGTCATTGGGTGGTGGCTATGAGCTTCCATGACTTGTGACTTTTATGCGAAACCAAAGAAATGAACTCGATACAGCGTGTCTTGGCTGATTGACTGCACTTGAGGTAAACGGGAAAACTGATTAAATTGGATATTTGCCAAACTCTTCCTTTAATGCAGTCCTGATGGATGGACGTGCTGCTCTGTGGGCGGAGGCCATGATTTGGGCCTGCAGGGATGAGGCCCAGCTGCTGAAGGCCAGGGCAGGGTCCTCATGTTTAGGGTGTAGAGAAGGAATTTGAGGAGGCGTGCTTTTATCAGTGTGTCTCTTTGCACTTCACCCCCAAATGCACACAGATATGCACAAACATACTCATACACAGACCATGGAACATATTTTTGAGAGGTGGGTCCAGGCATGAAGCCTCCCTGCCCACCCAATACACACATGAACAACCAACAATGGCTAAGAGACAGAACGCTTACTTGAACTTATGAATCATTTAAAAGGAGGAGAAGTTTTTCTCAGATTTTAAGGTGACCAGGTGAAACTTAGTTTACTCAAACATCAAGTCAAAGCAAACTTTATTGTCATCTCAGCTGTAAACACAAATCCAGTTAGACAGGATGGCATGGCAAAAAGACACATAGAATACACATCATTAAATACATTTTAAACTCTAAACTAAAGAGCAATTTAGTAGAATGCTTTATGTGTGCAAATGATTGTCAGAATTTCAGTGTAAATATGCACAAATTATCAACAACAGTCAATGTAAATATGTGAAAATGATCAGCAGCATATGAATAGAAATACAAAACCTTCTTCTAACTCACATGTTCAGTGCTGCATCTCAGTCAGATCAAAACGTGAGTGTGAAATTGAAATTGTTTGCATTTTTGTTGGATTTGTGGTGACTGCCAGTTCCTACATGCAGCCCAAGTTGCCCCCAGGCCCGAGGGGTGAGAGGATGACTGCGGCATGAATTCTAACTCATGATCCAGTGACCACACAGTTAGACACAAAGTTACTTCAGTTTTAAAAGGAAATAAAAAGGCTCCTAATGCAGAGTCAGAGGTCACTGTCTATGTGTAGATGTTGTATAAACATTTTAAAGCAAGACATTAAAATCAGGAGTAGATTTTGTATTACTTTCTGTAACTGTATGACTCCAGAGAGGCTCTGCATCACCACCCCTTATCTTCATCCCAAAACTACGGTTAACCCTTTAGAACCTGAGCTTAAAAGTGTGTAGCTAAGCATGTCTTTATAGTTGTGACTATAACTTTATGATAAATTACACTATTATCAAATTATTTTATGCTCTGATTGAGCACAGTCTCAGCTTTTCAGTGCTTAAGATAAAAAACTAATATGCAAATTCATTGAAAAACAATTAAAAAAAACGCTAATAAGTATAGTATTTGAAAGAATAATCTGGGCAATGAACCACTCTACCAACTTACAAAAGTCACAGGAAGCCTCAGTCATGTATGTGGCCATTTTTCTGTCAGAAAGCGGTTTTAGATTTTGCTTTCACTGGTACTTCTTTGGAGCTGTAGACACATCGCACTCTGGACTTTTAATAAGTGTGCCCGGTCTCCTCATAGCTGCCATTGAAAAGTTTTTGTAGCACTCCAGCAAGATCTATGAACAAAATTGTGGGTTTTTTAAATTCGTTTAAAAGAAAGACTGATATCAAATATACTTTTTAAACTTCTCAACAGATTTTGAATTTTGCTTGTCGTTTAACTTCACCACCACTGTCAACTTTCTAGAGTGCTGTGGGAGGACCTGCTTTAACTGGACCTGCTTGATGGTGGATTAAAACTTCAGTTTAGCTACCAACTGATGACACCAACAAACAAAAAATGTGAAAAACAATCCTGCTAGATATTGGTCTGTAGATGTATTGTCACTATTTTCACTCTGATGCATCTGATCAATAAATAGCCCTAGACTGTATGAATTCAGTACGTGTGCGGTACATCCAACAATAAAATATCACAGTGCATCCAACAATAAGGGCAGCATGGAGGTTCTTTTACACACCATCTACTCTGGGAGTCAGATTTAATGAGCTAATGGGGACTGAGATACTAGGCGAGATAGGGTTAAAAAAATATGTTGGGAGTCCCCACTCCTCATTCCACAGCTCATACAAACACTCACACAAATATTTTGCCCGGGTGTCTCCCAATCTGCAGACACCCCTCCCTTCATTCTTCATCAGACGCACCCCCAGCCCAAAACACACCCCCGCAGCACACACGCACACACACACACACACACACACACACACACACACACACCTCCAGAAGGGCTATTGACTGACATTTCAGTAAAAGGGGTGGGTGCTGCCACATTCCGTGCCTTGCAGTGACCCGACCGGTGACAAATCACTTTAGGGAAAGAGCAAACTGTTTACTGTCTGAAACAGAAGAACCCCCTCCCCCACCGAAGCCTGCGAGGCGTGGAACCGGAGAGACTTTCACCTTATCTCCTATCGATCCCCACAGCCACCCCCACCCAGGAGGGGGGTCATTTATTTGCAAGCTGATATATAAGTAGGAGTGATTAGAACAAGGCCTTGATTGATTTGCGTACCCACGCAGCCAGGCACCTTGGAGAGAATCCAGCCTGGCAGGAGTGCAGAACGTTCACCTGCTCTTCTGCCCAAGCCCCAGATGCCAGCAGACGCTGTGTGTGCGTGTTAATGTGTTTGTGTGTGTGTGTGCGTTTACTTGTGACACGAGGAGATTCTGCCATTCTGTTCGAGCGAGAAAAAAAACCCATGCGGCACTCATTTGCATTCCATTGTGTTTGCGGAAAAAAAGGGAGGAAAAAGCTCCGTTCTCTCAAACGCGAGACTGATGACAGTCTTTTAAAGGCACTGCAGCGCGCTGATTTATTCCGTTTGAGATTTCGACCTTAGCGCAGGTGTGCGCATTGTAAACATCTGAGGCGTCCTTGTCTAAAGAGTTTCCAGCGTCACAGTAATTCTAATGAACCCACTTCACTTGGGATTGACTCTTTATCGGGGACAACAAAGTGAAGCGTGTCCTTCCGCCGCCGACCAATGATAAAAGGGTGGAAGCGCTGTCTGCGAATCATTCATCTTATCATTCGCATCACCCTTCCAAGATATCTGTAAACATGACACAGTGCTTTGCCTGCTCATGCATTACCACTGTGCGGCACCCAACACTTCAGTGGGATCACGTACAAACCATGGTTTCTCTACAGGTGCAGGACTGTGGAGTTCATGTGTGCTGGATCATGTTTTTAAAGAATCATTCACTCTGGTGACCTGTGAATACTGGCACACTTGGCCTTTGTAGCCTCTTTCTCTCAGTTCCCCCCTAATGATCTTCCCACTGGAGCAGTGGACACTTGAATAGCTTTAATTCATAGAATCAGATTCATACAATTGGGTAAAAGGGGAATGTTACATCAGGAAGGGCACCCACTGTGAAACTTTGCCAAGCCAATTATGCAGGCAACTAGAAACAGATGACATATTTTGTCTCTAACTGTCAGATCATTATTGACTGACTGCATGAAATGCTGTGACTCTGCGTTGAGCTGCTAGTGAGCAATGAGCGGTGAAATGGGAGGGTTGAAAACCACCTACTGTGAAAATTCACACTTTTGTACCAAGATGCCAAGACAAAACTGACCAGTGCGGCTTTCTTGATATCAGAAAACCATTTCCTCCTGCCACATAAAAAAAGGCCTCACAACACGAAGGTTCTGGGCTTGATTCCTAGCTAGGCGGCCGAGGGTGTGTTCTGTGTGGAGTTTGTATGTTCTCCCTGTGTCCATGTGGGTTTCTGCCAGGTACTAAAGTTTCCAGCTGTCCAAGAAAGCACAACTGGCTTCAATGGTCTCTGGGTGCTTAGGATGGCTGTCCCTCTCCCCATATCACCCCGTGCAACTCTAGACAATGTGAACACATTAGTTGATGCAATTTGTGTTGCTGAATTGTCCAGTAAGGTCATGTTTGTGGCAGTTTGGAACAATTTATTTATTCATTCAATCAAATGTTTCCATTGATATTGAAAAATACAAATGCATAAAGACAGAAGGACCTCCAAAACACTTCACTGAAATGGGTTTGATTAAAGAAATAGTTTGTAATATCAAGCTTTACCAAATTTCTCCTCACTTCACCCATATCAGTCAAGACCTGTCTGGTACCTGAAGTTTGCACTAAAACTACAAAGCTAATGTAGACAACAAGTACTGGAAGCTTGGCAGTTACAACTGTGCATTACGTGGCTAAATCTTCACTTTGTCAGACAACACTGAGCTATATTATAAAGCTATCAAATAGACCGGTTGATATGGTTTGGTACACTGAAGTCTATATAAATAGAAAAAATTATCGCTAAAATTCAGACTTCATTCTGAATGCTACTACTGTTTTTATCCATAACATATTTTTGTCAGCTGTCATAGATAGACGTACTGCCAGAAAGCACATAAGCACATCTTTTTAGATAGATGACCCTCGTAGCTCCGCAGCAAAACTAGAGAGGAAAACTTCAGACACTAAATATGTCTTGGCTATATTCGGAGTAAGAGAGGAACTGTGTAAATGTAATTTCTTCCTTAAGCTAATAAAATTAACTGGGATGTCCATACTACTAATGTGTTTCTGGAAGAGCAGAGTGATATTTCATTCTGCAAAGAGTTCTCCATCATAGTACCCTTCTCAGACTTCATAATGAGGGAGGTCTTCATGTCTGGCCCATCCTGCAGATCCAGATCTCCCATCACCAACAGCTCGCTCACAGCTCAACATTTCAGCTAGTTTCACTCATTTCATTCCTTCCACTTTCAAGCCCCAGAGATAAGCCTTGTTTGTTCCAGCCTTACAATGCATTCCAGAAAAAGACAGCATCATCTGGTCAAACTTCACTAATACAAGCTCCCGATATCTTTTTTCTCTCCGTGTACATGCTGATGCAGTCAGACATCAGAAGCTGTTTAGAGGCAGGAGGAAATCACTACACTTCAAAGATCAGAGAAAAAGAAGGTTTACATTCACTAGACAAAATGTAACAGAAACGTAAAGGATATTCACGTTCAATCAGATTCAATACTGCAACATCTCCTATTTCTACTAACTTCAACTGACAGACGCAAATCTGAGGTGGATTAAAAGCTTTGAATCTGCACCTTTGGCAGGATTTCTCCTTTTGTTTCATTGAGCTATGAGCTATGATTACACAATGTGGTTGTTGATGGCAACAGATGCAGCTTCAAACAGGCGTTTAGTGTTGCAGGTTCTTAACATCACAGAGTTCAGGATCACAGAGTGAAAGTACAGTAAAATGACTGAGTCATGCTTGAAGATTATCACTCCTCTGGTGGCACAGTGTAATTTCCACCAGCCTGGCAGGGAGCGGCCTCGGTTGTCCTCAGGGCTGCTATCACGTTTCTGTGGCTCAGTTTTTCTCCTCTCGGTGCTCATGTTAACGTGAGGGCTTATACATTCCTGTCATTAGCATGACTCATTTGTCCTTAGTGCTGATGTAGAGGCTTTGGGTGTGGGGGAGCTTTTTTTACCGCTCTCCCCTCATGACTTATTCAGCATGATGTAGCACTGTGTCACCCTAATGGCCTCACCATACTGCCTGGAACAGCCCAGAGTGGCTGGTAGGGAGATTCACCAGCAGCGCTCGTGCTAATCGATGAGGTGCAGCGGCCTGTAAGGTGTCAAACTGACCAGCACGAGAGCAACCGGGAAAAGAAGAAGTTTTTTTTTTCCCATTTGCTAATTTACAGATGAACCCCGCCAGCACTCTTGCATGCTGTCGGTTTAGTGTGTTACATTCTTTTGTTTCAGGCTGATTAAACCAGCGAGGCTATTACTCACTGTGTCTTAGCATTAAGTTAGTTCTTTGCTCAATAGTGCAAAGTAGGACATATTTTTTCACTATAAAAAGGTGTACATATACACCTGTATATATGTATATATATATATATATATATATATTTTTTTTTTTTT